>MU006240.1:213008-401021 GCA_010093685.1 Ophiobolus disseminans | reverse complement strand
ACCCTGGGCGTTGACGTTGGCTCCCTTGTCGAGCAGCAGCTTCACCACCTGCTCGTGGCCTCCTTCTGAAGCCGCCTGGAGTGCGTTGCCGCCGTAGTGCCCACCCTGGGCGTTGACGTTGGCTCCCTTGTCGAGCAGCAACTTGGCCGTATCACCATGCCCCTGTTCTGCTGCTAATAACAAGGGAGTTCTACCCCAGCTATCTTTCGCATTAACTGCGTCTGTAGCGATCTCTTCTACGGTAGACAAGACCCTTTCCGCTATGCTAGCAAGTCCAAACCATGCTGTGCAGTGCAAAGCTGTTATTTTGGGATAACGTATGCTGTATCCTCTGTATTTTCTGTATTTGTAGTCTGAAATTTCTGATACCTGTACAGCACACGAAAGTAACCCGCTTTGGAGAAGCGTACAGGCGAGATTAGCAACCTCAGCTTCGACTGCTCTCGCATGTTGCCCCCAATGCTTAGCCGCATAGTCTAGGAACTGGTGTTGCTGGAGCCTCTCCTCAAACTCCTTATCGGTAGAGCAGCCGCCGCTTCGGAAAGCCTTAAAACATAAGTAGGTAAGGCATGTGGTAGCTATGTGTAGGTGGCCGCCCGGGTTCCATGCATCTCTAGTCCGCTCGAAGTATTCTTGTGTAGTGTAATGCACGAGGCGAATGACAGCGCTCTCTTGATCGACAACGACAAGGCCGGCGCACACAGACACTAGGTCTTCGACGTCAGGTACCTTCTCCGGGTCGACCTCCGATTCGTCTGGCTCCACTGCCAAGGCACAACATATCTCATTAGTGGTAAGCGGTCGTTTTGCGAATGTGATCCAGGATAGAACTATTTTGGCCAGTTCGCGGTCACCATCCAGCTGGCCTTGGATTCTGTGGAGAGCCTCTCTGTATGCACCATCGAGCGCGGCTGTGCCCTTTGAGAGTTTAGCGAGAGTTGACTTCACATCTTTTGCTGTCCTCTTGTCTAGCAGCGAGTCTGTGTGTAGGCGAGCAAGGAGAAACCTCAGATCGCGTCAGTGTGCATCACTACTTGAAGTTGAAAGAGGCTTACATGCCGTCCACCGCCTCTACAATCTTCTCTTGCACCATCTCTTGCAGCGCAGCGTCGCGCTGAATGCATCTAGGTAGTCGGTATGTCTGGCCGGCTACGAAGCGCTTGACGTCCTCTCTGCTAGCCTGAACCTCCAATCTCAGCGCTTTCCTAAAGGCATCCTGAATTTCCGGTATGAAACGCGAGGTGGCCATTAGGCGAACGTTACGCCGTGCTTGGAGATCTCGGAGTTTGTCCAGGCATTGGCGGCGCATACCGTCGTGGCATTCATCTAAAGCATCGATCACTATGTGCACAGAAGGATAATGTGCAAGCACGTCTCGGAGCGCGTTGTAGATCTCGTCAAGTGATGGCCTAGTTCCCCGGTCCGCATGCCGCTGGTACAGTTGTTCTATAGGCTCCATGGCTGACAATCGACCCTGTACTAGCTGCTTGAGGATGGCTGCCAGCATACTAGAGGTATCTTGCTCCTCCTGAGCTTGGTAGTTGCAGTACACAAAGGCAACTCCATGTGAGCTGCTCTGCGCTAATTCTAGCAAATGATCGATCGCGATCGCTGCTATCATGGTCTTGCCGGCTCCTGGAATTCCTGGGCAGAAGAGAGTCGCCTTAGCCTCATTGAGCCACCGTGCCACTTCAGGCGCGTCTAGAAACCACTGGCCTGTTCCTTCCTGTCTACGCTTTATAATGTCAGATTGTTGAGCGGGGTAGTCTGTGGATGATATCCATTCTAGAAGCCTGTGGTGCCTTATTGAGTCTTGTTCTTGTCGGATCGTTTCTACTCCAGACTGGATAACAGGTACGTGCGTCCGAACGAAACTGGTGTCATCCTTGACAGCTTGAGAGAGCTTGCTTATATGCATAAGCTATGTTTCTTTGCAGTGCTGGTACGAAAGCTTACAAGTTGTCCATCTGTAACGCGATTTCTACCAGCGTCTTCAATCGCTCCATCCGCGCCATGATGCTCGCAATCTCTTCTTTCTTGAATTTCCACATGAGCGCCTTGCCGGCCTGCTTCAGCCGGCCACCATCTGTCATCTTAGTCCGCAGCGTTTCTAGCGCTTGCTTGAACTGGTCGAGCGGCCCATTCTCGACTGCGAGGGCTCGAACGGTGGTGTACCATGGCTGACTGGCGCCCCCCTCTTCCAGTCGAAATCTTAGGCTAACAAGAAGGCTGTGGAGATTTGAGGCCTCGATTGCGCACTGCGCGCGGTCCTTCGATGCATCTTTGACGTCGTTTAGGTAGGTAAGGACCTTAGCCGAGAGGTGGAGGATAGCGATGATGCTGGCCGTGGCACTGAGCGGATCCATATCGCGAGAAATTGAGTCTCGATTGCAGACATGTAGAAGCGAGCGGCGAGGAGGGAGAACGGCGACATGATGAACGAGCAACCAGGCTGAAGAGGTTGCGGCTGCAGCAAGGCTGAACAGCTGCGTGCGATTCGTGTCAGAGCTGTGCCGCAGCTTATCGATAAGGCCGCTTCCGGTTAATATTGTTGATCTTCATGTAACTTGAGCATTGAGAAACGTTCGGCTATTAGCAACGTGCTCAGACGATACCGCTGACAGCTGTTCTAGGAGACTACGCCCTTATTCAGTCGTGCCGGCACACAGCAGAGCGGGTTCAGCTATTACTGCCGCCGCAGAACATCTCGAACGGCGCATCCATCCGTACCAGCCTGCGAGTTGAACGTGTGCGACGAGCTGCCATCAATGCGTAACATGCGATAGACTATATTTTACCCTTACCACCACCTACTTACAACTCCCTATTCTCGAGCCCCGGCTGCTATGTGCTGCTAGGGCAGTGAACATGTTAGGCATACCTTCGGGAAGGCCTTCGGCCAATACTCAACTGGCTTTATCCATGTTTAGTTCACTGTGAGGATAGTGATAGGAAGAGAGAGCAGGACGCAGCTCAGCGAGTGCCAGTGCAAGGCAGTGCAAGGCAGTGCAGACAATTGAAACTATACACATTGCTATTTACAGACTGGACAAACTGGGCAAACTAGACAAACTGAACATACACCCTCCTTGGTGCGCCACAGGGCATGTGAAAGTGCCTAAATTCAATACAGTAAGATACACAGCCACTAATGTATGCCAAGACGCGCTATAGCACCATGCTAAGTCGAAGAAATCGTGAACCCCTCTTTCCAATCGGCGAAACTCCCGGAAGACACAACCCTGACAGCTGAGTGACTTCAAATTTTGGATGCTAATTCTCCTGTAACAGCATTTGCACAATATAGCCCTGAAACCTAGAGGCCTATTGATAGTCGTTGTTGAACAAGGGTAATTCAGTTAGAGCGGATCCGGATGCCATGACGAAATAATCGACAGCGCAGTTAACAAGACGGTATTTTTCTGTTCACACACCGGTATTAGGTGTGGAGATAGCTGAATATTGTTATTTCACTAGCTATAACTTTATCTACTTGCGTAAAAGAGACTTAAGACGATTAAGTAGTGCGGCTATCTCGTTACGGAGTGGTTCTCGCTACGTAGTGGGGGATATTACTCTTTTCATTGCCTTAGTCGCTCGACCAAGTCTACTGAAACATCTACTCCCCCATAATGACCTATTCGTGTCGTCACATTCAGGAACACGGGATACATACGATGAAGTGGAAAGCGAAACACCCGGTCACACGGACTAAATACGGTGTAGTTAGCGATCAATTTTGCATTAGTTGGCGCCTAAGATTACTATTCGCTCCTGAAGGAGTTCAACAATCATCAAAGAGGAGTTGGTGGAGAGGACGTACTTGGATTTAGTGCTTGATGCCGAGAGGAAACCAGTCACGAGATCAGTGGGCTTGTCAATGCGGCTACAGATGATGCACACACATGCAAGCTGCAGTGTCAGTGCTCCCAATCACCATTGCTCAAAGGATACCTAGATAGGGCAAGGAGTCGGCCAAGAACAGCCGCGCGTTAGCTCACGAGTGCAGTTGCGAGCTTGGCTGAAAAAGGGAGATAGCGTCATCGAGGAGGGCATGGAGCGACTCTGTTGAGCTCGCGGACTGCTGAGCTACCACATCATCGTCCGAGTCCTCGTCGTCCAAGAAGTTGGCACGGCGATTTGCTAGCCTCTGGACGGCAGACACTGGGGATGTACGAGACGAGTCGCTGTCAGAGTATACTGAAGAGCCCGCTGACTGCGGAACTACTCCATCATCTTCGGAGCCCTCATCGTCCAGAAAATCAGTGCGGCGGGTTGCCAAGGTTTGCACGAATCCTCGCTGATCCGCGAAGTCGATGAACGATCCGGATGAAGACGAGCTGGACGGCAGATTATCCTCATTAGACGAGACTTCTTCGATGTCGGAGAGCTGCGGGGCGATTGCTAGTCGTGGATGGCGCCTTCTGTTGTTTATCTTTGGAAAATTTGACAAGGAGCGCATACTGTTCAACGACCGCGATCTCGGCGGAGTTCGGGTGAGAAGCGGTAGCTGATATAGGTCATCATAAAGACAGATTTCGACGGGAACATCGGGTTCAACGTCTTGCGACGATGAGATTTCCGAATCCGCGGTACTATTACTGAAGAATAGTTCACCGATCTCAACAACGCCCTCAACGAGATGCGAATCATCGTCGTCGAAGTCGTCCTGCGAATGGTGGATGCGCGGCAGCGTCTCGGTATCGTCTAGCTCGATGCATAGAGTGTTGAAAGCGGTATAACCTACGTGCTGTTGAATGTCAGCATCGAGATAAGTTAACTCTGTGGGTTGCGGAATTGGCGAGCTACAAATATCCTCCTCGGCCATGTCTGAGATGTCGGCGGCGGCTGCAGGCTGCGCACAAACCATGTCAGCCAAATCGAAGAAGAGTTTGTTCATAAGCTGGTTACGAGCTCTGTAGTCCGCGTAGCTAGAGCGGATAGCGTCGTAAGAGGCACCTGGAGAGAACACTGTTGCAAGTGGCAGCCGCGTGTGCAAGACAGAAGGTAAGGCTTGATTCATGCGTGAAGATTTGTCCTGTGTGGGGTGAGCGGCTTTGGGGGCATCGAGAACATTGTCCACAACGAAGACGTCGTTGTCGATAATGTTGTCGAAGAGCACAAAGAGAGACTCACCTGTAGGGTACTGGCTAGACGAGCCAGAACCTCTCACATGGACATCAGAATGGTATACCAGACAAGTACACTTACCTGTGCGACACTCATTAGAAATCGGCGGAGTTGTTGGCTCCGCTGCCTTGGTGTCCTTGTCGTATGTGATGAACGCGGAACGAGACTCGATGTTAGAGAGATGGTCGATGCTAGGAAGGAAAGCGCCTTGTGTGATCCGACTAATCGCACGATTATACTCGACTTCGCTGCTGTTGCGAGGACCATTGCCATCATCGAGAAAAAGAGAATCGCGACGCCTGCTTACACTACCAGACTCGTGTGAGGGGGGCATACGCATCAACGAACGGCCTGGACGGGGCACGTACACAGATGCGGCCTCTTGGGCTTCGTTGCAATGAGGATGGAAGTCCAGCATATGAGATACGGGGTCGTGCAGAGGCGCGGCGGCGACGAGAGTAGGATACAGCCTCAGATCGTCACCATCATCGAGAAGTTCAGGACTAGGCGGGTACTCATCGACCAGCTTGACCGGGCACATGAACAGCGCTGGGAACTCCTTCGGGTCGAAAATGGCACGCAGCGCGAGCTCCTCACCGGTCTCGTCTGGTGTGGCGCTGTCGAAAAGAATGTCAGTTCCAGCTGGGTACGGACGGCAAGCCTGTTGCTCGTCGCAAACCGACACTTGATCGACGTGCTCAACCTCGTGGATAATGACAGGGGAGTGGACAGAAAATTCAAGACCGGCGAGAATGACGCGGTTGCGGCCAAACGAGCGAGCCTTTTCCGCAGCGAAGACAACATTCAAAGCAGCTTGTGCCTCGGCCTCTTCTTCAACGGTCGCCTCCTCCTCGATGAAAAACTCCTCGGCATACAGCTCGAGAAGCTCTTCCTCAGACCTTGAATCAACCTTAAACGGCGCATCCTTCTTGGCCCAGACGGGTGTAAGAGGATCGACGATAGCGACTTGCTTTATGACCGAGATGCTAAGAAGAGTGAACTGACGGGCCTCAGTTGATGACTGAATCAGAGTGGACGTCATGGCTACTCCTGACAGACTCTGAATCGAGGTTCTGCTTTGAGTCAGACTTCGGAAGCGTGTATTAATCTTGGAATAGATCACCGGTATCTGTGTACTAAAGACGAAGTGACTTCGAAGGACTGAACTTGCTGAGACCTTGGAGTGGGTGGTGCGAGACAAGGAACGAGAAACAGGAGGATTCGTGATTTTACTTATACGAAAAATATGTGGGTTGCGCATTGTGCTGTCGCTTCTTCGACATTGTTCAAGGTTCATCTGAATGATGCCGAAGAACGCCATTGTGACAGGGCGAAAGCGCAAGGCTGGACTCGTGGAGGTGCATTGTGTAAGTGACGAGCAGTCCTTTGTGCAACATTGCTTTGTGCCAGCCAGCTCGTTTCCCGGTTTGACTGTGAGTTTTGGCACCTTCCACACACACTAGACTGCTGTGAAGCTTACGGAAGATTTTTATCTGACTGAAGACACTGCAGTTAGGGCCCTGCGATAATGATCAAGAAAGAATCAACCGGCCGCTGACCACCAGGACAATGATTGGTTCGGATCGTGGCGGCGAACGCTATATTATGGGCAATTCATGACGTGCAGACACTGCTCGATCGTCCGAGGCTTTGTTTATATGTTTTTGCGGATTCAACTCGAAGAGTGCGACTGCTGTTCGTGAAGCTGAACTGTGTTTCCGTGGCGTTCCGGCAGGCGCATGCGACCCTTTTCATGCAACCACCATTTCATTCGACGCACTTCTGGACATAGACCCAACACTCAAAGTCAGGGCAGCATCACCAACTACACATTAAGAGCAGAATGGGTGTAACAATATCTCACACAAATTATGCTCCCATCTCGCTAGTGTCGACCTTGATTGGTTTCGTATCCTTCGCCTTCACACTCGGGACCTTCCTCAAACTCTTCTGGTCCAACCTCGGCACCTTCGCTGCCGCGCCCCACGAAATCAACGATTACCTCTCCAGTCTGAAACAAGGCTTACTAGAAGAGCGGCGACACCTACGGCGCGTACGACGACGTCTCAAAAGTGTCAAGCGAGATCAGAGCCATGGTCCAGGAGCCAGAAGTGCCAGCGACGATGACTATCAAAGAGAGGGACATGCGAAAAAGAGATGGAATAGTGGCAAGACAGGTCGAAAGAGGGGGCGAATGCATTTCGACCGCGATATACAGTCTATGCGCTCATCTGGCGAAGAAGAAGCGCTGCGCGTGATGCGCGTCACGGTGAAAGACCTCATCAAGTCGTTTAGAGAACTTGAACAGCCTTTTCTCAAAGCTGAGTACCAACAGCAAGACCCCGCGCACTGGTCCACTCAACACTCGCCTTTTTACCCTGAGAAACGGCCTCAGCACCATGCCAATTCCGACGACGATTCACCTGGCGCATCGCACATGCACGCCACTAATCGTTTGGGTCATGAATATCGCACCTGTGGGTTCAAAGAGCGATGGGTATGGGTGCGCAAGAAAGCTGCGGTCCTGAACCTCAGCTCGGTGCTAAGTAGAGTTGAGGTTAGGAGGACGGCGCATGAAGTTGGCGAAGTGCTAAGCATGGTCTGCAACATTGGGCGTGATTTAGAGGACCTAAGAGAAAGTTTGGATGGCGTTGAGGGGAGGCTGAATAGAGTTGTGGGGGTTAGGAGAGTGGATTAAAGGGAACGGTACGCCAGATATGCGGAACCGTGGTAGAAGTGATGAGTTCGAGCAGGATTGCGCGAGTACTTGAAGCGTACTTAAATCCAAGCATCGTCCGCCCAGAACACGTTTCCATACTCGAATACGCTCGTTCTAATCTACCATCATGGATATAGACAGCTCTCCACCTCCCTATACAGCGCAATCGCCTCGGGCTTCCACGGGTAGCCAACACACCATTGTCGTTCGACCCGGTCCCAAAATGAACGACCAGGTGGGAGGACAGAACATTGACGTCCACCCACACAACACTCTACAGACAGCTACGGAAGTACCTCAACTCAACTCCCTCAGTCTCCGTCTCCGCCACATCCTACACCTGAACCCTGGTTTCTGCCCAGGAGCCCACTCCTACCGCCGCGCCAACGCCAGTGTGTTTAGCTGGCGCGACTTACCATCTCGATGCACGCACTGCGGCGCAAAATGCGACCTAACACTACCATATTCCTTCGCCCAAAACTGGCCCACATTCTCAAAACTGAGCTTCAACTTCTACTTTGGGTGTCACGTGCCCGTTAAGCGGCCAGAAGAGGAAGCGAACATGGGCTGCGTAATATGCTGGGAGAAGGAAAGAAAGTGGGTGGGGCCCATGGCGCTGGAGCAGTGGGGAGTGCACATGCGCGGACACTTTGAAGGGGGACAGTACTGGGTGTGCGAGAATATGGAAATGAAAGTCATGAATTACAGATGGATGTGTAAGATCAAGAAATGTCGGGGGATTCACTCGTAGATCGACTTGTAGACAATTGGAATTTGCTCGCTAAGTGAGATCTATAATATACGATGACGTATCGTACAGCCCAGCGCAATTCCATCTAGAACTTGTACACCTGATCCTTGCTGTAGCCCAGCTCCTTCAGGTAACCATCCAGCTCGCCCTGATCGCTCGGGCTCTTCTTTCCACCGCTAATAGCCTTGTACATGGGGGGAGGACCGCAGACGAAGATCTGGATCTTCTCGCCCTCCTTGGGCTCCGGCAGCACAGTCTTCAGCAGCTCCTTGGTGATAAAGCCCTTGCCGCCCTGCCACTGCTCGGGCGGGTTGTCTAGGACGTAAAACGCCCTGAAGCGCTGCGGGTATGTGTTCTCGAGCTCTTCCCACTCGCGCTTGAGCAGGATGTCCTCCTCTGAGATGTTGCCGAATACGAGTGTGACTTTGGTCTTATCTTCGGGGTTCTTGAAGATGGCGCGGGCGGTCTGCCACATGGGCGTGATGCCAGTTCCACCTGCGATCAGGGCGATGTGCTCTTTCTTGTTCGGCGTCCATTGGTATTTGGGGATAGGGCCCTTGATATCGAGCCGCTGACCAGGCTCCATGTTGTGCATGTGCGAGGACATGGGGCCCTTTTCATACTTCTTGATTATGAAGTCGACGGTGCCTTGCTGGTCGACGTCGGAGATGGGGGTATACGGTCGAATGACGGGCTTCTCCATGTCGGGACCCTTGTACTTTGTGATAACGGCAGCTACTCTAGTCAGCACTAACCAGATCTAAAGTATGGTATTGACGAACAGGCAACGGGCAGACCGCTCTCCATGTCAGGCTCTGGGAGCTTGAATGTGAGCTTCTTGGTGTTGTGATTCACAATCTCGGACTTCTCCAGCAGAAGAGAGACGAAGCCTTGCTCGCCACCAGTGAAGGCCTTCTTTACGGATGCGCCTGTGTTGCCAGGGATCTTTTTGGCCTCTGCTGAGGGCGGCGCATTGCCCTTCTGGTCGCGGCCTCTTAGATACAAGTAGGCACCTGAGAGACCTGCAGCGCCGATTCCAGTATAGAGGAGTCCGTTGCTACCGCCACCGCTTTGGGGTGCCTCAGATGCGTATCGGCGAACCTGCTACGGCTTCGTTAGCTATGCCCGTAAGCTCCGAAAGATCTGAAACGGCGCAACTGATTGGAAATTATTCACACACCTGATGCAGCGTCCTGGCTGGACGTAGGACCTGTCTGGCAAACATCATGTGAAGAATTGATGTCAGGAAGGTCGGATAATTGTGCGATTGTAGTGGGTGAAGGGCGATGCGCAATCATCAAGCTCCAAAGTTCGCGGCTAGCGCCAAGGAAAACGTCATCGAGTCTTCCGAAGTCCGAACGTGACAGGCACTCAACACCAACCCCACATCGCCGTTCAGAAACTGCTCCATCGTCGCCCAGGACTTGGACTCTTTCTTTTACAGTGGCCATCCGAAGAAGGCCTGCTCACTCTGCATGCCTTTGCATTATAATGGTGCGTAGAAGAGGCGGCGATGGGATACTTGGTCGACCAACAACTTAAGCGTGAGCAATCTATGGACATTATCATTGCGCGAGCTGAAGCATTGCAACATTTTGATTGAGTTCCAAGGATTGCGGTGACATCGGCACAGTCGTCTTTCCGTCGGGCAGGACCTTCAACATGCGCTCTCCACTCGATCCATCATTGCGCAAGCGATGCCAAACAGAACTTGACGGCACTCTGAAGCTGGCCATTAGAACTACTGGCAAAATCAGTCCGCTGGCGTTCTGATTTCGAATGGATCGAACATCGTTCTCTTCAGTTCTTCGACAAACGACAGTCGAGGCAAGATAGCTGGCAATGATTTCGGCTGGCGACCAAAATATGCGGCGAACAATGGACCAATATCACGAACGCAACATTCTCGGGTCTCTCCTTTGGGGCTGGTGCGCAATATGCTGTTCACATAAGAAGACATCGAGAGACACTCACTCAGAGGTATCATGTTCCGTGATTTCGCAGGCGGGAAGCTTCGGTTGCCTAGTGACCTGAAATGCGAAAACATTCAGGATAACTGTGAATTCAAACAAGAAAGATACGAGGTCGCATCAAAGCGCTAGGTGTGAAGTGTAGTCAGGGTGTGCGTTTGACTTTCACCTTTGCTATTTGCGCCAAGTAGATTTCTTCACCTCAACTTAGTCTCCTCCTTCTATACTATCACAGCACCTCACTCTTTATATTTTACCCCTTTCCGCCGCCCCCTGCCTATACTAAATGCGTTTGCCAAGTTTTCCACAACAGCGTCACAGACGAAAAGTACCAATGACGCCCAAGCGCTACTACCATCAAAGATTTAACCACCCAGCCTCTCACTGGAGAGCGTCGCAACTCAACTGGACGTAGCTGTCAACTTGATATTACCAACCAAGCGATTTCAGCAACCAGTTCAGCATCCTAGAATGTCGGCTGAAGCGTGCGGCCACCCGATTGCGCCTGCGCTCTTCAATAAGCTCGATGACTGGGACAAACTTGGTACTCCTATAAGATGCCCAGCCTGCATTGTCCAGTTCCACATAGCGGAAGTAAAGGACATCCAAACTGGCCTTCAGAAACGTGGGGGCATTTTCGAATCCAAGAAACTATAGTCTCGACTCTAAATGGATGAGCCACAAAAGCTGGGTGACGAAGTGGAGGCTCGCCAAGATCCGTTTCCAGCGAGAACTTGAGCTTCTCGAAGAGTTTCAAGAAGAGCATCCGCTGCTGGCCGAAGAGTGTGGTGTTCCCCACACACTGCAAACCTGGCAACTTGAGAACGAGAATTGTTCGATTGTACCGGGATACAAGTACGTGTCGATTGAGAAACAGAAAGTCGAAAATGAAACAGAGATGAAGGTAGCAGTGGAAGCAGATCCATCGTTGTCAGCCCAAGAAACCGAAGACCTCTGGGTTGATAATCGAGAGTGGGTCATCAAACCGAAGCGCAAGTCTCGAAGACGCCGGACCATCTTAGAAGATAAGCCGCGCCTTAGGGATATCCTAGCAATATCTTTCACCGCCCCTCCCGACCACACTCCCGGCCCTGACGACCAAGTTCTGGAAGAGATGGAGAATGTGACAGCGCGGCTAGAAGCGCAAGTCAATATAGGAAGCTAGAATCTCTTTGACGCAGTTGCTGGCGTTGAAATGAATGTGTTGATGGAGTCTGAAATCGACAATAGTCCATCACCTCCGCCTTCGCCAACCTTATCAAACGCTGAGGTCATCACGCCACCACCCACACCAGCGTACCCACCCCTTCGATCCGCGCTCAAAGGCAGTCGTCCACCACTAAGCCCGGAGATCGAGCCTGCTAAACCTCAGACCTCCTTTGCTGAAACAGTTGTCATCTTTTCGCACCATATGCACCCTCCTACCCCTAACGGGCACGCCCCAATCGAGGAACTTCATAATCAACACACCGATGCTGAGCTCGCCCGGAAAAACAACTGGCTCTGGCGTCCCTCACCCTTGTACCGACCATTTACGTGGGCTAGCCCAGACGGATTCGAGAAAGCTGACACAAGCTATCATAAAATCAGCTGGCCTATGCGCGAGCGCATGCTTGAGCGAGACCACGGTGAAGACAGTGGTATGCGAGGCAGAGATGACGTCAAACCTACCCCCCGCTTGAAGTGAAACTCGCAAGTCACAGACATGATGGACGAGGCCCCACAACAGCAAACCCCGAGGCTGGAAGAGGGGACAGAGCAGTTGGAGCGCGAGTTGGAAGAGGCAATGACGGACGCATTGGAGGAGGAGGAACCGATGCCGGAAAAGAAAAGCAACCATGCACCTCTCCCAGACGTCGAAATGCAGGCGCTGCCCCGTTCAAAATCAAACCCGAAACCAATTTTTTAGCAACTCAGCGCTCCCGAGACGTCGATAGGTCGAGACTTCGGCGCGTACCTCACCCCTCATACCGACAACGCCATCGTGATCCGGCCGAAGTCGCTCTTGCAAATGCGATGGAAAGAGTCCCGCATGTCCAAAGGCCGAGAACTCATCTTACATCCAACGGCCCGCAGGCCGCGCTCCAGATCCCAAATATCTACGAGCCGGGAACTGGTCCTGCACGCAACTGCGCGCGCAGATAGACGTCTCAAGGCACGCTCCTACGCTGCGTTGACGACGGGCAAGGAGTTTATCTTGCATCCAACGGCGCGGAGGATGGTTGCGGATGACTTGTACGAGTCTCAGTGGAAACCTGTGTCGACGCTATCGTGGCTCGAAATCACTACGACAACACATCAAGAGAACAAGGGCGCCACTGGCTTAATCTCTGGTGTTGGTGAGCCTGAGAGCGAGCGGTGAAGTGCGTTGATGGTGTATGAGATAAGGGATTCAAGAAGAAGTGATGGAAGGACGTCAAGGAGTATAGTCGTATATGGTTGTTTGAAGTCGTACGATAAAGGGATGAGTAAAAGACGCTGTATCACACGATTGTTGCGGATGTTCGCGCGAAACTGTGTGGGACCTGTTCTATTATTATCACTATCCAACAAAGCGATGCGTTCCGCACATGCTCGAGGGACATTATTTGATCAACCCATTGTAAGCGTCGCGGTGGTGCCAGCGCCTTTCAATCCTCATGCAAATGCCGCTCTCGTTTTCCATCTTGCAGCCCTTCATCCCTCTCATCACGCTTCCCATCTCCCTCCTCCTCCTTATCCACCCCAGCATACAGTTCATTCGGCACAATCTTCATAACATCCTCCGCGCTCAACCCCGCATGCCTAAACCTTTTCCCCTCACCCAAATCACCCCACTGCACACCATTGTCCGGAAAATCATCCAATTGCGTCGTCGCCGCCATAATAACTCTTATACTGCCGAACATCTGCGGAATAAAGCCCTCTCGCTTGTACGTAAACGCCCACCAACACACGCCCGTCATGAGCAGGATCAGAAACGTCGCAATCCACAGCGGGTACGCGGCGTACGTAATGATGTACTTCGAATGCTCGACGTGTCGCCCGTTTGCGTCTTCGATCCAGATGGCTTCCTGTGTTTGTAGCGCCTCGCCCAGCATCCAGTGCGTGAGGATGGAGTAGCCCATGATGGGGAAGAGGATTTTCTTGGGGAGTTGGAGGAGGTAGTCCTGGTTGAACGAGGTGCCGGATGCGAGTGTGGTGCGGATGCGTTTGCGGCGGTATTCGAGTTTGCCCCAGTCGTATTCTTGGGATATGAGCGTGATGTTGTAGATCATCATTAGGTAGAGGAGGGAGTAGATGAATTGTGCGCCGTTGGAACTGCGTCGTGTTAGTGGTGGCTGGGAAGCAGCAGCGTTGCTGACTTACATGCTGAAGGCGATGAATTCGTTGGGTAAGCTGTCGGGTGGTAGGGACGTTAGTTCCAGGGATCGGTTGAAGCCTCCGAAGCCGCCAGAAATGCTTTCGAAGTGCTCTTTGCTGGACACTCTACATCTCGCAGGAAGCTCTCTCGGGTCATAATCTTTGCAGTCTTTCTTCCACCAGACAGAGTTCATGCCCAAGCTAGGTATGAGTCTTAGTTCCAAAGTTCCACTCGAGACACTACCAGTAACTTACATCACAGCCATTGTAAGCGACGCTCCCAAAAGGGCGAGGCTGCAGAACATCATGATGAGCATTTGCGTCAATGCAGTGTTGCCAAGATTGCTGATGAGGCTCTTTTTTATCTTGGTTGCGATGGTAGGCTGGGGAAGGTTCGCAAATTTGTCGTTCGTGTTGAACTTTTTGCATTTTTGGCAATGACCGATTTCATCTGTTATGCGTCAGCTTTGAGGCCGGTCATGGACTGTTCGAGGTAGGGATTCTTACCGCCCGTTGCGGAGGCTTCAGGATTGAAGCAATGTTTGTGGCAAGTATGCGCGTACTGTCGGCGAAAGCTGTCATTGGCGTTTACCATACACTCCCTTCCCTTGTCAGCGTGTTATTGATCGTATGGCGTAAAAGTTGAACATACCCTTGCACACGCAGCTCTGGATTCGAAGCAGACGCGATTATTACGTCGCCAAACGTCAGACAATGCTGCTTCAGCTTGCCACGGGCCAGTAGATTCACAACGCACATGTATACCGCTTTGATAACCAAACACCCCATGAGAACAAAAGCTGCACTCATACGGACGTTGAGACGGCACTTCGACGACATGGGCTCATGTAGCGTACACATGACGTGTGTTCCCATGACACAACCGCCCTCTTGGTACTTCCAAGAGTAAAAGTTTCTTGGCATGACCAAAGTACGTGATTCTAGATCTTCGATGTCGCCATTAGTTTTTGCAGTCTCGCGAAAGCTTGAGCAATTGCGTTCCAGGTAATGAACCACCATCCTCTTCCATGAGGTGTCAAACTTTTTCTGGGTCCCTCCAAAGACGCCGTCATCGCGCATTAGTACGTCCGTTCGACGTGGATAATGTGGTGTACCGGAGCCTTGTGGCAATGATTAGCATATGCTCTAATGTTTGCGGACTGGACAATGTTGCGCGACTAATCTCGAGGTGCTTTTTGAAACAATGGTCATGTCTGTAGCTCGTGAAAACAAAGGCAGGATACCAGCTAAGAAAATTGCTTACTGCTCAACTGTTAGCAATGTTTACCAGCAGGTAGCTTGTCTCTATCACCGTACCGTAGTGCGCTCCAACATGGGAAAGATACAGAATCTGTCACGCTGAACCCGCCTTCGCGGTCGGCGTATGTTACTGAGTCATACTTTACAGTGGCCAAGGGTCTCCATTCAACTATTTGTGGCAGTTCCTGCGTATACGAGGGGCCTATCAGAGAGTTCGCGAGGAAGTGCACCGGCATCGAAGTAAGTATCAGAAGGAACCACGAGGCCCATGCTCGCTTTCTTCCCTTTTCTTTGTGCTAAGTCCAGGGAGGAGAAGTTAGTGATTTCATCGGAAGCGGAGACGATGCCTAGAGAAGGGGTACAGCGTTTGAACATACCCTATACATCATTAGTAAGCTCTGCGAAAGGAGAAGACCTCGTAAGTATCCTGCTTTAGACAAAGACGACTGACATGGTCAGTCGGCTTCTCTGAGGCCAGGCCCTTGCCCTTGCATAACGTACTGGATGTTGAATGGTGAGTTTGTGCCAACTCGTGAATCCCCAAATTTTGATAGTGCATACTTCAGGTCGCTAATCTTGAGAGAGGTAACGATCTGTTGATAAGTGTTACTCATTCCGAGGACCATGGTTGCGCAGACGTTGATGAGTAAGAGGAGGGCCGTGTTGGTGTACGTAACCCTCTTACACGATTCCGTCTTTCCGCCTACGGAAGTGGTATGGGTATTTGCTCGATTCATGATGTGTCTGCTATTGCAAGCGATCATAATGATCATACCGATAGCGAGAGTGCTCATCATAGCGGCCATGGTACGGAACGATCGGTCGCTAAGAAGTTGATCTTGCCAGATGCCACGGCCGACTCGCGCTGGTTCGATGTCGGCGGCGGCATGCCTTCTGATGGACCCTCGAAGGTACCTCGGTAGTGGCCTTCGACGGAACAGATTCTTTAGCTTTTTGGTGCTGCTCCCAGTAGCGGAGGATTCGAATGTTTCGAAGCTTTTCACACTCGAGCGATCGGCGCCATCATTTTGATCAGCCGAGGTGTATTGGGGAAAAGAGGGTGGTGGCTCAGCCGGACTGTATGCTGAGAAAGAAAGTGGACGCAAAGGGATCTGCGAATCTTGCGGTGGGAGCAATGCTCGTGTATCATGATACTCATCATTCGCGCTGCGTCCGAAGTTAGCCTTGTGTACTCCGGTCCTCAAGCGCAACGCCGTACTCGGTTATATCCTGGTCACGGGACTCATGGAGCGTGGGAAGTCGATCATATCCCCAGGTTCCAGCCATAGTTCTGATCGATGCGGATTGCGCTATTGACTTTTGCTTGTTGATAGCTAACCACTCATTGCGGATATGGTGACGAGGGCCAGCGACTGCATATCAACAGCCAGACATAAAGGAAACGATTATAGACAGTTCAGACAGAAGATCAAATCTTTGGGGGAAAACCAGACTTAGGCAGCTATCAGAGAAAAACCCAGTGGTGCCGATCTGGCCCCCAATGCAACAAGGTTGTGCATGGCGGGCATGCAGGAGACTAACCTTGTCAGAGCATCAACATCTGCAAGCCACCTCGCAAGATGAAGAAGAGAGACGCCCAGTCCAATGATAGTAACTCATAAGACGCCTAGCGGGCCGTAGGTGTTCCAGGCTATATCGCGGCAGCCCGAAAGCTTAGACTTCCTGCGTCGTTAACAACAGGGCGATCTGTTGATCTGACCCGGAATTGCGACGCATTTGTAAACCGGTGAGCGCGCCATGGATTACCTGCCGTGGGCGTCAAGGCTGTTGGATTCCCAGCCATTGTTACTTCGCGAATCTGCTGTTATGTGCGTCAGGGACATGACCCGCCTGCAGGACGCCTGAAGCCCTACCAAGCCTTACCGCAACTTTGGAAGCCTCAAGTTTCAGGTTTGGAATTTCCAAGGGTGGACCCCCTGAGACGGCGGCTCTGCATAACATAAGCATACCTGTGGCGTTTAAACTTGTCGTTGGTCAGATAGAGGTTGCATCAGGCGCGCTTCGTAGTTGCCTTCGTACTCTGTGAAAATTATCGTGGAAAGTTTATTGCGGTGGTGCAAATGCTGTGGCTTCATGCGGAAAGTGCGGGGGTCGACTGAAATATCTCGCGTGCCGCTGCATCACGATCTCTACAGCCGCACAACGCAACTCCTCAACTTTAATCATTACAAATTTGACAGTGGGTCTGTCTCACGGTCAGAGCAGGGGATTGTAGATAGATCTTTCTTTCGTTGCTCCAGGTGTCTCTCGGCCTATAACTGCGCCTTCTCTTTTGGCTTGATGTGTCTCGCGGCAAACTCAACCGCAGCTTCGTATCCGTACGTTCCCAGACCACAGATGACTGCTTCCGCCTTGTCGCTCAAATAGCTATGATGTCGAAATGCTTCGCGCTTGTGGACGTTGCTGATGTGTATTTCAACAAACGGAATATCCACGCCCACCAACGCGTCTCTCAATCCGACACTTGTATGCGTCAAGGCCCCAGGGTTGATGACAATTGCATCAATTTCGCCTCGTGCTTCGTGGATGCGATCTATGAGAACTCCCTCGTGGTTGGACTGAATGTGCGAAAAAGCGATCGAGAGGCGCGAGCATTGCGACGATGCAGCATCGATAACCTGAGGGAGCGTAGTACTGCCATATACAGAGGGTTCGCGAGTCCCGAGTAGATTGAGATTGGGTCCGTTGATCAACAGGATTGACTTCGCCATTGTGAGGAAGGTTATGCCCAAGTTCGTTCTGGGATGAATTGTGGGTTGCTGACGAGTTGAGATACCCGCTGGATGCTGATAGTCGCTTACATATCGGATCTCTGTATTGGCTATGGTTTCTTCTACGGTAGCATGACGAAGAAGTCGGAAAAAAGCTCTCCCTTTCTTTCCGAGTTACCCAGGAGGAGCATCTTCGGCACCCTCCGCGACTAGCCGCACCCTCCAACCTCCGGCTTGGAACGGACTTTACAACACCATCGCATGTACTTCGCTCTAGACCTCACCGTTGCACACCAAGCTACAGCGCCGCATACTTCACGAAGCTTACGAATTCATCCCTATAACCTAAGAGCACGATGACGACGCTTTCTCAAGAAGAGCTGGATGGCATCTACGCATTTGCCGTGGACCTGGGGAAGCGAGCGGGTCAGATGCTAAGTGACGCTGCGCAAATACGAATCGACGGTGGGAATGCAACATCTGAGCAGAAAGAGCACGTGCAAAAAGAAAATGCCGTAGATTTAGTGACCGAGACGGATGAAGGTAGACTACGAAGAAAAATGTTGCTACACTCAGGTTACTAACAATTTATAGATGTTGAAGCATTCATCAAGCGCCAAATAGCCGAGAAATACCCTTCGCACAAGTAAATCATTCGATTTAACAAATGCAAAACTCGCCGCTGACAAATGTTCAGGTTCGTTGGCGAAGAATCTTATAGCAAAGGTGCATCACGAGACTACCTCATCGATGACAGCCCAACATGGTGTGTTGATCCGCTTGATGGTAAGCCATATTCTTCCCTATAAACGAACTTTTCTAACCTATTCTGCAGGAACGGTCAACTACATCCACCTCTTTCCTATGTTTTGCGTCTCTATCGCTTTCATCCAAAACAACAAACCGCTGGTCGGCGTCATCAACGCACCATTCTTAAAGCAATTCTTCTCATCGTGTGCTGGTCGTGGTGCATTCATGAACGAAACGCAACGATTGCCACTTGTTCGCAATCCCATACCGCCAATGTCGGAGAAGGCACCAAGTGGCTGCGTATTTTCCTGTGAGTGGGGGAAAGACCGGAGAGACGCGCCGGATAGCAACTTGCATCGGAAGATTGAGAGCTTCATCAACATGGCTGCAGAACTCGGTTCCCGAAATGGGCGAGGAGGCATGGTTCATGGTGTTCGATCGCTTGGATCTGCTACACTCGATCTGGCGTACGTTGCAATGGGTGGCTTCGATATATGGTGGGAAGGCGGATGCTGGGAATGGGATGTCGCAGCTGGCATTGCTATTCTACAAGAAGCTGGTGGTTTGATCACGACTGCAAACCCGCCTGAAGATTACGCTGGTGCGCCGATAGAAGAGGTGCGGTTAGGGAGTCGGTTGTATCTTGCGATCAGACCTGCAGGACCTTCAGTGAACGAGACAGGAAGGCAAAGTCAGGAGAGAACAGTACGGGAGGTCTGGCGGAGAGTGCGGAATCTGGATTATAGCCGACCTGGGGCTTGAGCTTAGACTCTTCGCGATGATAACACCAGAATATCATCTAAATTTGACATCAAGCTCAAGATTGTAATGCTCAATGTATGAAATGGATCAGTGTGAAATTGTGCTTAATGGATATCTTATAAATTATTCAAAACAATGCGCTTATAGCCGTGCTTGCCCATACTCGACACCACTATCCCTCTTCTCCAGAGCTTTGCCACTCCTCGATTGGCCTTGCGACGCAGCATCTTCAAGCTCCAAATCATGCGATAGCCTCTCCCACGATAGTGCAGCGCGCGAAGCCAGCTCCTCCACAACATCATGATCCTTCCTCTCCATAGCACGATTAAACAGCTCCATGCTAACCCATCCGTCATATCCAATCTCTTTGAGAATAGCATGTGCCACGTCCTTGACAGGCAGATACGCGCCGCGATCACTTTCGCCATAAAACAGTCGGCAGTTCCTACTCCACGACATGCGCGCCGGTTGCTCGGCATTGTAAAATGCGTGACCAGGCAGAAGTGGTTGTTCTAACCGCTCCGCATCAACCACCTGAATGAAGAAGATCTTCTCCCTGTGTGGTCCAATCTGCTCGACAAGTCGACGTATCGACTGTTGCACTATTTCCTCTGCATCTTGTGTGCATCCAGACTCCGCTGCTGGGTCTGCGTATATCCGTCCAAGAATGTTGAAGGTGTCCAAGCACACGCCAAAGTTCGACCTGTCAACTCTTTGCACAATGTCCCAGCACAGCTCCCATTTATCGACGTATGTGCCCCAACACAGGCTCTCGTATGCGAAGCGGATGACGGGTGTTTGTTGCAGCCCCATGTCGGCGAGTTCGCGGAGATCGGAAACGATGAGGTCGGTGTCTGGGGAGATTTGGTCGCGTGAGAGGAATGATGAGGGGACTTGGACGATGTCTGTTCCTAGAATGTGGGCTAGTTCCATCCATAGCTTCATTTCTTCGATACGCTCGTCGTGTCGCTTCCTGTCCCTGAGTCCTTCGTAGTGCATGAATGGTTGGAGGCATATGATCTCGAGGCCAAGATTTAGACACATGTCATGTATTGAAGCTGCCGCTGAAAGAAGGTCTGAGGGGGACGAGGAACCGGCGTGATCGACTAGGTCCTCGTAGAACAGCTCGATGCCTTCAAGGCCATGTTTTGCGGCCATGGACAGTTTGTGAGAGAGAGAATGTCCGGCATAGCATCGACCGAGAGACATCGACGAGATTCCTGGACGGCACACCATGGTTGTGGTTGATCAGGATGTTGACTTAGAGGTAGTGGTTCAGCTGTTGTTGAGCTTGATGAAACTGATGTAGTTGTAATTTGATGTGTAAGATGAAAATTTAATATTGAGGAATGTATCTGCCTGAGGGTAGCTGGAGTATATCTACGATGATCCGTCTTCGATATCCCGCCTCGCCATATCGACTGATAGCCCGCCCTTGAGCATCGGCACGGCGCCTCCCTAATCGAGCATCGCGACTTCCATCCAGTCTCAGCGGATAATCGCAGTTGAAGGCGAGATGCTTCCTCCAGCAGCCGCGTATGACCGTGCGAAAGCTACTGTATGCGATGAGGACTCGATGGATCGAGATGGCTGTCGAGCTTTGTTCCAGAGGATAAAGACTTTAAAGATAGGCTTAGTGCATGACGCTATTTCCCCAGCCAAAATGGGAAAGATCAACCTCGGAGATACGATCCTGCGCCGTTGCATGCACAAAGGCAAACCACAGCAAGGTGGCAAGGTGGACCCGTCGACATTCGGCGAGATTTGTGGGGTGGTGCAGTTAGCAGTGGGTTCACTCTACTCTGCATCAAATCTGACACGCAACGCGACTGCGGTCCACGTCTGTTCGGACTTCCAAGTTGCACGAGCATTTTCACAATGTCGCTAAATTACGCACTGACAATGTATGTGATGAAGAGTCTGGTACAGGTTTGTATTGACCCCAGCTAGAATTGACGTTGCTCGAAATTCCAAGTATTGCGACCAAACCGCTAATCTTCATGCTTCATTACATCACACGACGTGATCCACAGTTTGCAAGGTAAACCCCAGCTCTGGGTCTTTTTGAGAGGCACTTTGTTATTTGAATGAAAATTGGAACTGATGATTTGAATAAACAATTGAATTCTGTCAAAACTTCTCGCAGCTCCGAATCTATCATAAAGTGCTATAAATCTTCAGACCAAAACTTTCGCGGTGCTTTACCATCATCCTTCATCATCAAATCAATGCAAGCCTAAACGCTTTCCATGCGCTCATCATTCTTTGGCTTCTCGTTGCCATAGCCCAGAACGTGATCAACCTCGTCAAGGCGGGCCATCATCGTCCTGTGTGCCTTGTATGCAGGCTTAATCTCGAAGAGCTCGTCCATCTTCTCAAGAGGAATACCCTTTGTCTCCGGAATCAAGAAGAAGACGTAGGGGATCGACAGAAGCATGAGGATGGCGAAGAACATGTAGACACCATAGTCCATCTTGAGGAACATCTGTGGGGTGAAGCGCGAGATGAGGAAGTTCCAGAACCAGTTGTTGGCGGCGGCGAAGGCCTGTCCGAGAGAGCGCGTCTGTTGCGAGTACATCTCGGAGTTGACGACCCAGGGGGTTCCGTTCCATGATGGCGTGTAGAAAGCAGTCCAGAGGTAGAAGAAGAACATGGCTGAAATGCCACCGCTTGAGAGTTGACCGCTTGGGCTGGGGTGGTTCTTAGGATCCGCAATCTTGATGTACGCTGCGATGTACCACATGCACATGGAACCACCAAAGGCGCCGATCATGAGGAGCTTGGTGCGTCCGAGGTGGTCGATCAGATACAGGAGCCAGACCAATGTCAGTGTTGTCTTAACAACACCGAAGATACCAGTTGTGAGGAAACCAGTGTTTGTGCCGGTAACACCAATGCTCTTGAAGACGGTAGGGGAGTAGTAGTTGATGGCATTGATGCCAGAGCCATTCTGCCACAAGAACAGTCCACCACCGAGCAGGAAGCGGTACAGAACCTTCTTTTGCTTGAGGGCGAGGAAGGGCTTCCAGAAACCAGCGCCGACGTGGATCCTGTCATGCTCAACTTGTCTGTCGATGGCCTCAACCTCCTCAAGGATGTATGGGTGATCAGCTGGAAGGTCACCGCGAATCCAGCAAAGGTTCTTCATAGCTTCCTCGCGCTTGCCGTTGGCGAAGAGCCATCGGGGTGATTCGCGTAGCCAAAGTGCGCCGAGCAAAAGACAGCCACCGGGAACGAGTTGGATGGCAAAGGGAATAGTCCACTGTCGGCGAGAAGGTGCCATAGTCTCTGAAAGTCCATAGTTGATCCAGAAGCCAACAAGGCCACCAATTTGCCAGCCAAGTTCGTAGATACCGACAAGACGTCCGCGTACTGCAGGAGGACTGAGTTCAGAGATGTAGATCGGTACCATGTTCGAGCAGCCACCCACTCCCAGACCAGCCAAAACGCGACCACCAATGATGAGACCGAGGCCTCGGTCACCGTTGGCGCCAAGCATAATTCCAGCGCCGATCATGAAGATGGTAGTCCAGAACAGAAGTGACTTCTTTCGGCCGAGGTAGTGGCTAGAGACGTATGCGCCGAGCGCACCAAAGAAAGCACCAGCTTGGTAGACCGATACGATGTTGGCCTTTTGGAGGGCAAGGTGAGCCACAGAGATCTGCTTAGGAGCATGAAGCTTGAACTCGTCGACGAAAGAGGGGAGTGCCAGGGTGGTTCCAATGACTGTGACACAATGTTAGTAGATGATCATAATTGCAGGAGCGATTGAGGGAAACTCGTACATGCTGAATCATAACCAATCATACAAGCAGCCCATGATGCAACTGATGCTGCTGTGTAGACACGCCAGTTGTAGACGGCCTTTGGTGTCGGTCGGTCCTCCTTGAGGGTGAGAAGACCCATGATGGATGTGTGATGCAGTTGTCTTGTTCGTGAGGTAGGTTGTAGGCCACTCCCAAGTGTTGTCAAACAGATGAAGATGCTTGAAGGTGGATGAGCTGGATGATTCTCAAAATGGCAGCAGGGGAGGGCAATATATCTCAACTGCAGGATCAAAGATTACCAAGGTAGTGGGATTTGTCGGAGTCTGGAGAAGCAAGCCACAAACCCCGTGGGGCTGGAAATCTATCAAATTTCGTTCGCCAGTGCTAGTCAGTGGTTCCAGCCAAGCTTAGTCTTCTCCGGATGGGTCAGTTGCACCGTCTGCGCGGTGTCGGCAGCTGCGCCAGGGCGGGGAAGAACTCCAGATTCTGTAGATCGGGACCATAGCCATCCTCAACGAGGGAATTTTGGGATTATCCAGTGGCCAAACCCTAGCAGGGGCGGAAGAAGACGCTTACGCGAGATTCTTGGTGGCTTGGAGGGAGAGCCGATCATCGTGATTGGATGACGCGTCGGAACTTGGAATCGCATACCCCAGTTTTTCGAGATGAGCTTTTCCAGCTCTGACTCGGGCCTAGAGTGTGGAGTGCCGAACCACGAGGAACAAAAGCGCTGCGGATGTTGGCCTAGTTGAATTTACAATTCCAAAGATCTTGAACACTTGAACTATTCCGCGAACGAAAGTAAAAGCGCGCGTATATCTTCAGGCACCTGTAAACTATCTTGGCGCATCGCGAAATCCAGCATCACGTACCCAACCCATCATACACATTATCACACGAAGCCATGGCACCTGAAGTCTCACATGTCGAGCGTCATGGCTATCTCTTTGGCCACCCAATTGCACACTCGATGTCGCCTCTGCTACATCAGACCGTATACGACAACCTGGGATTAAACTGGTCGCAAGTACCTCTAGACTCCACAGATATGAGCCTGTTTCTGAACCTGATTAAACACCCACAATTTTATGGTGCGTATACATCCGGGCAGGGGTATCACAAGGTGGAATACTGACTGTAGCGCAGGCGCCTCAGTAACAATGCCCCACAAGGTTGCTATTCTCAAGCATCTTGATGGTCTCACGCCAGAAGGCCGGGACGTTGGTGCTGTAAACACTCTCTTCATAAGAGAAGACCCAGAAACCGGAAAACGGTTATTTATGGGAACCAACACCGACGTCATCGGCATAAGGGAGTCATTCTTCCGCAATGCGACACCAGAAAGCTTCGAGAATCGGCCGGCGCTTGTGATTGGCGGAGGTGGTGCGGCGAGAAGCGCAGTGTACGCGTTAAGAACCTGGATGAAAGCTGGCACCATATATCTCGTAGGTGGTCACTGAAACCCGACGGCAAACAACCCGAGCTGACCATGTATGAAGGTGAATCGAGATGCAAGCGAAGTTCAAGCAGTATTAGACGAATGCACAGCCCGAGGCTACGGCAGCGGATTAGTCCATGTAGCGACTGAGGCGCAAGCGCAACAACTTGAAGGTGTTGGCGCCATCGTCGCGTGCGTACCGAATTTCACACCGAAGACGGCAGAGGAGCAAGAAGCGCGGAAAGTCCTGGAAGTCTTCTTGGATAAATCGCACAAGGGCGCTATCTTGGAGATGTGTTACCATCCTTCGCCGTATACTGAGATTGCGGAGCTCGGTCAAAAAGCTGGATGGCAAGTGATCCTAGGAACGGAGGCGATGATATATCAGGGGCTGGAACAGGACAGATACTGGACCGGGAAAGAGACCGCCGAATTGCCGGTGGCGCAAGTCCAGAGTGTGATAGCGAGCAAGTTGGATGAGGCAAAGCTTTAGTACGCTATTTCATCAGTCAATAAATGAAAGCAATGAACAAATTCCATCAATTCCAGCGTATTCGTTTTGAAGTGGAGTTTGTCTAAACTCATGACTTTTTGAGAGTATCTACAAATCACTCACATGGCACACCGAGGTTATACAGGTCCCCTCATTACCCTGCATCGTAATAATCGCTCAGTGGAAACTGCAAAGGGTCGCCCTCGTTATCCGTCCCAAATGTTTGCGTGTTCGTTGGCATGTACTGGCCAGACTGTGTGGCAAGGAGATCAGCCATACTGATTTCCGGCGCGAATCCGAGATTCTGCATGAACTGAGGCTGGTTTTGTAGCTTTTTGACACCATGTAAGGAAGCAAGTTCGTCGAAGAAGCTGTCGAGGTCTCCAGAAATCGAAGGGTCATATGCGTCCAGCGGAGGAGAAGTGAAGTCAGTGTCCACAGCGTGTGGACTGAAGTCTTGCGGTGCCTGTCCTAGATGGCTGGGGCGCATGTCCGGGAGTAGATCATCCAGCAGTGAAGAAGCATTAGCTGGCTGTTGCTGATATTGCGCGGGGATAGGCGCGCTGAAAGATGGAGGGAATGAGTGAGGCGATATCTGAGTGGTCCCATGACGGAGAAGCTGCTCTCTTGCGTAGGTGTTAAGGAGGTCCTCCCGCACATTCTGGGCCACTTGCACGTTCTGGCCGCGTCTAAAGTCGCCGATAGTCTTGTCAATCCTGGCCTGTGTTGTTTGATCTAGTGGTAGGTTCTTGCTGCTCTTTTTGACGCTTTCAAGCAGGCATGCAATTACTGGAGGTAGCCTCGCCATGCCAAACTTCTCCTGATAATAATCCATTAGTTCCAGAATTCGTTGCAGCCAGGTCTGAGAAGGGGACAAGGCGAGGGCGGTGGCAAATTGTGTGAGCTGCAACAGTGCCGCAGGCGGTGTCAGTGGGATTGATGTAGAATCAGAATGAACATATTCAAACTTTGGGGGAAGCGCAGCTTTCCATTCCGCATGTCGTGTAACGTTGTCGCGGACAGAAACATCGGCCTTTTGCTGTCGCCCAATTGTTGCAGTGAGTATGTCGACGACTTCTACTAGACTGTTGAAACTGCTCAAGGTAAGAGTCGGAAGTCGTGATTGTTGGATTGCTCCAGCGTCGAGCTCGCCACCCCAAGGTTGCCTATATTGATACAGTGATCAGCTGCGCACAATAACGGGAAGAGGATGTATACTGCCGTATCCCTTGACATATACACCTGAAACACTTCGCGGACCTATCGAGAGCGCAAATGCGAAACGATGGTTCTGCGATGAAACTTGAAGCGGACTAGAGCAAGAGCAGGAGGCTAACCAACTTACCATTCTTCGAGCCCATCTTCTTCAATCTTTCCGGCAGCTTTTACGTCAAAAGTGTCCATATGCGAGCGTCGGTGCAACAACAGGGCCAAAAGATTATCAAGTAGATAACAGCTTGCCACAACATGAGGACGACGAGGCTCTGTCATGCCTGGTTGCTCTCTGATGGTGGGAAGAATTCTTGATGCAGCGCCTACGAGTAGCCACGCTGCATCGTTCCTTGACCTCCGAAGGTTGAATAAAGCCAGGTTGAGGAGAGCCTTCACATGTCCTAGACGAAACAGCCCAAGCTCGTTGGGAATTAGAGTCTGGGTAATCGAGTAGAGCACTGCAGGACCTAAGGAGCCACTCTGATCCCGACCAGCAGGATGATTTGGATAGCACGAGGCCATGGCCAACATGCTCCACATCTCCGCATGGCTTCCAGAGTCAAGTATGTCAGGAGATAGCGGAAGCCCTTGACTAGGGTAAGAATACGAGAGCTTCAAAATATCAAGCTTCTCGCAGATAGGGAACCAGCTTTGGGTATATGTAAGATATGTTTCAAGAAGTTGGAAACAGTCAGGAGGCAAAGCTGTAAGCTGAGCAAACAGCATCGGCTGTTGCATGTTCGACTGACGTTGGGTCGAAGACAAGTCTGGCGGTTGACTTGTGTTTGGAGTAACCCGAATCTGAAGACAATTCGCTTCGAAAGGCACGTTGGCTTCGCCCGAGTCACTCTCTTCTTCTGAACTTAGAGCCTCAGGCCCTGGTTGCTCTCCGGTTAGCGTCTTGTTGAGCTCTCGACAGAACCTAGTCTTTCTCCAACTCTTGTGAAGTCGGTTCGATTCTTTCGTGTCCCTTGCCAGTAGTACCGAGTTCTCGTGTCTACGATGACAGCAATTAGCGAACGTTCGTGTGTCCTGGAGCCATTCGCACAACTTTCGAGATGTATATAATGTGACGGGGAGTGAGGCGTGTCATGAGTGCCTGTGAGAAGAACTGCTGTAGTGTGCGAGGCCTACATACCCCAGTCTTGCAATTAACGAGGCTTCAATCTCGGCATTCTGTTGAAAGACCAATGCCAAGGCTAACTCAATGGTACGGATGTAGCCTGGCGGTAAACCGCGTTTTCTAGGGTTTGATGTGTACGTGCAGGCTCTCTTCCCTGCAGATGGTCGTCAATTAGCCACAGAATATCAGGTGAGGCAGCCCTAGTGTAATTCGCAAAGCTTTCAGGGGTATCAAGGATATGTCGAACGTGCGCGAAGTGTCCTAGAAAGAACTAACAAGACCTATCGCGGGTCGGTCTACGTACCCTCAAAGCACGGTGCACATTGTGGTTGATTTCCGTCACATTTTGATCTCTCTGTCCGGCATTGATCGCAGGCTCGCGATACGCGAAAACGCTTCACGGGCGCGTCTTGTGCTGCAGATCGACGTTTTCCCTGGGTTTGGAGTGGCATGCTGATGGAGTGCTGGTACGCTGCGCTGCGGAAGAAGGCACCAAAGCGGAAAATCAAAAGATGGCACGTGAGCCGAATACCGAACAACCCGGCTGAGCTCTCATCCCGATTAATCCCTCCACCACAATGTCGATATGTCGATGGATCACAATGAACGGGCTCCACGACGCCAAACAGCCATGCCTTCTATTGCGATCGGAGCCAAACGGACGTTCGCCGCGATGCGCGAGGACGACTCGGCGCCTTCCAGCGCGCGGTCGTCGCCACGGTCACGGGCAGTAACTCCAGCCCTGCCCACCTCACCACATGAGGTTCGCCGCATATTCGACTCGCGCGCTTCTATCGTGTTGGTAGGAATCCCAGGGGCAGGCAAGTCTACGCTTTCCCTCATGGCCGCGGCTGTTTGTCAAAGACGTATTGTCGACGTCGAGAACCTATTCCAGCAAGCAACCGGATGCTCGATGATCGAGTACCAAAAGCAATTCGGTGGCTCCAATCGCAACTTGCGGCATGCTGAAATACTGCAAAACGCTCTACAGACTTTTGAGAAGGGGGCAATCATAGTCTGTAACAGCGGTTATCGATTAGACGCAAAAAGCCAGGTCCTGCTTCAAGAGTTCGCAAAAACGCATCCCGTGATCCATGTCATGCGAGACTCCCGAAGTGTTCATCAATATCTGGATACAGCCGAGGAATCGAAGCTTCAGCATGTCCTTGCCATAAGTACCCCGTTGTTTCGACGATGCTCTAACTACGAGTTCTACAACCTCGATGAAACGAAAGCCGCCCACCATTCAGTTATGCCTGCACATCAACCATCAGTTCCGGCCTTCTTGACCCTTAAAAGAGCGGAAAGGACGTTCTTCAAGTACTTGTCATTGGTCTTATCAACCCAAAATACGCATGGCAAGATTCAGAGCGCAATACCACCAATCGAGCCAGGACATTTCCCATTGTCATACCTCGCAACGGAACAGAGGAGTTATACATGTGCAGTTCAGGTCCTGCTCTCTGATGTTGTGATCGAAGAAGTCGATATTGAAGAGCTTGAGTTTGGCTGCGACGCGTTTGAAATGGTTGTGGAGCCTGAGCAGCTCACACTTGAGCGTGCAGAGGACATCACGAAGAGCGTCTTCAAAGTCAGGAGGAGCACGGTGATCCCGATCATCTATCATGTCATGCCATGTTCAGCGAATCCTGAATACACGAGAGGGTCTTATCTTGCCAGCGTGCGGCACGGCCTACGCGTGGCACCAGAGTTTGCAACGATCGATTTGACAATGGACGAGGAAGTCATTCTAGCGGTAGTCTTGTCCAGAGGATCGACCAAGATAATCGGACATCTCCACTCAGACAGGGACTGGTATCATCCATTTTGGATCGAGAAGTACAATATGGCTATGCAGCTAGGCTGTAGTGCGGTGCGCTTCACTCGCCCTGCAAAGTTCATGGATGATAACGCTGCAATTCAAAGTTTCAGGAACGCTATATACGCAAAGCAACGGAGGATACCTCTTATCTGCTACAACACCGGGCGAGCTGGGCGCCGCTCTGCATGCTTCAATCAAGTCTTGACCCCGGTAATCCCAGAAGCACTCATGAAAGACAGTGCAGACTTCGAAGAGCGGGTGCGCCACAATCCGGAGACGTCTTGGCTCACTGTACCAGAGGCCACCCATATCTTGTATGCTTCGTTCACCTACGACCCCATGAAATTTTATGTTCTTGGTGCCACTGCCGGATACAGTCTGTCCCCTGCAATGCATAACGCAGCGTATAGAACGTGCGGTATGCCTCACCGCTTTGATCGCATACAGACAACGACATTACACAGTAGCTTGGGCGGACTGCTTCGCAAGTCAAACTTTGGCGGTACCGCTATAAGCCAGCCGTTCAAGATTCAGGCCGTGTCCTTGGCACATTCTATCAGCAAACACGCCCGTGCAATAGGAGCCATCAACACCTTGATACCCGTTCGCCATCTCAATGATGACGGTAGTGTTCCTGATGCTGACAATGTTGAGCTATTCCAGGAACGTAATCAGGCCGGTCCAATAAAGGCGCTGTATGGCGACAACACAGACTGGATCGGCATTCGATCCTGCATCAGAAGGAGCCTTTCCCCCGCAAATGCTGTAAGACCAACGACATCTGGACTTGTCATCGGTGCTGGTGGAATGGCGAGAGCAGCAGTCTACGCGCTTTTACAGATCGGCGTCAAGGACATTGTCGTCTTCAATCGCACGCGCGAAAATGCCAAGACAATGGTTGAGCATTTCACTCAGTTGACATCAAGTCCATCCGCCGCCAACCTCTTTCCAACCTTCATCCAAGCGTCTCGACCAACTTTTCATATTCTTGAATCGAGAGACGAGCCGTGGCCAGAACACGTCCGCGCCCCAACCATCATCGTGTCGAGCATACCCACACACCCGGTCGGCGACAACCCTTCGCCACAATTCACTCTACCGCAACAATGGATGCAATCACCAACAGGCGGCGTCGTCATCGAGCTTACCTACCGAACGCTTGATACACCTTTGATGAAGCAAGTTCGTGAAGAGGCCTCAACTTCCTGGATATGTATGGACGGCCTTGATCTCCTCCCCGAACAAGCCTTTGCTCAATTTGAGCTTTTTACCGGGCGTAGGGCCCCGCGAAGAATTATGCGAGAAGAGGTTCTCCGCTGTTGGACTGACGAGCAGGGACAGTCAAACCCAGATATGGTTCAGACAAGGCTAGAAGCTATAGAAGGCCAGGAGCCTTGAAGTCCGTAAAGAGCGGCGCAACAGTCACAAATCTGATTGGTAATAACACCGATGCAGTCAATATAGCCTGGATCGCCGCCAAGACGACAAGCATGGTTACATCACGCCATCTTTGGTCACATATGCGATTGGCTATTGGACTCAGTTCTGACTTCCCACGAGGATCTTCTGACAAGCTGATTACGAAGACAGTATGGGATCAAGGGACGAGGAAGGTCCTCATAGGGCGTTTAAAGAAGTATCGCATACCATCAACAGCACTGCAACGATCATGTCACTTATTCGAGTCGCTCTGATAGGCTTATCCGCCAGCGCAAAGACATCGTGGGCTGGCGACGCGCATCTACCGTATTTAATATCTCCTATCGGTCGCACCCATATTAAAGTCGGTGCACTACTCAACTCCAGCTTTGCAGCAGCTGCAGCTTCGAAACAGCACTTCCAACTTCCTTCTGCAGTGAAGGCGTACGGCGATCCGCAAGCTCTTGCACGAGACCTCGACATCGATCTCGTAGTGTGCTGCACACGAGTCGACGTGCACTATCCAACCATTGCACCCAGTCTGCGCGCCGGAAAGAGCGTATTTGTCGAATGGCCATTGGCGGAGAACATTGAGAAGGCGCGGGAGCTTCTCGCAATTGCAAAGGACAACGGAGTCGATGCCAGTAAATGCATCATCGGGCTCCAAAGCCGCGTGTCGCCACTAACATTACGGATCAAAGACGTCCTCGCGTCTGGAACCATCGGCACTGTGCTCAGCAGCAACGTCACTACATTCGGACACCTACTGCCTCGCGATAGCCTTCCAGACTCTGTGGCATACTTTGCAGATCGTAAGACTGGCGGCAATCCCGTTATGATAGAGAATGGACATGCATTGGACTACATTCATCACGTGCTGGGAGAGTTCAAGAGCTTCGATGCAAGAATGCAGACTCAGAGGCCGACACTCAAGATCTTCAACGCGGACGGGAAGACTACAGGCTCCGTTGATACTGATATACCGGACCTATTCTCCATCCACGGTCCGTTGATTCCGTCAGATGGCAAAGTCAAAGTAGCCGCCAATGCGACCCTCGCACAAACATTCCGTCTCGGGCCACCCGTCAAAAACCAACCCACAACGTCATGGTCCATCGCCGGCACTACAGGCGAACTGCTCATCACCATACAAGGCCACTTTTACCATTCACATACAATTGACCCGGTGACCATCCAGCATCATGACCATGCGACTGATGAAGTCACGGAGATAGAGTGGGATTGGGCCGAGTACCAGAAGGAGCTACCGATCAGGTCGAGGATGATTGCGGAGGTGTATGAGAGGTATGCAGAGTGGGTGGAGGTGGAAGAGGAGATGTGCAAGAGGGGCGGGAGTGGCCTGGCTTGGACGATGCTGGGGTGAGGATGTAGGAGTTTGATAACGCGTTTAGGGGGTGGGATGGGAAGTAGCCATGTGGGAAGAGGACGGTTTGATCACTAGACGGAAGAGTAAGAGTGCATCACGCAAGAAGAGTCGCGTTGAATTATACGGTCAAAGATACGTGCACATTGTCATCCTCGAGTGAGTCCAAACACAGCTAGTATCGCTGCTGCGCATCTTAACCTCCACCATCCATTTCGGTGGAGTCGTCCGAAGTCAAGTGGGATATCGCGATCCGCCGTGAGAAACTTCCACCAGCCTCCATGTGTCTGCCGTCGTTATGGCGATAAGGGGTTGTTGCTGAGTCGTGGTTTTGTTGTTGCGTTGCTGGGGCAGGATGACTAAGCGCGTCTGACGTCCGGGCCCGCTGTCGCACCTGCCTCTTGAACATCAAGCCAAAACATTTCCCTGGTCCACATCCATCACCCACACGCGCAGCCAACCCCAACTCGACACTCCGCCATGTCGGGCAAACGCGCAAACACCTTCGCCCAGGGCCGGCCGGAGCGCCCGTACGACGAGCGCGAAGAGGAGCCCGCCGAGATCCCGCAGCGGGCGACGGCCGCCCAGCTGGCGTCGCGCAAGTAGGTTACCATGTCCCCTTCGACCTCGAGCCGCGTTTTGTAGGGGAGGTGCTGCCATTGCGTGCACATCACCCCGCCACAAAGCGCATTGTCATTCACACCAACACGTGCTGACTCTTTATCCCCCAGAATCAAGACTGTCAAACGCCGCCCAGGAGCAGCCGCCGCCGTAAGTACTTCACCATCAACCCTGCGCCCTCGACTCAACTGCACCCGCTCGCGCATCCCCCGGCATGTCGTCGGGCAGATACAACACGCCCGCGGGGCGTCGCGAGATGCGAATGTGGCAGCAGAAACAACAGCAGCAGGCTAACGCGCGCTTCCAGACACCCTCGCAGATTGCGACATTCGGCACGCCGCAGCAGACCGGCTTCGACAGCTCCTTTGCACAGTTCTCGGGATCACCTGCCGTAGGTGGAGGCGAGAACAACAACAACGATGCCAATGGCAACATGTTTGGCGGTGGTAACAGCACATTCGGAGGGGGCGCAACAACCAGCTTCCCGCCCACCCAGCAGCCTGCGCCGGGCAACACTTTCACCAACACCTCCTTCCCGGCATTCGGCGCGAGCAACCAGGGCCCCAGCACCAGCTTCAACCCTCAACCCCTCACCGCAGGCGCCTTCAACTTCAGCGCCGGCCCCGCGCCCTCCTTCAACGCTGGCAACCAAGCCCCTGTGTTCGGCGGCAGCAACAGCAGCATCTTCTCCAACGGCGCGCCTCCCACCAACGGCAACACGTCGCAGCCATTCTCGCAAGGCTTCGGAGGCGGCTCTGTCTTCACCTCACAACCAACCTCTCAAGCGGGCAACATGTTCGGCAGCACTCAGCAGGGCAATATGCTCGGCAATGCGCAGCAGGGCAACACACAGCAGGGCAATATGTTTGGCGGCGCACAGCAGAACCAGCAGGGCAGTCTGTTCGGCAACACCCAGCAGGGCAACACGTTCGGCGGCGAAAAGTCGCAGAGCTCTGACCCCAATGGCCAAAGCACGAGCACAGTCACTACCTCGGGCATGACTTCCTTCGCGATGAGCAGCGCCCCCTCGTGGTCGGGCATATTCAGCCACGGCAACGATGGAACCAACGGCGCGCCACAGTTTGGCAACTTGTTCGGTTCCGCCATGTCCACACCCACCGCAGCACCGGCGTCGAACATGTTCAACTCGACCTTTGGCCAGAACGGGGGCCAGACACAGCAGCAGGCGCCGCAGTCCAACAACAACTTTGGCCCTGGCACAAGGGCGCAACAGAATGATGCCCCTACAACCACAGCACCTGCGTCGAACCTTTTCGGCTCCAATGCGCAGCAGAGTTTCACCCCCACCACCACAGCACCAACGTCGTTCATCTTCGGAACATCCAATGCGCAGCAGAACTCCGCTCCCACCACCACAGCGCCACTTTTTGGCTCCATTGCGCAGAACAATGGCACCCCAACCACCACAGCACCCTCGACGTTTATGTTCGGAATGTCTAGCGCACAGCAGAACTCCACTCCCACAACTACAGCGCCACTTTTCGGCTCCACCGCGCAGGATAATTCCGTACCGACTACCACAGCACCTGCATCGGACATGTTCAGCCCGAGTGCGCAGAGCTTGACTCCAACCACCACAGCATCGTCGTCGTCTATGTTCGCCGCAACTTCCTCCGCGCCCGCCAGCAATCCGTTCTCGAGCCTACCCACCGCGGGCGCATCGCCAGCTCCGGCATTCAACTTCGGGCAGCAGACTCCACAGGCACCCAATAATCCATTTGGTGGCATCAAGCTTCCAGAGGACAAAGCTGCGACGCCTAAGCCCGCGAGCACTCCAGGTTCAGGCTTCAACTTTTTTGGCGCCGCACAGAAGAACTCGAGCTTACAGGCGTCCGAGCAGCCTGCTGAGACGCCCAAGGCGAGCGCATTTACAGGCTTCAACACCGCGCAAGCAGGAAAGCCGCAGTCCACACCCGCGGTAGAGCCTCCGAAAGCCACCGCTACGGAACCTGCCACCACAGCAGCAGCGTCGAACCCATTCTCCGGTCTGCCTAAGCCTTCCACACAGCGCTCCAACATGTTCGCTCCACCCAAGGCACAGGCAACTATTTCTTCACCATCGATGCCGGCGCTGACAGGCACCACCACCGCAACAGGAATCAGCGGCCCGGAACTACCGAAGATCCCGAAGGCACACGTTCCTAAAGAGTGGGCTGCTTCAAGCGCGGCTCTAAGTCAGGACTCAGACAACTTGTTCAAACTGATCTGCAACCTGACCCTGCAGCTGCAACAGCTTAACGATAAGTACCGGTCCAAGCTCATCGGTCTTTCGCCGACTGCAGACTGGTCAGCATTGTCGCTTTGGCATCACCAGCACAGTTCAGCAATCAAGACGAAGATCGACGTTGCGAAGAAGCAGCGTGCGACCGAAAAGGGCGTCACGGGCACTGAGTCGATGCTGTCAACGAAGCGCAAGAATGATGAGAGTCCCGAGGTTCGAGAGCCCTCTCCTACCAAGCGGGCGCGTCCTGCGGACCCAGCAGCAACTCCTACACCACAATCAACTACCCCAACTCCCAAGGTCAACCCTCCCGCGACAGCAACATCGAACATCTTTGCGAAGGCTATCAATGGCAATCCTCCAGCTCCTACAGAACCAAGTACTCTGTTTGCTCCCAAGGCGGCATCGACTCCAGCAACAGAGCCGACGAAGCCTGCGTTCGGGTTCACGCCTGGCTCACCTAGCACGACCACGACCTCCGGTAGTGGCTTTAAGCCTTCGTCTGGATTCAATCCAAGTTCATCCACCACGACCACGACCTCCGGTAGTGGCTTCAAGCCTTCATCCGGTTTCAACCCCAGTTCATCCACCACGACCACGACCTCTGGCAGCGGCTTTAAGCCTTCGTCTGGATTCAATCCTAGTTCATCCACCACGACCACAAATTTCGGCGGTGGCTTCAAGCCTGCTACCTCCAACAGTGGCTTCAAGCCTGCTGCCACCGGCAGTGGTGGCGGGTATATGAGTCAGTTTGCTTCCACCGCTAAGACGTACGAGCAGCTTGCCGCTGAGCGCAAGAAGAAGGCAATGGACGCAGACTACGATTCTGATGAGGAGACTAAAGCAGAGTGGTCTGCGAAGTATGACGAGGAGGAGGCTAAACGCGTTGCAGAGCAAAAGGCGGCCACATCGTCACTGCCTGCGTTCAACTCTAAGGGCTTTACCACGTCAGCGGCTAAGAAGGCCCCAGACACTGCTGCGCCTGCACCAGCTTTCGGCTTCACGACATCGGCAGCTAAGAAGTCTGATGATACACCTGCACCCGCCTCCAACCCTTTCGCGAAACTTGCGAAACCGGCAAGTGGCACCTCAACACCTGGACTGTTCGGCTCGCGATCTGGTAGCCCTGCCCCCTCCACTGGCGGGTCTGTGTTTAACGCTGGCAGCATGGGGCAGAGCTCTACACCGAATATCTTTGGTCATCTTTCATCCGGTGCATCGTCGAACAACCAGGAAGAGCCTGAAGAGGAAGGAGAACAGGCAGCTGGTTCTGCCGTGTCCACCACGCCACCAAAGCGCAAATTTGGTGCGTCTGAGACTGAGGCTGATGACTCGAACGATGATACCTCAAGATACAAGAAGCAGGACAGCCAGAAGGGAAGCCTACTCTCACGGATCACACGGGATGATGGCTCTGATTCGGAGAAAGAGAACAGCGACTCTCCCTCCGTCTTTGGACAGACCAACGGATCGACTACACCCGCTGGCAAGCCTCGCAATATGTTTGATTTTGCTGCTGCTGCAAAGGCCTCGACCTCGACAACTCCCAAGTCAGATACCTTTGGTGGTGACCAGACCTACAAGGAGGGTACTCCAATCAAGTTTGGCAACGGGGCCGCGCCGACGTTCCAATTCAACCCTCCATCGGCATCGACCACACCCTCGAAGCCCCCGCCTGCCCATCTCTTCGGCTTCGGCTCTACTACCGGCAGCTCGTCTCTACTTGCACCCAGCGGAGGTTTTTCTGCTCCATCGTCCGCCTTCTCTTCCCGCGCCGCTACGCCTTCCGAGGCCGACACCAGTGCTGCCGAGGATGACGAAGATAACACCGACCAAGTCGATCTTTCCAAGCTCACCGCCGAGGAAAAGTCCGCCTTTGACGTCATCTTTGAGACGGATGCTGCACTCGCAAAGCACCAAATCGATCATGGCGACGGCAAAAAGGTGTGGGAAAACTTTGCGCGCGGCCCCCTGTACATCCTCAAGGACAAGGCCACCGGTAACTGCTTCGTACGCATCCGCATCGCTAGCGGCGCTACACCGCTCAACTACTCCATCCTCGCTCAGCTGAAGACGTCTGTGATTGGCGCCTCGGGCAAGATGGTCATGGCGCCCAAGCCAAAGGGCCAGGCCATTGAGCAGTACTGCATCACCTTCAAGACGGGCGAGGATGCGACAACCTTTTCCGAAAAGTACAACGCCGCCGTGCCGGCGTAGGCAGGACCTTTCTGTCAGCGTTTTGTGTTTCTATGTGCTGTTTGACGCCGCCTCGTCGACTCCCCGAACCCCCGTCCTTGGCTTGAGGGACCTACTGGGTACGGTTGAGTCCCTTTTGGGATTCCCTCCCGGCGGGTTCCAATATTGCCGGATGGGGTGGCTGTGTTGAGACCGGGGTCTGGCTGATGCGGTTTGAGATTTGGTATTTTTCTTTGTTGTTTTCTTTCTGTATGTTGGTACTGCATTGCATGAGCATGGCGTGGCGTCTGGCGTTGGATCAGACGCGAATAAGTTCAGCGAGATTGCTGATTGATCTTTTTGGTTTCTTTTCAGTGTACTATAGTAAAACTTTTTTAATTTGGCCCATGAGGCTTGAGATGGTTGGGAGAAATACGATGATTTGAGATGCGCTTTGTCCAAGTTCCACGTAGCTTGGAGATTATTGATGTTACTCATCTGTTTGACTGGTTCTTTATACTCAATCAAGTGACTCCTCGCTACTATTTCACATTGCTCTTCGACTCACGAGAGTCTTCTGAATACACACACCCCGCACCACATCCTCACACTCACACCCCACCCCACCCCGAAGCTCCTCACCCCCCATCCCCATTCCCACCCTACCTCCCACAAGCACGCAACTCCCTCCCCACTTCCCCATAACCCTCCTATCCCCCTCCTAATACTACCCCAACACCCTCCCTTCTTACCGCTGTATCACAATCCCTACCCCCTCCCCCATCCCTCTAACCCTCCCCTCCACAACCCTCTCCGCCAAACACAACTCCGTACAAATCTCATCAAAGCAATGCATCCCATCCAAAAACCTGAGTAGCGGCAACGCCTCCCCGCGCTCCGCGTCAGTCACATGCGGCGTCGTACTCGGTCGATGCAAATACACACTCGGACCCATTTCATTCCCGACGCCAACATTCGCAGTGCCGCCGATGTTCACGGCGCTCGCGGCGAGGCTTGTTGGCGGCGCGGCGGGTGGTAAGGATGTAGAAGGGGTGGTGGAGGTGGCGAGTGCGTATTTGTGCACGCGGTATAGGAAGCCTTTTATTATGCCGAATGTGATGAGGCGGCGCACGTCGATATGTTGGAGGAGCGTGGGGTGCGATAGGACCCATTTTTTTAGGGTGAGGCCTTGGCGCAGGGAGGTGTAGAGCAGGATGAGGGTGGAGTGGTCTATTAGATATGCGTCGTTGGTTTGGGGGGGTTGGGTGTGTGGGGGAGGATCGGGATTTGTGGTCGGTGACGCAAGCGACGAGGACAGGGAGATATGTTCTTCTTCAAGACCTGAGCGTGCGCGTGGCGCGCGAACATACCTCGCGCACTCATCCTTAACCGCGTCGTCGATTACGAACGCGCCTATTTCCGCCGTGCAGGCGTATATAGCGCCGAAGCTGAAGATGTCGAGCAGCACGAGGCAGCCGTAGTACACGAGATGTTGGACAGCTCGGCGCGTGAGTGACAAATCCGTGTCTGCCAGCTGTGCGATGCGCGCTATGCTGTTTACGCCGTTGATATATGGGAGCACGCGGTTAAGGGTTAGGTCGGAGGATATAGGGGATTGCAGGGTAGCGAGGGAGATTGTGAGGACAGGGACTTGGTGGGCGAGGATGGGTGGGGGAGGGGGGCGTGTGGGGAAGAGTTTGAGGTTGATTGTGTTTGAGTCGTCTAACATAGCATACATTAGTATCCTACTTCTCGAGGTTTTAGGCATGGGTTGGACTTACCGATTGGTATCATACACTCGGCATAATTATTCAAATCCTCAAGCACCATCTCACACAGCGCATACATCTTCCCCCCACTCCCACCCTCTTCACCAAACACACCATCCTCCCCTTCATTATCCCCCTCCCACACCCCTTCTTCCTCACGACTCAAGAAACCATCCTGCTCTTCCAGTCCCCTCAGCAATCGTCCCAACTTCCTCACTACCTCGCCGTAACACGCCCAGTCGAGCTCATTCTCACCCACCACAATGGCGAAGTTGAAGATGAATTCATTCCGGCTATATCGCTCGCCTTTTATGCACACAGGGTATCCGATCACACGGTGGTGGTTGACGCAAAAGGTCAGTAAGCGGTCGCAAAACTGCTGGTTTGGGATGATGAAGTTCTGCGACGTGGACGCGAAGTCGAAGAGCGGAGGAGACTCTGGAGCCGCGTCTGGGTCGGCTGGTTTGCGCCTTCGGGGGACGATGCTGTTCGGAGGGACTTGGTGGAGGACGCGCGAGCCTGTATATGCGGTTTAGCTGTGTAAGTTACAAGGGCGCGGTATGTGTACCTTTTTCGTGGTGGAAGCGCGTGTAAAATATAGCTTCAATTGCGCGCGTAGGCATTGGTGCGGTTTGGGGCTTGTGGTAGGGGTGGCGCGTGGACTACATGGTTGGTTTTAGGTTGAGGGTGACGCGATGCGGGGAGCTTGGGGGAACTGGTGTTTGCATGACTAGCGTAGCCTCAACTTCTTATCGAACGTCGAAGCACTGATTGACCAGGTATCACACTATCGACATGTCACAGCGAATCAAGGTATTGAGGTTTCTAGTTATGAAACTTAGATCTTTCATCGATGGTTGTACTCGAATTCCCCCAACTTTCATTCCCTTTTCAACTTCAAATACCCCTCGCCATCCTTCTTCAACGACGCCATCATTCCTTTCGCGATATCCATCATATCGGCATACGTCTCCCTTCCCGATGTCTTATCAGGTAGTAACTCATATGTATCCCAGCCCCCGAGACCATGGAACAACGTCGCCAGTATAGAGTTCTTGTACAAATATGCCTTGCTTCGACTCCGATACATAGTCAAGCACAGCAGAACACTCGCAGCTAGTACAAGAGCCAGTGGAAAGATAGACCAGACCCATCGCACACGTACGAAGATCACCGGGCCGTATGCTTCTGCAATCATGTGTTTGGCGTCGGGGTTGTAAGGACTCAGAATCGTTTGGGTGAAGACGTCTGCTACCAGTTGGAAGAAGTGCATCCAGTCTGCGCTGGAGCTTGGGTTGTTCTTGTTCAACAGATACTGGAAATTTCGAGTCTCTGCCGTGTCGTATAGTAGCGACCCGAACTTCGAAATATGTTTCTGGTCGAACCTGTAAGTGTTGTTCGTGTCGTCTCTCGCGCTGTATATTTGCGATATGGCTAGACTCGACACGTTAGGGGCGGCGAGAATCCAGGGTAGGTCTGTTACTCTTGCGCCCCTCATGCCGGCTGGACTTATAGTTACATTCTGGTATCGTCGAGCGCATATACTTAAGCGGCATCTTGTGAGAGTTGCGTTCATGTCTCCAAAGCTGTCGAGCTGGTCTAATGTCTGAGAGTCGCCTGACAAGGTGATACAAGTAGACTTGAGCTCATTGGCCCCGTCTTGGGCCATAGTCTTCCAAAGGTCCGGAAAACAACCTGACACTTTTTGCTGCAGTGATTCCGGGATGCCCTCGAGGCCAAAAGATCCCGCTTCTGGGTCGCCACCAATGCTCCAGCGGCCATCTATCCTGCCGAGAGCTTGCTCATTCCCTGTAGAGCTGTAACGGATCCGCGTGCTACGCACCCAAGGCAGTCCCGAAAGAATTTGCGCGGGATTCATTGTCGAATTGCGGAGATCATTTGCTTTGGAATATGATAGCCACCGTGAAGGCTCCATCTTAACATAGACGTCGAGACGGGGAGCATTGTCAAATTCCAAGGAGCACGTCTTTTTCCAGATGCTTCCTTCTTCAGATTTGGAAGCAACTGCCCTAAACTCGGAAAACGTACTGAAATTCCCGTGTACTGACTCAGTGGCCGCCGAAATGTTTGAGAGAGTCTTTTCCAATGAGGTTATCAACCTAGACACATTATATCCAGCCACCCAATTAATCGTGTTAAAACCCTTCGTAATACTGTAATAGCAATATTTGTTATTCTTGCCAAAGTCAAGGACTTCGCTGTCGCAGATTGGACACATAGCCAGTGAAGTGAAGTCATTGACGCGACATTCCAAGGTTGGACAAAAGGTATTGTTCGGCATGGGATCCGGCCGTCCAATCGCGGCGCTTAGTAGCCGCATGGTCGATGCAATGTATATTTCTGTTTGACTTTTCAGCGACTGGTCTTCAGGGCAAAGCATATATGGAGATCAGACCTTGAGGCAAGTCTCCAGTCTGTGGGGTGAAGTTGTGTGCCACCGACACGTATCCACTCGTATTGAACAACGCCGCCTCCTGCGCGTGCACCTCGATGACCTGTTGCGTAAAAGGCTCAAAAGCCAACAAGAGAATCGTAATCGCCGACGCAAGAGCCGCCAGTATCGAACTGCCTCGGGTCTTACACAGGAGTACCAACGCACCCCACGGGCCTCGGCTCGCCTCATCGAAAATCTGCATGTTTTGTATGCTCCGTGGTCGATCGTTGAAATAATCCCACTTGAGTTGCCCAATACTCTCGGCAATGGGAACAAGAAGGGCTGACTTAGTGATGGTAGAGAAGACGGCGACAAGTGAGTTGGGTTGGATTGGTAACGTCCATGTTCGCATCGGCTTACCATCCATGTATAAGAGGATGGTGACAACGAGAGACATGCACACGAAGCTGACGAGCACGGCACCGAGTTCCCACCACCATCCAAATTACGGGACGCCATCCCTCATTGATCGTCGTGGTAGACTTGGTGTAGGGATGTCGAGTTGAGATGGTGGTCGCGACGCCGACAGTGAGGGCGAATATGTCTGGTTTGGTGGTGTGCTAGTTCCTACATGCGCTTCCGCTCGAGAGCCGTGTTTGGTGGTTTCCATTGCCTTCATGTCTTCCAAGGTTGCGAAGGTGCAAAAAAGCGCGGTATAGTCGACAGACTACACACGCACGCCATGAAAATAGGTACCTGGGCTGTTTGGGAAGTAAAGGCGGCTCTGTTTGAGGATTGGACGGTGCGAGGAAGCTGCAGATGTCTTGATTGTATTTGATTTCCTCTGGTAACTACCTAGAGCTTACGTGCGTTGCTTTCTTTCCGAGGCATTCGGCATATGGAGGACCTCCCCGATGACGGATCAGCAAGTGCGTGGTAGCTGAGGCCGGCCCCCACGCGCGGTGCTGATTGTTCCAAGGTTGTGTTATATCCGGAACATCAAGACATTCGGTGAACGATATTTGGGGGCTGCCACGACCACAACAAGACAGTTCGCACCTGCCCCTTCTAAGCGAGAAAATAACGCGGCGTGTGCTCTTGGAGGGGCCTGTATAAGCTCAAACACTTCACAGTAACACATGCACATCATCGAGTCCTAGCAGGGCTTCACCCTTCTTGGCACGACAGTCGCATGCCGTGTTACACAACCGCATTCAGCACTCTCGCCTCCAGTATTAGCACAAGCAAGTTAAGCACGTTTTAGCCGCATAAACTCTCATGACAAGAAGGAGCAAGAACATGAAAGCCGCTCGACTATATCCAACCTTTAAGCAAAACAACCCCAAAAGAACAAGAGACCAAAGACGCAAAACTCCAGACAACCGCACATAAGCTCTAGAAGGAATAAGAACTGCACCTCAGCACCAACTTCACTCCAACAAAGCACAGGTGAAAATTTGTTCAAGAGAATACGCCTTCCAAAACGCCATCGTCTATGTTCAGCCCGAAGTTTCAAAGTAGCGCGCTTCCAAGCTCAGGTATCTGATCCACGCAACACATCTCTATAGAGCAATTTCATCTCGTCAGCGGAGAGATGTTCTAGCTTGTTAGCTTCAAGGAAAGTGTAAAGCGCAGAAATAACAACTACCAAACCCTAAGGCGCCAGAAAGAAAACTGATAACTCGGGAGATCCAAGTTAAAGTACACGACATGACCTGGAACAATTCAAATTATCATTCCCATTCCCATTCCGATTTTTTATTCCTCGTAACATACTCTCCATTCTGCCTTCCTGACTATCCTCATTTCCCTCCTCATCTAATACCCTGACTGTCTCCGCGCCAACCCTGCAACTACTAAACCACTCGAGATATAGAGCAACACTCAAACTATCCCGCTACGCAAAAAGTCTAGCGATGCTAGCTCGTAGGACACGTAACCAGAGCGCAAGGTGGGTTGTTGTTGTAGTGACTATTGTGGAGTGTGTGGTGAGTGGAGTGTAGAGCAAAGATGGTAGGAAAGACGGCAGATTTGGACACAATATCATAAACATCGAACCACATTGCATCAGATGGGAAAGCGACACCAGATAGATACGTGAACGATACGATTCAACATACCCCTTCCCTCTCCCCTCTCCCCCCATCCATCCCATCCCTTCCCTCCTTACCACTCCCCCACCTCCCCCACCCCCGCCCTCGTCGCCCTAACAACTTTATCACAATTCAAAAGACACAGCGGATCAAATGCCTTCTTAAGCTGCCTCATGGCATCCACCGTCGCCACGCCAAGTTCATGCGGCAAATAATCGCGCTTAACCAGCCCGACGCCGTGTTCACCAGTTGCCGTGCCTTCGAGTTCGATAGCGCGCTTGACCATGTCGTGCACGAGGGTGTGCGCCGTGTCGTATTGGGTGGTGCGGTTGTAGAGGATGATTGCTGCTTTGCGTTAGCACGATGAAGGTGAGGAAGAGAAGGGATGAATGGGAAAGGGGTAGGGGGATAGGAAGGGTCGAAAAAGGGAACGTACCATGAAAATTCCCATCTCCAACATGCCCAACAATGCTAGCCAAGAGGCCAGATTTCTTAATATTATCCTTTGTTTCCTCGATGATTTGCGGGAGTTTAGATATCGGGACCGCGACGTCCGTTGTCCAAACAGCCATATTTTCATCTCCCTCACCCTTCGCCATCACACTCCACAGCGCTTCTTTGCGCGCTTGCCACAAATCCTCCTTCTCCTGCTCCGATTTCGCAAATTCAAAACTCACGGAGCCGGAGCGCTTGGCCAGGCCCTGCACCTGGCTGATCTGCTCTTTGACCGAGTTAGGTGTGCCAGCGAATTTGAAAAACAGGGTGGGTGCGTTTTTCCAGGTTTTGGATGTTTGGCCGGCGTCGTTGATACACATCATTTGCACGTCGTCTAGGATCTCGATAGCGGCGATGGGGACGCCGGCGCCGACGACGCTGAAGACGCAATCTGCTGCGGCGCGGATGCTGGGGAAGGCGCAGACGGCGACGGAGGTGTGTTGCGGCTTTACGGTGACTTTTAGGGTGGCTTCTGTGACGAGACCTAAGGTGCCTTCGCTGCCGATGAACATGCGCGTAAGGTCATAGCCTGCCGAGGACTTGCGCGGTCGCTGGCGGGTCTTAATGACGGTGCCGTCTGCGAGGACGACAGTGAGGGATATGACCCAGTCTTTCATTGTGCCGTAGCGGTAGGCGTTTGTGCCTGAACATCCTGTGCCGACCATGCCACCAATCATGGCGCCTGGGCCAGGGTCAGGTGGGAAGAAGAGGTTCGATTTGGCGAGTTCTTCGTTGAGAAGTTCCCAGCCGACTGCGGGCTGGACGACAACGTCAAGATCGTCCTTGTGTAGTTTGAGGATCTTGTCCATGCGGCTAAAATCGATGCAGACACCGCCTCTTGTTGCTGCAAAGTGCCCTTCTAGACTTGTTCCCCCGCTGTATGGTGTGACTGGAATCTTGCGCTCGTAGCAGATCTTCATGATTGCGCTGACATCTTGTGTGCTGCCTGGCTTGACCACGCAGAATGGGACGTCGCCGGGCTTTGCAGGATGCGAGGACCACGATGATCCAGCATGCGACTTGAGGTCGTTTGGATCGAGGGTCAAGTTTTCCCTGCCAACAAGGTCGCGGAACTCTATCCATGCCGCTTCCATATTCGCCTCCGAAATGTTGTGCTTGGGCGGTACGACGTCTTCGAGGGGTGCGGTCGAGCTTGTGTTGGCTTTTTGGGGTATCATCTGGCCGAAATAGTAGCCCAATGCTGCGGCGGCGAGGACGACTGTTGATGGGTTAGAGTCGTTCAGTCGATGATGGTTGAGTGTGCTATACCTGTTAACATTGACAAGAACTGCCCTCGCGCTGTTCTTTGCTGCAACGACTGAATGCGAATCTGCTCCGCCTTCTCCTTCTGTACACGCTCGTAGATACTCTCTTGGAGCTGGAGGTAGAAGGGCTTGTCGCCCTCTGCACCCACTGCGGGCTTCTTGTCATTGCTTGCCCATCTTCTCTGTGTCAATCTTCCCAGTGGCACAATTCTGCATGTTACTCCACCTCTTGCGCTTTCCACCCTCAAGCTCCTAGCGCCAATCCGCCCGGCAATTGAAGCTCTCGACAGGCTTCGTAGCGACATTACGATTACGAGGCTCTGCACACCATGTCGTAACACCAATGGTGGTGGTCTGGTGGGGTGACGGCGGTATAGCTTCAGTTTATGTCACGGTACATTCTCGGTGCAGTTCCGACGCGGAACACATCCGACCCAGCGGTGCGGGTCAACCTCGTGTCACGCACAGTAATGCTTACCCCACACCTGGCGAGTCCTCGAGATAGCCCGAGTCGTTCGATGCGATGCGCGTTTCGCTGGATCTGGTAACACAGTGGCTTTCAGGGTCCACGAATCGACGCGTGCTTGAACACATTCAGTGGTTGCTAAGATACCAGCATGCCTCGGGCCACCGCAACATGTTCAAAGGTCACGCCATTGCCGCATAAGAGCACGATATGGTAGAAGTCGATCAAGTAAGAATGCATTCGCAAGTTCAAGCGGCCTAAGCTAAAGCACCGCAGCTATGTGCTATTGCAAAAATCAAAGCCGGGGCCCAGACCAGCTGCCGTGCTGGTCAAATCATGGTGCCAGAGTGTGTGTATATAACGCCTGTTCGTATCCATGGAAGACGTATATCCTAAGCACGGGGGAATCGCTGAAACCAAAGTCTTCCCAGTGCGCCTAGTGATAAAACCCAGAGATATGCCCATTGAGTGATGCAGCGAGGGATATAAGCATAAAGTCATGAATGCATCATCGTAAACCGTACGCCGTGCGGAAATCCAGGAATGACATGTGAAGGTGGGGTGGGGGTAGATCGGGTAGCTTGACAGCCGAGACAAAGGCAGGCTGACTGTCCAACGTCGTCGAAGGACGGGGTCGGCATGTAGTTGAATGCAGTGAGCGTGGCAGTGCAAGTCTTCAGCGCCGCGACATGCGCAGCAGCCTCGTCTTGAACCAGGTGACGAACCTCAGCCACCTTCCCTTGGCCGCGCGGCTCCTCGTAACCTGGGGCGATGCACCGCTCTGTTTCTCCACATCCACCGCTGTAACGTACTTGGGCAGCGAGTTGGAGTGGGCCTCGCGGTGGTCCGAGTACTGCCGTCCGCCGACCGAGGGTCGTGGCGTCTTCTCGTTGAAGGTGTCGGAAGCGCTGCGCGAGCGGTTGTGGTCGGTCCTCTCGTGGACCTCGGATTTGCGTGTCTGCAGCTCTTCCCGCTTCTGTAGCTTCCGGTACTCGCGCTCCGCCTGCTTGCTTGCCTCTTTCTCGTACCTGGCCTCCTTGGCCCGCTGGTCTGCGTCGAACTTCTCGCGGGCGGCTCGAATTGATGCAGCTCTGGAGGCTGCGTCGACGGGCGAGTCCCGTCCACCGCGGATGAATCGGGTCGCATGGTCGAACGAGGTGCGCGAGCTGGGTGAGGTAGCCGTGTCTATAGATTTGAGCGTGTCGCCTCTTGACCGTGATGGAGCGACTGGCGAGCTCAGGGAGACGGACGACTGCGAGTAGCTGCCCGCGAGTCGCGTGGTTGAGTTGTTGGTGTGAATGCGTAGGGAAGTTCCTGGTACGGATGAAAGTGAACCCGATCTGCGCGAGGGATCATACGCGTTCTGGCGCTGGCGGAACTCGTCGTCGGTCATGATATCATCGCCCACGTGCTCGCTGCCCAGTTCTGACGGTGAAGTCGGGTTCGAGATGGCGGAAACATAGGACTGCGGGGTCTGGCGGATGGGCGGGAGCGGTGTCGGGCGCTGCAGGCCGCCGGATGATGTCGAGAACTGCGACGTGTTTGACGTCGAACGCGCGTGACGATGGCGGTCGCGCCCATTCACCGGCGTGAAGGTGACGTCGGAGATGGATCGCGGATAGCCGCCGCCGTACTCTGCAATGCCCAAGCCCGCCAGTCCCTCGTTCTCCGCCGCGGGCCGCGACAGGTCGAGGCCATTGTTGTCTTTGGACGACAACTTCCGCAGGTACGGCTTGATCTTGATGTGTGAGGAAGTAGCGGCCGGCATGGGTCGTTGCGGTTCTGTCCAGGCCTCCTCGATGACTTTGGGCGTCTCTGAACGGGTAAATGTATATGTGCCCGAGTTGCGGCCAGGGCTGAGCGGGCTTGTCATGCTCGTGGCGGAGTTTCCTCTCTTATGGAGACGCGCATGGCTCGCAGGCGCATGCGACGTCCGGTCCCTGGCCATGGCGGATCGCGATGATGGCGACGGTCTCTTAGACGTGGCTACCGGCCCGGCATGTCAACATCAAAGACGGGCGATGTTGCACAATCACCAAGCCAACATGACTTCACCGAGATGCAGGGTCCGCGGAAGGCCGGAAGTCTACGACTCAGGATGGACCAGGATTCGCTAAGCAGCCAACAGGTGACTGTCACGGCGTAATGGATTATACGGCAGTGTCGTGGGCCTCGCACTCCAACACTCAGCAAAGGATGTGGGCGGCGAGGTTGCTTATATGCGCAGCAGACTGCGGTGCTAGCCTACCGGAGCGGCTTATCGTTCCAAATAGACGGCGACTCCGCAGCAGTATAGCGAGGTCAACAACACGAGCCGCCTGCAAGTACCTACAGGCTTGCGGCTGCCTCTGCCGGCTCTTCCACCGCCAAACCCACTTTCAGTTTTACTTCTCCGCTTCGAGTCGCCCGTCTGGCCCTCGACTGCAAAGGTGCTACATGGCCACGCAACGAGTGGCACAGCAGCTCGCGATGCGCAAGCCAGTACCGCCCGCTACATGCGGCACTCTACCCGTATCACCTACAACCGCAGCCTGCACCGCTGAGACGAGCTGACCATCTCACCCACTTTTGCACCCCAGCCTCAACCCTGCGCAAGACTCTAACTCGTCTCAACCAAAGCCCCGCGTATCGCAGCTGATGGTACATGATCGGACGCTGGGGTCCAAAGCTCTTGGTACGCTACCTCCGCTAGGAGGACCGGTTGTCACGGTTCCCGCTCCACTTCTCCACACCTCCACTCGAAAGCCGGCACTTGATAGGCACGCCGTGAGTGGTTTCCATCTCACCAGCTCAACACTTCGAGTTCATGCAAATCCAGCCACCGGTCACTGGTGTTTCGGACAACGCGGGGAAGTCATCAATGCGCGCTGCTCACTTGCGCAATCTATCTGGCCAAGGCTGACAGGACAGTCTGGACCAGGCGAGAGCCATCTGCCCCACGCGGCTCTCCAGGTTACGCAAGCAGCCGCATTGCGCGTTGAGTGCAAGGCGGTATTTCACATGCCGCATTGAGCCTCCATGTTCGGGCGTCCCAATGTATCTGCACATCCTCACTTTGTCTGCTCAAGTGTCGAGATCCCATTATTGAAACAAAAGTCCATTCAACAAACCGGTTCCACGGCACCAAGCACCATAGTGCGTATTGTCATATGCTAAAGGAGGGGCATGCTACTTAGGAAGGGACGATTACTCTCATGGGTGAAGCAAGTTATGCATTTTACACGATAACCATGACGTCAAGCAAAGAAAACATATACACTTTTTGCGTCGGTAAGTACCGGTAATTCTCATCTCGAGAGTAAAGCTACGCCTTTACATACGTTACTGTGTATGAGGTCACCACAACCACACTTTGAAGACACACCAGCCGTACATCTTTTTTTGCGTTTCTCAGCGCGTGCGAGCGCTGTCTACATCACTTGATTGCGGCTCATTTATCGCTTTCACCTGAAGTACAAATCATTGGATTTGTGTCCGATACCTTGCTGCTTTTTCGTTCATATCGATCCGCTCGCCATATTCAAAGGTACTGAACTAATTTTCTCTTAGTCTCGACAATACCGTTTAAAAATACTCTCCGCGTCTTAACTCCCTCCCTAAGCAGCCAGGTCTGCTCCTTATACGTAAACCTTGGAACCTATTTCATTACAAACAACACATCCAGTCTGTCTACATCTTCTACAAACGAAATGCCGGTGCCTGCATACCCTAACGTCCTTTGGCGAAAGTGTAGCCTGTCTAGCCTCAATGACCATGCAACCGAGAGATTCGGCACCAGCAGCTCGATCAGGACTTTGTCGAAACACCTCAATTTCCTCGTTTCGAGACAAGGAGTTCTCAAATTAGTTGGTACATGGTGTCCCGACCTCCTCTACCATCTCAGCATCAAATAGTCATCCAGTCACAATGTTGCGGTCGATAATACTCCGAGGATATACAGCACATTCGTTCATTGAATTCATCAACGGAGTACAACTATAAGCGAACACAAGCCTTGGGGGCTTAGGAACAGGCGACCTATTCGCGACGCTGGGAGCCAATGAGTTAGTGACAGACTCATGTAAAAACATACAAAGCGAACGCTACCCTATCTTCACACTCACGTAGCTTTACGAATCGCAAGCGAATCGTGCATCTCTGACCCTTTTGTCACGCTAGCACATCAAGATCGGTTAGACACTGTACAGGAGAAGTACACGTGCAGCATGTGTCGAGAAAAGCTCTTTGTGGACAACGGGCCAAATGATCTTACCACGCATACAGCTGCACACGGCGATATCTCCAAGAACTACGAATTTCTAAGCTGCTGCGTGGATTGCAGCGAAGTATTCTTCACGAAGAAGCACGCTCTAAGTCATTATCAAGGGTGTGCACGTCTACAAGAGAGGGTGACCGCGAAGCTTTTCTCGAAAGCTCCTCCGCTCATGAGCGTGCTAAAGAAGTATGTGGGAGAGGTCTTCACTGTGGACGGAAGCGACTTCAACAATGCGCTTCTCACATTCAGAGAAGCACACGAGGACGATCGCTTCTTTCTTCGCGTTCTCGACTAGAAGACTATCATGCTAGACGAACTTCTGGGACTTTGTTACAACATCCCTCTGCAAGGAGATGTCCCGAGGAATTATGGGGGAACGACTACAGTTTTCTCGTGGACGACAAATTCCTTTTGTCGAAGTTCAGGTATTGTTTCGATACCCCTCTTTCGTTCGATGAAGCAAAAGCTGTACGGTCTTCATGAAAGTCTTGAAGACTTGTGGAGCTTGAACGAAGGGGCCGCCTGGACATGGACATTGGTGGTCAATTGCAACTCATGCGGAAGGTCAACAGTTCGCGCATATATGAGCATTCGCCACCACCTACCAGCTTGGAGATTCGCGCGAGAAGATATGGGGGATGATGCAGATGCAGTGAAAAGAGATCTTCCGAGATTTGTGTCGACATATGGACCTCATGGCTTGCTGTTTTGGAAGGACGAGGACTGGGTAGAGCATATGAGTTGTTACTAGGGGTCCATGATGCCCTAATGCAAGCCTCGATCTTTTGTGTCTATACTCCTACGTCACAGTTTTCTGACTAACAAACGCTCGACTCTTACCTATACCTCTTGACACTACCCGTCACCCCTCAACAACCTCAACTCATACCATTCGACATCTCCAACTGAAGCGCTCGCTGTTGCGCAGTGCTGCGATACTCTCTACTACTCAAGGCCTTCACTTTTGCGCAGTACTGCGACATCCTCCCCTCAAGGCTTTCGCTGCTTACAACACTACAATATTATTAACATCAGTTGCTAATATTTCACATCAGACCTCTGGTCTTATTCTTCAACGCACCCAATCTTTCCAAAGCCTTAATCTTGACTTCACCATGCCTCCTTGCCCGCTCGCCGCAGACGATCCCCGCAACCCTTCGTACAATGTCCCCCGCGCCGGGTACTCGCCTCCTAGTATAAGCTTCAAGAAAGGTCGACAGAAAGAGACGGGCACCATACCACCTTAACTCGATAACTCCGCCTATATATCCTCACATGCCTTTTCTGAATTCCGTCACCTCAAGAGAAAGCTCCGCAGAACGATAGTGCGCAGTCCTCCATGGACTGCGACCATGTCAAGGCAATGAACGAGTACAATCTGTGCTGTGAATACTGCGATAATCACGACTCCAAGCGCGTATGATAATTATGGTGGCTAATATTCCGTGCCGACCGCTCCGTACATTACAGATGTGAACGCCATGCCCAAAGCCTTCTTCGATCGTTTCTATCATGTTGCATTATTCCAGTCTCGTCGCAGCAATACGAGCCATCCTCGCTTCTTTGTCTCGCACGCTGGCTATCCTGCCCATGATTCCAAAGACAATAGATTTAGGAAGAGTTCTCGTGATAACGGTGGTGTTGGGTTTCCCACGTATAATCAAGGGTTGTCCTGTGAGGGTTTTGATACGTCAGTGCTTAAATCCTATATCATTCGCTAGGAATGTGTAATTCTTCTTGCTCGCGATGACGTATACTTCAAGAAGCGGAAGAAGAAGAGTTAGAGTGTGCCTAAGGTCGGGTGCGACTACGCTGTAGTAGAAGAGAAGTTCACTCAGCACGTACTGTTAAGTAACAAGGAGGCCTACTCTTACTGGAAGATAAAGATAATCGCTAAGTTTATCACGAAGACTGCTGAGTAAATGTTGAAGCTGCGCGTTTAGCTCGTCGATGCTAGCAAGTATATTTTGGGAGAGGGCATCTTCTCTAGCTATACGCTTGTGAAGCGTGTTTAGTCATAACTTTTAGAGGTCAAGACTCTAAAATACGACAAGAAGGATTTCATCCCCTTTAGTAGCATGTCAACCCTCGTCTGGTCTTCCAACCCGTCAACTAGACATGCCGGCTCTGTTCTACTCTCTTCTCTTCTCGATACCGGAGTGCAACTCAAAGATACCACAAATCTACACTTCGACAAGCTCTGGACGTTAGTGATGAAGAAGTGAAGTTGCAATGACGATGACGTTTCCTCTGACTTTGGACTTATATACTAGAATCCTGCTTGGTGCAACGAGCTCGTTCGCGTTTTAGAGGCTATTCTCTTCACGTTGCTGTCAGCGCTCTGCGAGTTCACGGTCGAGGTTCAGTTGCGTTGATTATAAGTCTTTACTCTGTGTAAGATTTTCTACTTGCTACAACAACGAACAACTAATAGCTATTTTCGTCCAAGAAGGATGAAGACGAAAAGGAAAAGATGGAGATAGCGATGCATTATCCGCAGCATCGTGGGAGTCCAGCGGGTAATATACTAGGTAACGATGGGTTGGTTCGTCTGAGTAGGTGCGTTCTTCTCAAGAAGAGGCACGAAGATCTCGACTGAAGGTGAGCATATTTGTGAAATTGGTGGTCAGACAAAGAAATGTAAGTGCTACTACACTAAACCTAAATATCTACTGACATGTCAAAGCCAGCCAGGCTTGCTCTTCTAGTTCCATTACTATCTTATATCCCCAAGTCAAAGGACAGCGATCTCGCTCAGAGAAAGCGCAGGAGAGCGCTGAAGGACGTTCGATGAGCGACTGCAGTAGTTTAGTAACGTTTTGCGATAGTTACAAGAGGAGGATGAGTATGCTTTATTGTAATATAATACCTTTGTACTCTTCTGTGCTGCCTCGAGTCTGTTTGTCGAGGTGCGTAAGTTAGGACGCGTTCCTTCCTTCTTCGTTCGTCCCTTCCTTCCTCGTTTGACAGCGTCCCTCACTCCCTGGAAGCGATGCTGCATCTGCAATCTATTCTACTCTACGTCTCTCTTTTCTGATTCCTATACCTCACTGTCGCAATGCCAGAAAGCAAGAGAAGGAAAGTGCTCGACTTTTTCGAGCAGTGGGGCTGGCACGGAGAAGAACGCGAAGATACGTGAACACTCGCGAAAACTTCGCCATCGACAAATACTCCTCGCGACTGCAGTACTCCAGAGCCTCATGCAACTACTTCGCCATCGACAAATACTTCTGGCGAACACACTACTCCTGAGCCACAGAAGGAACACGAGCAATAAGTTCCAACATCGCCTGACAACGCAAGAAGCACATTGCAGCAAGCTTCTTCGCCTGCCCAAGTCATATCATACAATGAAGAGGATGAAGACGAGGTACTGATGCGCATGGGCATCATCGGCACTCTACCTCAAGATGACGAGAGTGGACACAAGATCCTCTTCCTCATGATGGGCAAACATCGAATCACCAGTGTGCATCGCAGATACGCAGTTACAGTAGCCTCTTTTGTTAAGTTCATCAATGGGTTGCAGCCAGAAACGAACATGAGCGCTGAAAGCTTCGAAGAAGAAGGTCTCTTTGCGATGCTAGACGCTAATAACAGACTTACACAAGGCTCTGTTCTATCTACCTTTACATCTCTAGTAGAAGTTCTCAAAGTCTGTACAGTGTTGTGAGGATATACAGGCTCTGGGTTTGCATCACCACGAGATCCGTGGTAGGAACGCGTTTCGTGTCGACCGAGATCGCGCTAGAATCGGAAGGCCTTTTGGCCTCCATTTCAGTGGCTTACATCCTGCGTTGCGAACCTGCAGCCACAATCCTACTTCGATGTTTACCTGCTTCTGGCCATGTGAACACACATGGTATATACCTAGGTAGGGAGCCTCGCCCTTCTCAATGCGTTTTCCATATCTCGCTCCACCCACCTGGGCACTGATTTAAATACCTTAATCCTACCACGCCCGAAAATGGCCACAACAGGAGTCGACGCGTCAACATCGCGTCTAACATGGGTCACCGATGTCATGTCCCTCTGCAGCGCCGCCATCCAGCCTCGCAACCGCCAAGTCTACTGTCAAGACGTCGCAAACTGCTTCTATCTTTCCGTTGACGAAGTCGCCAAAGCAAACATCGCGGCACGATCAACCATGGTGTCGCTGTGGCCAGCAATGATCAGCCTGGTCTCAGCCTTGTATCCAGATGCCGCGGATATTGCGCACGTGCATATTGGGTGGGCTGCAATGTTTGTGTTAACGTCTGGAGGCATTGCAGGATACTCTATGGGAGCTCGAAGAAACTGCTACGATGCGCCTGATCAAGCAACGGCGGTGGCGTGGTGTAAGGGTTCGACGGAGGCGACGGTGGCTCTTCCCACCACAAGCCCTGTGAAGGCAGGCAGGAATCGCAACCTGCACTTTGTCATTTTGGGACTTTTGGTGTGCGCAGTGGCTATCTATGCGGCGTTCGCGGGACCGTTTCTCGACATTCTGGAAAAGACGATATTGACATGGCTGTGTGAGCCGTACTGGTTTGGCTCAGTGTGGTATTTTCCGTGCAGCGTTCCTACCATGCTGCAGGCTATGAAGCAGGTGCTGTTCACGTTCAACACCTCTCTCTATATTCCTGGGACGGATGCGGCAACTCGGTCCACGAAATACGAAGGAGGGAACATTGGGCTGTGGTGGCGAGTCTTGAAGTTCCAGTTCACGAAAAAGCCATATCGGCTACTTGTGAGGAGACCGCAGGAGACGCTGGCTAGCAGTCTGTTCAACACTCTCATTGCGACTTTGCGCCTCGCCGTGTTCGTATTCGGCTCTGTAACACAATGATCTTTGATTCTCATGCCTACGCCATTAGATGGGCTTCTCTTTGGCTTGATTGTAGCAACCGCTTTTGTGCCTAGAGTGTTGTGGACCAAAGTCTGTGCGAGAGCGGTGCGTCACAGCACTTACATAGTATTCTACTATTAATGCATTCCCGAGGCAGACGACTCAAGCGGCACCTCAAGCACATGCTCGACTTCCTAGGAGAACGTAAAGACAACAGAACAAGCCTGTTCAAGTGGGAGCTGCTGGCCTAGTGGAATGATCCCGACCCATTTGTTAGGTATCGCTGCTAAGTCGATCCTAATACTTCCGTGATCTACACGGCCATCGATATCACGAACGTCGTCGAGGATGTATATGTATAGATCAAATGACACGCGCAGCAGCCACACGCGCAAGGCCAGTTGGCGGTATACGCACATTAAGGACCACAGACATCAAATCAGAAGTGCCCGCGTCTTTGGCAAGATATGGTACCTGGTTCTTGATCTTGAGCCAGGTTTAACAAGTGCTGGGCGTGTGGGTGAAGTATCGAACTGCCTCCTAGAGTGAGGAGAGGTACCGGTACCGCGGATAATACCGGACATACAAATACCACGGGAGTGCCCAAAACGCTGCACGTGAAAAACGCCACGCATATGCCATCGTACGTTGAGCTGCAAATGTAATGCACCTGCATCATGCAATGTCGCGCATGCATTTCCATCGCCCGTCCGTTACACATCCCAAAAAAAAAACACCTCACTCCCAATCCATCACCACACCAACACACATTTCCTTAAGGTTCCCTCCGAGCCCGCACAGCCCGCGCAACCCGCCCCGCCCGACCCCAAGAATCCACGGCGTGCATCCTTCGTGCCGGCGCACATTCTTGGCGGGCTTAACGGGCGTCCGAGCCGGGCGGTTGGTAACGCGCCGCTATTGGCCAGACGCATTCGTGCTTGCAGTGTCTGTGCATTTTAGACTTTGGGGATCGTTGACGACGGATGGAAGAATTGTGATGGAGTGATTGGAATAAATCGTGAGGTCAGAGTGTGGGGTAAGTGAGTGGGGCTTGTTGTTTTATTTTTGGGGGCTTGGAAAGTGCGCAAAATATGTAGAGTTGGTATGGAGGGTCATGTTTTTTTTTTGAGTTTGTAAATTGAATGACGGCGTGCGAGGTTGTGTTTGGATGTTATTGCTGGGAGAAGTGTCGGATTTAAAAATATGATGAGGTTGGTTAGTTTGGTCTTCTTTGAAAATGGTCTCAAGCCGTTTTCGTAGAGGATCATCACGGCGTCCTCGGCGCACGATGTCTCGTACACCGTATATTTGCTTGTTTAGTAGATGTTGCACTAGTAGTGAGGGCTACGGAGAGTTGTGTTGGTGGTGGCGGATTTACCATGATTATGGGTTGTGGAATTCGACATGTTCTTTTCCTCATTTTGCTGCATGGTTTCACCCTCTGCGTAAGTCATGTAGTCAGCGATCAAGACGTTGCACGATCAACATCTCCTCGCGCCGCACAAAGGATCGCATGAGGCCGTGATGAGGCACAAGGCAGACTGCAATAAATAGGCGCTCATTCTAGAGCGGATCACTTGTCCGTTAGGGCTGAGACTCTCGAGTCGTACACCGTAGCCCGGCGTTGTGGGTCAGTTCCTTAGCTCCGCCATCGTCCACATTGTCGGAGAATTGAAGTTCAACAACGTTGGGCAAGGGTTGTCAGTGAGCCTTTCGCCGCATGATGATCGGTGGAGCTTGCCTGACTTGGAGGTGGGATCGTGGCAGATAAGTTCATTGCGGGCCAATTCAGGTCTAGCACTTTGCCAAATAATGAAGGTCGCTTTGCGGCAATTGCGGGTTCGGCTGGGTGTGTCCTGAACGTCACTGAGGCGTGAGCAAGCAGGCGACGGCACAGCGGCCGATCGGTCAGTTGGGTTTCGAGGGAGTCTTACTGCCCCAACATCAAACTGGTAGGATGTGCGCATGCAGTTCGGTATGACCACTCTACACGTCACATCCTCTTTGCTAAAGTGAGACAAGTGTCGTGGAGTAGTGGTGTTGGTCGTGACGCTTGCCAAAGAATGTCCCGGAATACGCGCCCATGGACATCAGCGCGGAGCAGTAGCGGCCTCGTGCGAGATTGGGATGGACGTTTAGAAGAAAAGTGGGGTAACGGTGGCTTTGGGTTTCGGATGCTGAACGTATCTAGCAATTGCACTTGCTTTGACTTGGATTGAGAAAAGCGGTGTAGTTGGTGTTCTGACATGTGAGTCAAATCTCTCAATGGCGGAAATGAAAGGTATATCAGAAAGGCCGAACCTGCAACCCATATGCTCAACATCTCAGACAAACCACGGGCCTTTTCAATCGACATTTAGTATCACCATGGCTTGCCAACACGGACCATGGGCGCGGCTAATCTTATGCGCCGCTGCGGCACAAGGTCACACGGTGAGGCGGGTCTTGCCATGTCTAAACTGTGCAGGGAAGCTGCTTGTAGGTGAAATAACCGACAACTATCGGAAGATTAGGGGCGCAAGCATCGTATTGGTTTGACAGACGGTAGATTTTTGTTAAGTTGAAGCGAGGTTGATTATCATTCGCTGTGGTTGGCCAACGCGGTGCATCCGAGCGTGTGGTAGCTGGAGCTGAAGCTTTTGAAGCTGGAGACGAGCTAACGAGTCATGGTATGGGCAACGACGATCGTGCAGGAGCAGTCACAAACGTGGGTGCCATGCTTACTGTGATGATCTGTCGCTGGGCTGCGTCGGTCTATTTGGTGCGAGTCGGCCACGTCGATGCGAGGTAGATGGGGCCGACTCGTGCATATGGAGCAGAAATCAGTAAGACGGGCCAATCTCAGACCTGTGCCGCAACAGTGCATCAACCGCACAGCACATGATATCGAGAGTCTCTTTAAAGTAGACTTACTGGGGAAGGTCGTGCATTAGCATGCGCGGGAGGCCTAGTCTTGGCTCCAGCGAGACAAACTAATGCTGGACGGGAAGGCAAGCTCAAGGGGTTGGTGGCTCACCAGGAGGAGGGAATGGGTTCGTGGAGGCTGAAGGGCTTGGTGTGGAAAGACGGCTGATGGACAAGAATGCCGAACAAAACAACTACGACGAACGTCGCCAGGAACACTTGTCGTGGTCCCAGCATCGCGTCGGCCCAGGGCAGCGGGCACCTGTGAGGAGCCAGTGCTGGGTCGTTGGAAGTGTGGGCGAGCGATCCCGCAGTTAGCAGCAATCTAGTCGCACTCGTCGGCGCTTAAGTTTGCGCGCCACCATCAGCCATCCCTGGAGCTTCGTTGCACATGGGGCGCCCATTGGCCTGGATGGCCAAGGGCGGGCTTGCGACAGCTGTAGACGGGTGAGCAGGGACTGACGGAACAGTTCGTTACACCAGCTCGACGCCTGGCTGTTCACGGTCGCTTCTCCACCGAGGCACATCAGCCCTCGAAACCAAACATTCCCCCTCCTACATCTTCTTTGGGCAGCCGGCCTGCTTCTGCGTCTGCGTCTACAAGCCTTGCCCTCCTATCCTTAATATAGTCCCCGGCGCTTCACGCTCGTCCAACGCTTTCGCGCCGCGCACTCCCTCCTGATTCGTCCTGTAAGAGGGCACGTCGCTCAGCCTCGCCAAACGTCAAACAGTGCAGGCAGTCAGCGCGAGACGCAACCACTGCAGAGGCCCCGCAGCAATCCTCGATCAGATCCAACTCGCGGCGGAGATTCGGCGCAGCACTGTGGCGGCAAAGGTGAAGCATGGCAACCGCGACCCAACTCATGCCTTCACCAACCGCGGGCCACCTGAAGTCTGCCTTCAGCCCATACACCGACTCGCCCAGCTCTCCGGCCCCGTTTGCGAATGTCTTCCAGCAGTCTAAAAGGTGGCATGTCCCAGCGATAGAAGCAAATCGTCGCGGCTGCACGTGCTAATGTCTTCGCCAAGATCTTCAAACACATCCGACCACCTTGTGCCGCCCCCCAGCCCGTATCCTGCAACCGTCGATCCGTCGCCGGTGGACAGCAATGCCAGCAACGGCACCGCCCTCACCGACCACACCGAGGTAGGAGCCGCCATGTCGCGTGGAGGACTGAACTGGCGGGGCTGACCCCACCACAGATAGACGAAGATGCGCAGGAGAACCAGGTCAGTGAAGACGGCATGAGCGACATCAAGTCGCCGGGCACCGACGATATCGTGAGTCCGGCGAGCGCGACCCAGAGCAGCCGCGCAATGGTATGCAGCAATGGCAGCGAAGCGAGTGTGCATGCAATTGACATGCTGCAGCCCAACAAGCTCAACACTGCCAATCTTCCCCGCACGCGTGCAGATTCCGACGATGCGCCCCCGTCGGTCATCCACGCGCCCGCCCATTTCAAGCAGTTTGTATGTTTCGCCGCGAGCGTGGTTGCACTACCTAGGCGCTGATGTGGATTCCAGGACCGGTCAAGCACGTCCGGCGCCTCGTCGAGCGCACACGCGTCCGAAAGCACCGCCGTCGTGTCGCCAGCAACACCAGAGGCAAACATGATCCCCGACCTCGACGATAAGGTGCGTCATGCCCATATTGCACTGGCACAGGTTGTCAAGGCTGAACATTCGCAGCACAGTTTTGCATACACGACCCCGATCGACACGTCGGTCCCCTCTGACTCCACCGACCGCAGCACCCCGCGCGCTCAAACACGCCAAGAGCACGAGGAAGACAACAAGCGACGCAGCGTGCGCATGAGCAGCGCCAGTCTTGCGGGTACGTCACGTGGCAGCATCTTCCGCCCACTGCTAACTGTTGCAGACATTGCAGAGAATGACGATCACTCGGCCGCCGAGTCCTCTGGCAGCTCCATCATCGACCAGGACGACAGCCGGTCATTGCAGTCACATGGCGCCGATTCTGCATCCGCCGCAGCACAAACAATGGGCCAGGCCTTGCTTAATATCAACGAGTCGGAGAGAGAAATTGTTGCTTTGCACGGCGCTTTAGACGAGTGCTGGACACTGTGCAATTCGCTGGCGAAACTGAGCCAGCACCACCGCACACGCATGTTCAAGTATTCGGGCGGAAGAGCCGACGTCCAGGAGCACGCCTGGAGGACGTGTTGGCGACTATGCCAGAGACTGTACGAGAGCCGCGCGGAGCACCCCTCTGCCCAGATCAGACCAATCCTAGAGTTGTGCAGAGACTTCTGTCAGGCGCTGTTTGACGTGCGCCAGCGGGGCGATGAGGCGTCTGACTCAGTGCTGAGAGTCAGTTTCGAGCTGAATAACCATCTCTATAACGCCCATGACCGCGCGCTACCAGAGACATTTCGAGAACGCACAATGGACTTCTACCTGACGCTTTGTCATCGCCTCATGAAGCAGCGGACCTCGCTTCCAGAAGAGACAGACTCCTTACTGCACGCATGCTGGTCGCTGGCGGAGATGTTGTTCAGTCTACGGCAAAACAGCCGCGATGGCAAGCCTGCGGATGAAGAGCTGCTGGGATCTGCCATCCAAGCATGCTGGGAGTTGTGCGACATCTTCCGGGAAGGGTGGACCCAGGTGCGTCCCGAACGCGGCACCCCACGACCCACCCAATACGCCTTTTCAGGCAGAGAGTCGTCTGCCTCACGTTCCAACACCGCTTACTCTGAGAGATCTGAACGGTCTCAAAGGTCAACACGTTCGTCCAGCATCAACGACTCCTACCACTCCGCGTTAGCGTCGCGAATGCAGACGCCCATGCAACCCGAGACACCTACCACAATCTTCGACGACCGGGAAGAACTCTCACCGGCCGAGCACGAACCAAACGTGCCCAACATTCTCGTCTTAGGCCCGGAAGCGGGAATGACGCGTACCCACGACCGCTGGTCATCCGCCTCGTCCAATCTCTCCACTTACTCCGACGCATCAGTCCACACCTCGTCAACCGCAACCGCGGGCCGCGAAGACCATAACCTGATACGTCTAAAAGGCCTCATCATCAAAGCCGCTATCAACACGGGCTACAACCGCCAGATCCCGCTCCCAGACTTCCTCCGCGCACTCCCGTCCAACAGCTTCGGAACGATCCCTTGGCAGAGCCAGCTATTTGATAGTTACAGAAAGCTTGTTCTGACGGACCCGACGCTGCGCACCGTTCACAATCAACCCCCGCGCCGGCTGACGGCCCTTGAGATCGGGCGCAGCGTGCAGTGGCTGGCGCGCAGCGAGCAGTTCAAGTGGCTGAGAGAGTTGTATCGGTTTGTGTTTGGGAGTTATCCCGAGGATACAAGTCAGCGGAATCTCATCATCAACGCCTAAGTCGTCTTGGATCATCATCACCTATGTTTGGCTTCTTTCACCGTATTTTCGCCACACCACCACGTCCTCATATCGGCATGTCTTGACCTCCACTTCGGTCCAACGTTTTCCCCTTTTACTCTCTGGATAGGCTCTCTGTTTCTCGCTTCTCTTTCCCGCCATATACCCCCGACGCTCTCTTGTGCGCAACGCATCTGGTCGGCCTTGTTCTATATATTTGTAGATCTTCATGGGCATCATACTCCTTGTTTGGGTTGGGTTTTTTCTTCGCTTCTATGTAGATGACTTGATACGTATGCTATTTTTACTCCTGGACTATAATTCTTGCATGCGGAGTTGATGCGAACATATAGTCTGTACGCTGTGATGTTTTGATGGGAGGAAGGGCCCTTGATGTTTGAGGCCTTTGATACATCCCAAGGCATATTCTCATCGTTGTTGTTATCGCAGAAATATCTTCTCGACTCTTGTCTTTCTCGCGCGCGCGGGCACTGCAATAAGATACTTTCGACGCCATCCTCAACCGCGGTCACCTACACTACATCTCAAGCACACCCAGTCTACAACCCACCATCTCAATCAATAAGTACTCAGAGATAAGAGGCAACAACCCGCCCAGGACACTGACGGCTCAGGTGTAGAGTGAAGATACATGCCTGACATTGCGCAATATATCACATGGACTTTTTATTCGAAAAGCAACGCAACTCTCCCCTGAACCGTCCCCGCTTCCAACTGCTTCATGACCTTCGGAAAATCTTCTAACTTACCATCAGTCACCATGGGATTCAAGACACCCTTCGCTATCAAGTCAAGCGACTCCTTCAAATCTCCCGTCTGCCCACCATATGAGAAGATAATATCCAATCTCTTCCGGATTCCGATCTTCATATGCACCGTGTTCTCATGATTCAACGTCCCCACACACAATATACGACCAGCTTGTCGAACTAGACTACGTTAGCAAAACAACAACGTTCATAAAGAGGGACAGCTCACCAATATGCTGCGCATCACTAAACGTCTGCGCCGTGCCCACAAAATCAGCCACAACACTGATCTTGCCTTGCCACCCACTCTCCTCAACCCACTCCCTCACGCCCTTCCCTACAGGCACACAATCCTCTTTCGGCACCCCGAGCTCCACCGCTGCATCCAAGTTCTCCTGCTTAACATCGCTCACCAACACTCGCACCCCAATCGCACGAATCACCTGCAACGCATTAAACCCCAACCCACCCAGCCCAAACAAAAACACCACATCGGGGGCGGTGATCCGGCCCCGCCGATGCACAGCATGGTACGCAGTCGTCACAGCGTCAGTAGCGACAGCTGCTTGACTCGGACTCACGCCCACGGGAACTTTCACCGCCCCTCTCACATCCAGCACACAATACGACGCAAAGAATCCATCCATGCCGATACCGCTTCTATACCCGTTCAAACACAGTTGCGGAAGATCATTACCGCACTCCTCGCAGCTCGCGGCGCCGCACCCGGGCACCGCGAGCATGGCGATTACGTCGCCGACAGCAAAGCCGCAGGTGGGGGAAAGGGAGGAGCCGAGGGCCTCGATGCGGCCGCAGCCTTCGTGGCCGAGGGTGAACTTCGGACGGAACCAGGAGGGTTGGGACTCGTTAGTGAGGAGGTTGTGGTCGGAGCGGCAGACGCCGGCGGCGAGGAGCTTGATGAGTAGGCCGGTGGGGTGCAGGGTGGGGACGGGGATGGATTCCCAGACCTGTGTGGGGGTGTTAGTGACAGGAGGTTGATGATGGGTGTGGGCACGTGATGTGTTGCTGAAAAAGGGGGTGGACGCACGGGTTCCATGTTTCCGCGGTGTTTGCGCCATGCATGCATGGTTTCGGGGATACTAGAATGACTGGGTGAGGACATTATTGCGGGGTACTCTTGTGGGGAAGTGGTATGAGTGTTGCTGGTTGTCCTGATTTATTTCGACTTGTACTCAACAAATGAGACGGGATGTTCGTAATAATATCAATGTTTTGGTGTCATGCACGCCACGTTCAGAAATCGGGACCGGTGCAATGGCACAAGCTATACCGGTAACGGTTTGCCGGGTGCTAAATGCGGGGAAATCTGGACTCGTGTGAGAAGGAAGATTTCCTTGGTCGTCGTTGCGACTACACGTGAAGCATATGCATGATCACAACAATCGCCTCACAGTAGGTCATTATTCTTGCATGAGATGCAGAACACAGAAACGAAAATGATATAATATGTACAAAACTCCACAAGCTACCGAATGACTTCCATCCGTCCACTATGAAAACAAACAACGAAACAACCACTCCACCCCAATTCCCCATCATGAACCCCTAACTAACCTCATGTCCTCATATCCCCTCGCCTTAACATCATCACACCTCTTCCGGTACCCCGGCGCCGGCCCATTATACCGCGCAATACTCCTCGTCTGCTTCCCTGCGACATTCTTATTCACGCCCGTCATCCAGCTATCGACCTCATTCGCGAGCAACCCGACCGCGCATTCATGCACATGCTTCGTCCAAGCTTGTTTGCCCTCTTCCGTCGCCTCGGCAACTTCGATGTTGTTGGTGACGGCGTACTCGATGAAGTCGGCCACCCAGCCGACGGCGTACTCGATTGAGCGCGGGATATTCCCAAACATCTGGTGAGGCCCCATGATCATGAACCTTTGGAATGGTTAGTTTTAGACCCCTCGGATGTATGTGTAGTGTGGGGACAAGGACTTACATGTTTGGAAATCCATTCACGGTCAGTCCTAGGTACGTCTGAATCCCATCAGCCCACTCATCGATGAGTTTCTTGCCGCCTACGCCGCGGAAATCCACGGCCCTGAAGCTGCCAGTGATGGCGTCGAAGCCGGTCGCGTAAATAATGACGTCGAATTCGAAGTCCTGGTCCTTGGTCTTGATGCCCTTCTCATGAATGCGTTCGATGGGATTCTCATTGATGTCGACGAGCGTGACATTGGGCTGGTTGTATGCTTCGTAGTAGCCGCCCTCGAGGGGTACGCGCCGTGTGCCGAAGCCATGGTTCTTTGGAATGAGTTTCTCCGCAATGGCAGGATCGTCTACGCGCTCACGAATCTTCTTAGCAATGAATTTCGAGAAGAGCTCGTTGGCTGCTTTATCGGTGTTGATGTCGTAGAAATTTGAAAGCCATTTTGAAAAGCCGGCTTGCGAGTATAGCTGCTCCCAGTGCTTTTCTCGCTCTTCTTCTGAGACACTGAAGACGGATCGAGAGTCAGCGCGGTGGATGAAGCAGGAGTATGAATCGAGACAGTTTTGGAAGATGGTTGGGTAGCTTCGGCGAATGTCTTCCATGTCTTCTGGGGTGATCTTCGTGTTGCGGAGCGGTGCTGTCCAGTTTGGTGTTCGTTGGAAGACGGTCAGTGAGCCGACAGTCTTTTTGATCTCTTGGATGGTTTGAATGGCTGTTGCGCCAGTCCCGATTATGCCAACTCTTTTGCCAGTGATAGCACTTGCGTCGGCCGGCCATCTTGAGGTGTGGAAGCCGGCACCTTTGAAATCATTCACACCAGGGATGTTCGGTAGAGTAGGTTGATTCAGAATGCCCATAGCAGTGATGAGAAATCGCGCCGAGTATGTTTTTCCCGCGTCGTCAGTGACGAGCCATGAATGTGAGTCTTCCCGCCATTGAGCGGACGACACGCGGGTGTTGAATTGCATATCCTCGTGGAGTTTGTATTTCTTTGCAAAGAACTGGCAGTAGGATAGTGTCTCTGCCTGTCCGGCAAAATGCTCCGTCCAGTTCCATTCGTCGAGCAGCGATTGATCAAACGAGAAGATGTATGAGTAGGATTCCGAGTCAAATCTTGCTCCAGGATAGCGATTCCTGGACAGTGTTAGTGTAAGCATTAAGGTTTTGACTTGTTCATGTTTATACCAAAACCATGTACCTCCTTCGCCTGAGCCTGCCTCAATAAGTCTTGTCTTCAGTCCAAGTTGTCGCATTCGATGCAACGAGTACATCCCCGATTGTCCACCACCAATTATGAGCACATCGAAATCGAGGGAAGAGTCCAGCTTGGCTGCCTTCGCTGTGTTGAGTTGTCCGACCATAGTTGAGAGTGGAAACTATTAGTTGTGAATGTGTACTGATACTTTTACTTTGCTCAAGAATGCGCACTTGTCCTTGGTAATAAGGTGGACTGGCTGGCAATATTGCGGGCTCACGGCCAACTCCAGATATCGAATGCCGCTGCGGTTTCGAAGATCTAGCTATGATTCGGTCCGATGCATCTGGTCCGTCACAAGCGAATCCCCGCATTTCGGCATCTGGTTCGAGGCATTGGGGTTAGTACGAATTGGGAAACCCGAACAGCCGAAAGAACAGTTTGTTGTTGCTAGCGTTGAGGAGCCAAAACCTGCGTTACGCGTAGACGGGTGCCGGCAACACATACCGAGGCTTGTAGGCTTCGCTTCGAAGGAGCATGTGGTTTGCACGCGACCAAGGCCTAGACACCCTGTATTGGCGCAGTTGAGACACGCGATGCAACGACAAGTTGGATTGCACGGAAGTAAACGTATGATTTTCGAGTCTGCTTAGCCGCTGACAATGCCTTTCTCCCGCCAGTATGGCTCCAGGTCACGAAAGAAAGCCCACTTGAGTGACTTGCCCCATCCCTTCGCTTTCCAGTCATTCAAAGTTTTTGGGAAGTGATCTACACCATCTCTGACTGTTGAGTCGTGTGCGATGATTACAAATATTCTCTCGTCTGCATCGAGTTCTTGCAACCAGGTAGCCGTGTTCTGAGCAAGTGGAATATCGTGCCCGAATGTCATATCATAGAGGGAGTCCGTGGAACTCCGATTCCGAGCCTTCTGAAGTTCTGCGAACGCGGTTCCTGGACACAGCGGGAAATCGGCGTTGGGGTAGCACGGGTGTGGCGCGATCCCTTCTGGAACTGGAAGGTGCTTTGAAGGCCTGAAGATGCCAGCATAATGACAGATGTCGCCTCCAAGTAACACAAATGACTCTCCTTGATCCGAGGTTGTGCGAGCCAAGGCACAGAGATGCCCGACTGCATGACCAGGGCTGTCTAGCAAATAGAAGCTGCCATCTCCAAAATAATCGAATGCTGGAAACTGTCCAATCTTGAGGTCTGTATCGAAAGCAATCTCGTGAAGCTTTCTTTGCGCATAGTCACTTTCTCTGATAGGCGAATCTGGATTTGCCGGATACCCTGGGAGCATCGCATCCTTGAAACCTGGTCCGACAACCAGATCTACGCAGTGCGGGAATGAGGATGGGTCGCCGATGTGGCTGTGTGGACGTGTTATCAGTGATGCTTTGAACGCTACGGATGACTTACTCCCAATGCCAGTGGCTCCATACCACAGCTTCTATCTCAGACAACTCAATTCCTTGATCCTTAAGGATATCTGCAACGTTATGTGTGACTTCGATGTTGTATTTGGTGGTTGGCAAATACTCGGCAATCTGCTTCGAGTAGTTCTGGTAGTCTTTCCGGATCCCAAGGTCAAACACCAATCTGCGACCTGATGGATGCTCGATGTAGAACGAGTGTGAGGGCGAGGTTCGAAACGTTTCAAGGCCCGGTACAGGCGGAGCCATAAATCGGTGGATCTGTGCAGGACCAAAATTCACTGGATTTATAAGGTGGACCTTTACAGTCGTCGATCCGCGAGGAATCACAACAAGCGGTTCTGAGTTCATGATGAAGTGTACTAACCGCCTGTCTCGCCGTGAGGTCAGACCAAAAGGATGCCATGATGCTACTGTGCAAGAGTGCAGGTGCACAAGCACGCGCGTGCAAGACGCGCTACGCAAAAACGGCAGGGGTCAGCGAACACGGGCGTTGCCCGTCTGTGCTCAAGCGCCACCATCTGACTTCCGAACGCCGTTCGGTCAACCTCTTATGGACTACCTAGCGCACAGTGAACCATGACTCCGATACGTACGGCTCGGCTCAGAAGTTTACAGCCAAGTGTCCACGAGGTTCCCAAAGCCAACAATCAGGGGAAGACGCATACCCAATTCGTCATGGGGCAAAGCTACCCCGTCTGGGGCACCCGTGTTTCTCCACACCATGGCGTTCGGCCAGATCCCATGAATACCGCAACACTACCGATGGCTTGGGTCAACTATAGATAAAGCCCCATGCTTGTCGATCCGACAGACTTTCATCGAGACCTCGCCAAATCATCAAGCAAGACAGTCCCTATCATCATCAGCATGTCGGGCAACGAGAAGCCTCAGGAAATCTATCAGGAGACTGCAGCTCCAATGACCAACAGCGACGTCGAGGTCGGCAGGGACCTCAAGCCTGTGGATACTGTGCATGGCGATGAGGCAGTTAGAGGTCAGTTCTTAACGCGCAGATCGGACGATACTGTTCTCTAACATCCACAGTCCTTGCCGCCTATTCAGGTGAAGAGACCTGGACTGAAAAGGAGGAAACTCAAGTACGGCGGAAGATTGATCTCCGTCTTATGCCTGTTTTATGCGTCACTTACGGATTACAATATTACGACAAGGCAATGCTTTCTCAAGCCGTAAGTACATCTTTAGTCGATTTGGCTTCCATTCAGTTGCTATTTAGAGATGGATGTTTCCATCTGATTGTTGTTTAGAGATGGAGGCTTCCATATGGTTGTTGTTTAGAGATGAAAGGTTCCATCTGGTTGTTGTTCAGAGATAGAGGCTTCGGTCTGGTTGTTGTTATAAACATGCACACTAACCACAATGCAGGCACTCTTTGGGTTACGCGACGACCTGCAGCTTCGAAAGACTAACCGATACTCGATGAGCGCAGCAATCTTCTATCTCGGATTCATCGTTGGCGCCTACCCCGCAATGTATCTTGTCCAGCGCTTTCCCATCGAGAAGGTGGCTTCTATTATCGTTACTGTCTGGGGAGTCTGTCTTATATGCACCGTCGCTTGTCGCGACTACAAGGAACTCTATGCTCAGCGGTTCTTCCTTGGGTTTCTTGAGTCTGGCATCAGCCCGATGTTCATGGTCATTGTGGGGAGCTTCTACAAGAAAAACGAACAAGCGTTTAGGATGGGGTAAGTCATCGGCACAGCACCTCATCACGGCACATGATTGACAGTCTACAGTATCTGGTACTCTTGCACGGGCTACGTCTCCATATTTTCGCCTCTCATCAACTACGGCCTCGGCCAGGCCAAAGGCAGCGTCAGGCCTTGGAAATTAATGTATCTGTTCGCCGGAGCTCTGACCATCGTCTGGGGCATCGCTTTGTGGTGGCTTCTGCCTCCAGACCCAGTTCGCGCCCGCGGTTTCAACGAGAGACAGCGATACATCTCTGTCGCACGTCTTCGAAGCAACAACTCCGGTGTTCGCAATACCCACTTCAAGAAAGAGCAGGTTCTGGAGCTTCTTATGGACGAAAAGTTCTGGCTCATGTTCGCCATCTCCTTCCTCTCGATGATTGCCAACGGTCCAATCTCTTCATTCATACCGATCATCATCAACTCCTTCGGCTTCACGACACTGAAATCCCTTCTCTTGACCATGCCTGCAGGCGCCTTTGCTGGTACATTGCAGCTTGTGGTTCCCTACATCTGCTACAAATACACTGGCCTCCGCTCGTATATGATATTCGCCTGTCAACTGGGCACCACACTTGCGTCACTGCTCCTATGGCAACTCCCAAGGAACCAGAAAGGTGCATTGCTATTTGCTTGCTACATCCTACCGTCGATAGGCGGCGGTTATGCTGTACTGATGGGTCTTGGTCTTGCCAATACAGCTGGGTACACCAAGAGAACTGTCGCTTCCTCCGGTATCTATATTGGTTACTGTCTGGGTAATTTTGTCGGACCCCTCCTTTTCAAACCAAAGGATGCCCCGAAGTACGCACCAGGTTTCATCGTCGTCTTTGTTACTGCTCTCATCGCAGGTTTCTTGGCACTTGCGTATCGATTCTGGTGCGTTGCTATCAACAACAAGCGGGACAAGACAGGTGTGATGGAAGGCTTCGAGCATGCTTACGAGGACGACTCCACCGACAAGAAGAACCCTCAATTCCGGTATATCTTGTAACCTGGGAGGGTGGGTCACTATGGGTAGTTCGATTAGCTGTCTCGTTTGGAAGGAAGGAGGCACGCCGCTTGTATGTAATGTTGAGTCTGTATTTGTCCTGCCGAATATCATAGTTACGGAGAAAACTGCGTGCGTCACTCAAGAAGTGCATATGATGAACTACATATCGCGACGGCACTTGGGGAGTGCTGCATGAACTCCATATCATCAAATTGAACGAAATGTGATTCCAGCCGCCTGCGTTGTTCAGCCTGCGTTGTCCGTTGCTTCTACTTTTTGTACCGTATTGGGCTAGGCCGGGGCTTTATGCGCTAAATTCGGGCCTTCTCTGGACCTCGGATTTGCCATCTCCCACCTCCCAACTCTCAAACACCAGAGACCATCACTTGTAAAGTCAGCGAACGACTCACAACCACATACAAACTAAAGGCAGGCCAGGTCCTTTCGACCCCCACATCGACGAGCCGAGGATCTGTCCCATAGAACACTTTCGCTGCATCCCCTCCAATTGCCAGCACCCTTTCGGAACCCTGTCAGTCAGCCGCTGGAGTTGGAAGGATTGCTGGTGGTTATGTCAGACGCGCTAGCCTCAGAAAACTGGCAGCACTATTCGAGCAATCTTCCGAAGCGCAAACGCGCAGAACTAGTTTGCGTCTCGTGTCATTCCAAGAAAGTCAAGTGCGACCTCCAACAAGAAAGGAACAACGGTAGGGAAAGTTGCAAACACTGCTCGACAGCCGGCAGAGAATGCCAGGTTCGTCCTTCAAAGCGAGAGAAGAGACGAAAGACGAGCAAGATTGGGCCCAATGGCGATACGGAGCAGGAAGCCGAAGGCATGTCAAAAAGTGTAGACGCGCTACTGGCCGCCGACGCGACTTTTCAAGCATTTACGGAAGGTCATGCAACACAATTACCAGTCGTTTGCAACAGCCCTCAATCAACTTTCTTCTCTCCGGCGGCTTTCCGCGCAGCCCATGTCATGGACTCCCAGGCGGATGTATCTACACAAGGTATCTTTCAATCTGTCACAGATCGGATGGAATCGCCAGCCTCTCAACATCATCAAAGAGGTGGAAGTCTGGCGGAGACGACGCCAACCCAGAATGGCGACGTTGACACTGGATTCCTCCAAGTGTACGCCCAGGAAAACCAATTTGACGCAGACAACCAAGCATTAGTGGCTCAACTTGAACATCGCTACTCTTCCGATCTTCGTCCCGACCTAGAACAGATCTTTACAGATACTTACTTCACGTTCTGTTATCCGTGGTGTCCGGTTCTCGATCGTAAAACGTTGTCTTCCGACATCGCAAGATCCCCGCTACTTGCGAATGCTCTCGCACTGGCCAGCAGTCATATACAGCCACCCTTGTTACCGCATGATGGATCAGAAGCTTACTACAAGCGAGCGAGAACCATATTCTACGACGACGAAGAAGCTGACGAGACTATGGCGCTACAAGCTCTGTGTCTGTTTTATTGGTGGGCACCGCAGGCACCTAGCCGAGTACACCGGCATAGCAGCTGGTGGTGGACCAGTGTCATCATAAGGCACGCGCAGCAAATGAATATCCACCGAGAGCCCGCACTGGATGACCCCAGTAGGGAACGTATCAATCTAGGGTTGCGAAGAAGAATATGGTGGACTGCGTTCGTAAGTCACTGCATTGCGATGACCCCTCTCTTATCACATCCGACAATCCAGCATTGCACACCAATTCCACCACTGTGCTGATCTGTCCTAGGCGCGCGAACGGCTGACCTCACTTTGCCAAAGCAAGCCAGTGATCATTGATCCGAACGATTGCAATATTCAGGAACCTACCTTGGCCGACTTCCCGTCTGATTCTCAAAGCCAACATCAGGGCGAGATCTTTATCTACTGGGTTCGGTTATGTGCCATCATTGGTCGTATTGCTAAGATACTCCTCAAGTCAAATGAGGTTTCTAGTCTACTGCCCATAGAGCTACAAGAGGAGCTTGTCACATGGGTACACTCTCTACCGCCTCGTTTGCGCTTACCCATTGACACCGCCCGGACGGAAACTTTTGACCGCGACGTTCACCAGCTCCACCTGTTTTACCTCACGACGATCATCATCCTTCATTTGAAGCGCTCCGGAGGACAACTTCCGCAGGCCTTGCCACCCGCTATAATCGCAGCGTCATGTACTGCAAGAATCTTGCGAGACATTCTTGCGCGCGGCAACTCACGCTTCTTGATGGCGATTACGTGCTGGCACGTCGGCACCGCTTTCATCGCACTGTTACAAGCTTGCAGGATCCAGCATTTGAGCAAAGCAGCGAACGAAGACCTTGACATACTCGAGTTTGCGGTACGCGAACTCCAAAAGATGTGGGCATCGGCCCGTGTTGTTGCACAGGGGTTCGAGAGGCTACGTAGGCCAGCACCTTCTGTGCTATCCATCCAAAAGAGCGACAGCGATATGAATCACGATGGATTACAACTGGCGACACAGTCTCTCAGTACTTTCCAGGCCGGTGCTGAATCCAACGCAGACGACTTCGACTGGATGCGCTTCTTCCCCTTCGTCTCAAAGTCGACTGGTGGCATAGCGGAAAGCCTCATCTCCGGACGCGAGCTTGGAACAGCTACGCGGGGATTTCCGTCGCCAAACAACGAGATTTTCCACGACACCCTGTTGGCCCAATACCAGGATCTGTTCGATCCCTTTACCGATTACATAGGGTTTTCGGATATAATGTTCAACCCGGCCTGACTTCACAAGCTTCAGCGATAGTATTGAATATGTCACCAAATTACAATGAACTGCATAGTCCTGCTGCAGGCTGTGATTGCAAACTGTGTAGATGGTATTTGTGCTATAAAATGCTAAAATGCTTAAACTGAACATGAGCAGATCATCTCTTCTGATCCGCGGCGACAGCCTGATTTGGACCTCGTCCGAGTGCCTCCTCCGCAATCTCAACATACCACGATAGATCGCTCTCCTCCTTCATTTCAAACTCGGTGAAGCCGTTACCCATGAAGCGCCAGGGATTCGAAGTTATGTATGTGACATCGAAGTCCTCGCCTCGAATGTCGCCCAGAATCCTGTTGAAGAGCTGAGCCGACCCGCCAAATAGCGCAGTCACTCGTCCATCCACGCGCCCGCGCTTGTACCATGACGAACAGCCTCCAGACCATACGAGCGTCTTGTGTACCTCGTCTTGATACTTCATGAATGCGTCGACCTTTTCTCGCTTTGGAGTGACATATTTGATGTCCTCTGACGACATTTTCTTGATCCACTTGACGAACCAATCGCCCGTCCAGTTCAGACTCTCCACGAGGGACCCGTGACCGCCAAGGCAGTTCGGGCCCATCATCATGAAGTAGTTCGGGAAGTCGGGCGTCATGACTGAGACGTACGACTCTGGGTCTTCGGCCCACTTCTCGCGCAGGTTGATGTTGTTCTGGCCGATCATGGGATACCGCGGGCGGTGAGATACGTCAAATCCGGTTGCGCAGATGACTTCATCATGTCAGTATAAGTTTCTAGGGATGAGGGAATGTGGAGAAGTACTTACTGACGTCGCACTCGAAGATCTTGCCATCTGCTGTCTGGACACCGTTCTCTGTAATACCGGTGATGCCGCTGTTTGTGCAGTCACAGTTGTCTCTCAGGAACGACTCGAGATAGCCGGGACCAGGCGTTATCCTCCGACAGCCGAGCTCCCACTTTGGAATCAGCATGTCGCATAATCTCTTGTCATGACCGAGCTTCTCTGACATCTGCTCGGTAGCAGCCTTCATACCCGCCTTGTTGTTCTCCCCGCGCATGAAGATGTAGAACGACTTGTTCGTCCGCGACACAATCCCTTTCCGGTATTCTTGATGGCGCTCAGGGTCTTGGAATTGCTCCTTCTCGGCATCTGTGTATGCGGGATTCGGGTCATTGACTTCGCGACCCATGTGTTTTGATGGAGGCGCACGGTAGTATACCCATGCACCACTTCGGATGAAGTTCTGCACAGTGGTACCTGGGAGCTTTGCCATTTGTGGGACAATCTGAATGCCTGACGAGCCGTTGCCGATGACTGCGATTCTCTTATTCGAGTAGTCGTAGTCGTGGTCCCATCGCGCGGAGTGGGTGATGTGGCCCTTGAAGCTTTCGAAGCCGGATATCTTGGGCCAATTCTCGTGTCTATGAGTCTCATTAGCACAATGGAGAACAGGGTGAGGATATGCCACTTACACAAGAACGCCCTGTCCGGATATCAATACATGGCACCACTCTTCTCTCCGCTCTTGAGTCTTGGTGCTCTCTACCTCGACACACCACATGCCCTCCGACTCGTGCCATACCGCACCAACAACCTTTGTGTTCAATTGCAGGTCGCGATCAAGGTTCCATTTCCGCACGGTCTTCTTGAAGTATTCCAGAATCTCGGCGCCGCTTGCATAAAATCTCGTCCAGTCCGGGTTGGGATCGAATGGGAAAGCGTAGATATGGGCAGGTACGTCACATTGCACGCCAGGGTAATTGTTGACCAGCCATGTACCGCCAACTTCGTGGTGTGCTTCGAAAATAGTGTGTTCGACAATGTCTTGCATCTCGGGAAAGCGGTGTTGGAACTTGTGCGCCATCAACAGGCCAGAGAAACCAGCGCCGATTGTGAAGACTTTGATTTTGCGGGAAGTGTATGCGTATTCGGAGGCGAGCTTGAATGGGTCTTCAATAGTGGCCTTGTAGCCGTTTGGGACGCCATTGGTATGAACACCGTTTATGTGAACGCCATTCACGCCGTTGGTGACAGGTTTTGATGGTGTTATGCCATTGATCTGAGGGATTTCGCCTTCCGTCGCCGGCGACTTGATAGTCACTGTAGGCTGTTTGAAGAACGTGTTCGGCGCAGGGCTGGCGCTCTCAAGTAAGACGGTCATTTTGAACGTGAGAAAGTGTATGAGATACAGAGGTTTTGGTCAAAACAACAAGAACACAACGACAGCTCTGGCGCTTTGTATCATGGCCTCGCCAGATGCAGCTAAGGAGAACGCGTCGAAAACCGTACTACCGACATCGAATATCACGCTTCAAACACGAACATGGCGAGCCAGCTGCCGGGATCAGATGGTCCTCCCGTCTGCAATCGATTTGGACTAACAGCCGAATACCCCGCAGAGGACTGGATTGTTGGCGTCGGCAGCAACGCGTGCATCGAAGCTGAGCCGGTGGTGGATGCCGGATAACGCCACCACGGCACTACCGAATTGGGATTACCGTTCACCCAGAACTATGGAACTCGAACGACGAGCTGGGCCGGGCTCGGAACATGGAGAGCCCCGCTACACTACACCCCGCGACGTTCATATGAAGATGTGGAGAAAGGTACAGCTGATCAGTTTTCGGCACAGTCATACAAAGTGTACTTCTCGGACAAACATTCCGTAACCTCAGCTCCAGATCGTCGACGCGGAATCTGAATACTCCAAATCAACGTCACAAACTAGCATCAAGTCATCGCTGAACTGGTCAAAATATTTGATATAACTTGCCTAAACACATTAAAATAACGTCTACCGACCGTCAAAATGCCCATCCCCCGCTACGAATACACAGGCCCAATCGACCACACCACCCCCATTGACCATGCCCAACTCAAAGGAAAATCCGTCATCATAACCGGCGGCGCAAATGGCATGGGCGAAACCTGCGTCCGATACTTCGCCTTATCAGGCGCCTTCGTCACCATCGCAGACACGCACGCCCGCGGCCAAGCCCTATCCGATGAACTCAACCAGCTCCACAAGACTACATGCACCGTCTTCGTACAAGTCGACATCCGAGACTGGGAGCAGCAAAAGCGTATGTTCGAGACTGCGCTGCAGACCTTCGGCGCCATCGACGTCGTGATTGCGAATGCGGGCATTAGTCGCGCGTCGGGGGATAGTCTGTGGAACCTGGACGATCCGGCGGGCGAGCCGACGAAGCCGGACTTGAATATCGTGGATGTGAATCTCGTGGGCACGTTTTATACGTGGAAATTGGCGGTGCATTATTGGCGGCGCCAGAAGGAGGAGGAGGGCAGGGATCGGTGCTTTGTTATGACGGGGAGTATGGTCGCGTGGATTGATTCGCCTGTAAGCCTCCCCTATCACTGACTATGGTGGAATTGTGGGGCGGCTTGAGTGCATGTATTGCTTATGCTGACGGTCGTGTATAGGGCAATTGGGAATACACAGCGACTAAGTACGGGCTCAGAGGCTTCATGCGCACCGCGCGCCGCTCGTCGTGGGAACAAGGTATTCGCATCAATTACGTGGCGCCGAGCTGGATCAAGAGCGCTATCCGGACGAAGGAGTATGAAGACTGGCTTGTTGAGCGGGGGATTGAGTTTGGCGAGCAGGAAGATGTGGCCGCGTGTATGATGCGCATTGCAAGTGATAAGTCGATAAATGGTAAGTCGCTACCCTTCTCCTGGGTATGATTGTAGCGGTGGGTATTGACTGTGATCCAGGCAAGAGCTTAATGATTGTGCCGCGGTCGATTGCGAAGGAGGGATTCAAGGATGTTGATATGGATGACTATATCGAGGACGATGGACATGATGGGTATTTCAAACGCACACAAGATACGCAGTTGGTGATCATTGAGGACAAGTGGAGAGACGACTATAAAGTGAGAGTCTATAAGGAATGATAGCTTTGGTAGGAGCGGAAGCGCTGATGTTTTGTGTAGCCGCAAGGAAGAGCTCCGCGTGTCAAAGGAAGCGTGCTGTGATTTGGAGCTGAGGTAGCATGTCGACAGGAAAGGGACGCGAGGGTATGAGTGATGATCAAGCAATTGAAAGACATCGGAAGTCAAACCAGCCGAAGGTCATTCATTACGATGCTACCAAAATTAGATCGGATCGTCTAATAAGGCAAACCGTTATTCATTCTCCTAAACCCCATCTCATACCTCCAAGCTCGCATACCCCTCACACACCTCAATCAGCGTCCGCTTCGTACGAGGTTCAGTCGCAGCATGTCCCGCATCATCACTCCAATGCAACTTCGTCTCCGGCCACGCCTTATGCAAATCCCACGCCGTAATGGGCGGACACACCACATCGTACCTTCCCTGCACAATCGTACACGGAATATGTCGAATCTTGTCGATGTTCTCCTTGCGCAGCAACTGCCCATCTTCCATCCAGCATTTGTTTCTAAAGTAGTGCGCCTCCATGCGCGCATGCGCTAGCAAATATGCAGGATCTTCCAAGCTCTTGAGACCTTGAATATTGGGGTATAGTGTCGACATGCCGATTTCCCACTTATTCCACGCCACGGCCGCGGGATGGCTGATCTTTGTATCATCGGACATCAAGCGCTTGTGGTAGTTTTCCACATGATCAGCTCTTTCTTCCTCGGGTAGGAAATTGACAAACTCGTCGAAACGGTCTGGGAACAACATCGATGCACCACCGGGCACTAACGTCCATTTGAGCTCAAAATCCCGTACACAGAAGATCCCGCGTAGCACGAGGCTTCCGACGCTGGAGGGGTGCGTCTGCGCGTAGGCTAGTGCGAGAGTAGAGCCCCAGGAGCCGCCGAAGACGAGGTGCCATTTTGGGATCTGGAGGTGTTTGCGGAGTGCCTCGATGTCAGCGACAAGGTACCAGGTATCATTTTGCCGGGTCTCAGCATTGGGGCGCGAGTTGCCACTGCCGCGTTGGTCGAGGAGAACGACGCGATAGTGTTCCGGATTGAAGAATTGGGTGTTGGGCTTGGAGATGTGGCCGCCCGGGCCGCCGTGGAGATAGATAACTGAGTTATATTGGTATGTCTAGTGCACAAGAAACGTGTGGATCACTTACCTGGCTTCGCGTCTTTCTTTCCGTATTGTTCGTAGTAAAGTTCATGTATATCGTCGACCCTATGCCAGTCCTTGTCATATGCATCTTCGAACTGATGGCCGGTAACTTGGGGTGGTGCTTGAGCCATGATGAGGATATTTCGAGAAAGATGTTGATAGTTAAGTGAGAAACAATGCTCAAGCTTTTTTGTCTAAAGCTTGACCGGAGGTAACTGTAGCGTCATAAGTTTGAGGTGAAGATACTCACGCGCTTACCCCGCTCCAGTTGGTGGACCCACACCGTTTAATGCACCTTCCACAACGGGTACACTTCACAACTAGTGCACTTTGCAGCGGGTGCAACGACTTCACTTTGTTCCTAGTCGAGAAGGAATATACGGGGCAGAAGTTCCGCTTGTATTTCTCAGACTGTCCTACCCATAAAAATTGTTATTACTCGCTGTGATAGATACATACTATCATTATTTTCACAACCTGTTCAAACCAATCAATACTTGAATCCTCCCGCCCTCGTACTGAACAAGCCCTCCGGATCAACCTGCCGCTGCAGCGCCTTGAACTTCGCATAATCCTTGTAACTCTGGGTAACCGGCTGGTCACCGGCAGCATCGTTCATGAACAGCGGCAAGTACATGTTCCTGTCCATGCCAGCCTCGTCTAGCCACGTCGGTACCACTGTATCTAGCCAATCAGTCAGTTGCTTCGACAAATCATATGCGACGGCATCGTCTTCCGGTAGCTGCCAGATGCCCTGGATCTCAAGGATCAAGCGGTCTGGATCGGAAGCCGTCAAACCTAGAGCATTTCCGCCCTTGGACTCGGAGATGGCGCCAATGAGAGATGGAAGTGGCTGGAAGTCGACGCTAAACTCCGATGTTGGACGGAGCGGAGTGAGAAAAGGGAGCACAATTTTTGCAAATTTGTTGCGGATCTCGGCGTACATCTGGGGCCTGGTGGGAATGTATGGGATGGTGTAGGTCTGTGGTGAGTTAACGGTGTATGTGTGGGTTTGTGAGGGGTTTGCGTACCCGGAACGAAGACCTGGACAATGTTTGGCGTATAAATTCGCCATTGGCGAAAAGCTTGTCAGTATTAGTCATTGCAATGTGTATCGGTACGCTGATCGATACATACCAATTCGGAGTACTTTTGCGTCCGAGGCAGACACTCAATCGCAGGGATCTTGAAGAAGTCGGCGAAAGGCCCAGTTGTCGGTGGTGTTGGACCGTCATAGAAGGAAAAAAGCAGTTTTGTGCCGAGACCAGCAGTAAGGATAAGATCAGTAAAGATGATAGCTGCCTTAGGGTCCTGCTCTCCACTCGCCATGAAATTATGCAGTGCGGCATACAATTTATCGCTCTGACTATTGTCAAACAGACAAAGGCCACCCCAAACCTGGCCGATAGGATGAGTCTTGACTGTATATTGGGTGACAATGCCAAACTGGCTGCCGCTTCCTCGCATGGCCTGAGCAAGATCAGGGTGAGTTGCAGCATCGACGTTGACGATGGAGCCGTTCGCCATGACTGTTTCCCAGCCAATGATGTTGTCAGCAGCCATGCCCTCTTGGGTGCTAAGGAAAGAGATGCCGAGTTGGAGTAGTAAGCCACCCACGCCGACGATTCCTACAGTAGGTTAATAAGTGGTTGTGATTAGGTGCCGATGTTGTACGAACCTAAACGCCCGCCAGCAATGACATGACCACTAGGTTCTAACTCCCCAATGGCAGTGTTCCACTCTCCACCTGGCTTGACGTATGCCAAGTTTGTCGCCGGGTCGAAAATTGCGCCAGCTAGATTGGTCATTGCGATGACTACACCATCCTCTACTGTGCTATGGCCAACATTTGGGTCATGGCCACCACTTCTGGTTGCGAACTGGACACCCGGATACTTGATCAAGAGCTTAACGACGGCGGATACATCTTGAGCAGATTCTGGTTGAACTATGCATGCTGGATGAATGGTACGCAAAGCATTGTTCCAATACTGCTGAGTCTCATACGCGTACTCCTGTGCCAAAAGCCCAGGCGTAAGGACCTTGCCTGGAAGCGCATTTGCAATCGCCGTGCATGCTTGTGTCGTTTCTTGGGTAGGGGCGGAAGTTGAAAGCTGAACACCAAGAAGGAAAGCAGCGAGTGTACAGGAGAGGATTCGCGCCATTGTACGAAATGAAAGGATGAAATCTTATAGCGAAAGCGACAGCGACAAGAAGAGAGCCTGGAGATACGTTTTATGCCAGACCGTCCGGATAAATGACAGCCTCTCGGACCAAGTTGGGCGTATACTTTTGACTGATGACGATGTCTGCACGCTGGACTGCTCGTGTAGTCTTATGCACTAGCTAGGCATTGACTCGAACCGAGCCTCCCGGGTGGAAGGTTCTCACCAATAATAGACTTTACATATTTGACGCGGTGTAACCATCTCTGCCAGTTGCAAACCCGGAAGTCAGTTGTTCTCGTATTTGGTACCGGCTATTCACCATGCGTTGAGATCGGCAGATTTGAAGCCACTATTGGTAAGAGTGACGACACAGACATGGCTTTTGATCCCTGAGAAGAACTCGCGTGTTTGAATTATTGAGAACGTGTTGGAGTTCGATAAACCCACCACTGCCTCTAGTAACTTTTCATCTCTTTGGGGACAGGCAGACGGTAAAGGGGCTGCCATGGAGTCAGCTGACCCTCCGTCTGACCCGGAACCTTGTTTGGAAGAGAGTGAGATGAGCGACAAAGTTAGGATGAGGAAAATTAAGGTCGAGGTTGGAAGCTACCCAAGGGGTCGTGGTGGGCCTGCACGCGAGACGCGAGGCGCTAGCCCTAGCGCCGTCTTTTTGGAGAGTGCGACTGTTGATGGTCTGAGCGGGGGGTAAACAGACGAGCAACACCATCGTCATTGCGCGCTATCAACCCACGACGAAGGCGATGGACGCGCACAACCTCAAGACAGCTTCGGCGTATATCAACAATCTGCTACTTGCGCGTGGCCTTTTACGCGATGGCAAGGGAATCGAGTTTGCGCATCCTTCGCGTGGAGAGGGCGGAAAGGAGCAGACCATGGCGCACATTATCAATCTGGTGCACGACCTGATCTTGAAGCGCGATGTAAGTGCTTATAGGCATCCGATCTGTGAGGCAATGTTGATGTGTTGCAGCGCGACCAAGAATACCGCGAATCAGTCGCCGAAACACTGCGTACTCTCCGCTCAGACTCAACGCGCCAGACGGCCGCCCTCGAAAAGCTTCATACACGCAATGCCGACCTTGCGCGTCAAATGTCCCTTGCCCAGTCACAAGAACGATCTGCTCGCGCCGCCCTCCGAAGCGCCGAATCATCCGCGCGGAGTTTGAAGGAAGAAATGCTGCGACTGAAGACGACGGTCCAGCAGGTGCGAACAAGCTGTGCGAACGACGTGCGGAAGCGCGATGTACAAATACAGAAGCTGAAAAGCCACCTGACGAGCCAGCAACGCGGCAACAAGACTGGGCTTGTGGGTGCTAGCATCACCATCAACCCAGGAAGCATAGGGCTGGGTGGCGCAACGAGCAGCCTTCGGGACGATGCGCCAGACCTCGACGATCCCGAGTACAGCCTCAAGCAGGAGACGACCGAGTTCCTCACCCAGCTCAGCCAGAGCTTGAGCGACGAGAACGACAACTTGATTGGCCTCGTCAGGAGCACACTGCTGACCTTGAAGGAACTGCAAGGCATGCCAGATCCCAGCAATCGAGAAGACGCCGAAGGCCTCTCGGTCATAGGCGAGGAAGACGAGGGCACGCGGCACGGCATGTTCCAGGCGCTACCCACCAACTACGAGACGCTCGCAGAAGACATGGACACCGTTCTCGACAGCCTGAAGAACCTCCTCACGAATCCAAATTTCGTTGCCGTCGACGAGGTTGAACTGCGCGAGGAGGAGATCCTGAGACTACGCGCAGGCTGGGAGAAGATGGAGGCCCGGTTGCGTGAAGCCTTCATGCTCATGGACTCGTGGCGACAGCGCATGCACAATGGCGATACTATAAACCTCGAGGAACTCAAGATGGGCTTGGACCTTGGTATGGGTCCAGAAACCGACAACAGCGAGGACATGTCAGTGGCAGAGGAGGCTGAAGAGGAAGACATGGACGAGGAAGCCAGCTCTGTGTTCGATGAACAGCTGGAAGAAGTGGAAGACCAGCAACACCATACCTCACCCACACCAGATCCAGTTGCAGACCGCGCGACCAACCCTGACATGTTCAAACTGAAGCTACAACCCAAGCACACGGCCCTTCGAGAAACGAACGGCAACAAGTCGCCAAGCAGATCGCCGCGAAAGGTTGCCTTTTCAGCCTCCATACCAAACACGCCAACACAGCTCGGAGATGAGAATGCAGATGCGGCTGGCATAGATGTTGTCGATGTAGATACAAAGACATCGCCCAGCAAAGCGCCGCAGTCAGAAGAGCGCATCCCAAGATCGGCTACCAAAGACGATCGCACACCACGCCATGTACGTTGTGACAACATTGCAGACCAGATCATCAAAATGGCCAGCAAAGCTACCTTTTCTTCATCCCCATCCTCACTTCTCACCTCACCGACAGCCACGAGATCTAATAACCTCCGTCAGACCAGAAAACGACACTCAAGCCCACAGCCGCATCCAGACGAGCCATCGCCGAAGCTGACGGTACACGACAAGTTAGCGCAAGCAGAACTAGATGCCGCTGCTGTTGCCGAAGGGATGGATGTTACTGTCACGAAAGGTTTGAGTGACAGCGCCACGGTAGCAGAGGAGAAAAGCAAGAGGCGTGCGACGCGCTCTCCGACAAAGACCAAGATACAGGGGCGACCGAAGAGGAGAAAGAGCACATTGACACCGGAAGAGCTGGAGAATCTGTTGGGTTGCTAGTCCTTTGGTGGTATACACATAATTGTACAATATGAGAGGCGCGACCTTGATATGACACTGCAGTGCATGTTATTCCCCCAAACGGGAAGCATGCCACAACGATGCCTGAACCATGAGTGATATGAGACGTGCCAGTAGCACTTCGTGGTTTTCCGTCCGACGCCCCACGTACGATCAGCCGACATCTAGCTTGCGGTACCAATTTAGTCGCACACGCACCACCGGCCTAGCTGCACATCTCGCCTCGCTCGATCGATTCTACGCGGACCGAGGCGTGCGAGGGCCCACGGGGAAGCGAGGACTGACTAACCATTATCAACCTTTGAGTGCGAGCCGAGCAGCTAATTGGATCGTTCCCGCTTCCTATTTACTCTCATTTCGTGTAGAATCGGGCGACTAAAGAAAGAAAGAAAGAATTGTACGAGTGTGTCGTCGAACAAGGAAGCGCAGGCGAGCAAGAATCTCTGTCAACCAACAGCACAACTCTAAATCATGTCTAGTAACCGCACACCAAAATGACGACGCGATGAATTTTCGTCATTAGAGTCCAGCCTCATATGGACTTTGTACATCGGCAGAAAAGTACTTTTAGGGTTTACACATCCTGTTATTCCCGCACGGACTTCGTCCTAGGCAAGCACGCAAGCTTACTGTCGGGTATGTCCTGACGCGCGAAAAATCATTCTTCACAATAGACTCGTGCCAAGAAGAAGGAATTGATCATACCGCCAGGCGAGAATTTTGTGTCGTGCCAATCGCACTCTGTGGTTGGCCTACCCGACGCCGATTTTACGTCAGGCGGTCGAACCACCGGGCGCCCGACGGGAAAAAAATCCTAGATGTGAAAATCTAAACTTGGAGGTAAGAGTAGATGTAGCCTTTGCGAGATTTTTGAGGAGTATAAGACGACCCTTCGGTATACGCAAGGATTGATATCAACAGCATTACATCTCGATACATTTTACGGCAACATAACTTACTGCAACACATCTCAACGCAGTACATCACATCGCAAAAACACCTCACCGCAAACATGTCGACCCAAATATCAAACGCAAACATACCCCGACTTTCCCCTCATCACACACCCTCCCGCACACCCCAGCGCACACACTCCCCACGGCCAATGGGCTTCGTATCCCCCATCTCAGACACAAACATCCAACACGAACAGCACCTAAAAGGTAACATATTCACTTGAAGCCATTCCGTTGCAACCCTACTAACATTACTCCAGACAAGAACCTCCTGCAAAGCGCAGTGCACTACCTCAAAAACGCAGTCACCCTCGAACCCACAGCAGACGAGAAGGAACGCGAACGACACATCTCAGACCACAAGCATGTAAACGACCACGGCGGCCCGGCTGCTGAGGCGCAGTTCTGGGAGAAGCATCGCAAGGGCAGCGCGCAGGGAAAGGGCAAGGAAAGGAGTGCGCATGTGTCACCTGAGCGACATGGCAAGCAATAGAGTGTGGCTGAGGAAGGCGAGGTCTGGGCATTAGTGTTGTGATGAACGGGTGTGTATGATGGGGTGGAGGGTTGTAATGGCTGTTCATGGCTGCTTGGTATGTCATGGCGAAGAGGAGGGAGGCTTTGGGACTAAAACATGTGAGGCGTTTGGGGTTGGCGAGGAGTTGTGTGGCGCGTGATGAGACTATTAGTAATGTAATTTTTTGTATATACAACAATTTACTTATGTCTATGCGGTGTTCACTGCTGTTGGATTGTCGCGCTGATAAATGTCCATCATGAATAATCCATAGCACATGGATTCTTTATTCCCGTGCAAGTGCAAGAGGCATGCTTTCAAATGCCCTCCTGCTGACTGATGCAGCTCCAGCGCCGACGAATAAGACCGACGCGCTTGACGTCAGCCGCACGACGCCAAGGTGAGCCAATTGCTGCGCGCCGTTCCACGGTTGCGATGCTGTTGGTCGACGGGTCTACTGCGCCGATTAATCGAGCCTGAGAGTCTTGTTGATCTTGGACATGGATTTGGACCATTGAAAGAATCGGACTAGTCCTAGTAGCGAACGTTTATTGGGCGCGTTTAACGATGGAGTTAAAGATAAGGGAGGGGTGATGGGGTGATCGACGGCTGTGTTGATGTAGGTGGCAGTGATGCTGAGAAACCAAATCCGGGGATGTGGTGGTGCGGGGGAAGGTGATGGTTGTGAGGAGAGCATATAAACCTCGCTGATCCTTGGGTTTGATCGATCTACAGTGTCACACATCTACTTCGAGACATCTTCGAATATACCATACATACCAAAGACCACAACATCTTGTCTTGATACCAAAACAACTTCACAATGTCGTCGTCTTCACCAATGCAGCCCCTCTACGCACCAATCTCCTTCGTCTCACCCATCAGCGAAACCACCCGCCGCAACCCAAACTCAACTACATCGCCAAACGAGCCCATCTTCAAGCGTCTCTCAACCTACATCGCCGACGCCTTCACCCTCGAAGACGAGGTCCAAGCCACACGGCGCGCATCGATCATAAGCGACCACATGGGCCGCGAAGCCGAGACTATACGTCGAGCATCCATCGTATCAACACAAGACCAGCAGCAGGACCAAGCGCTGCAGCAGTGGAGGAGGCAGAGCGTCGACGGCTTCTGGTCGAAGTATGGTAGCGTGTCGGAGGACGGGGCGAGGAGGAAGAGTATTGTGGAGGGGGGTGAGGGGGAGACGTTTAGGAGGCAGAGTGTGGGAGGAAGTACGCGGGAGGGGAAGTTTAGGAAGATGAGTTGGGGGGTGAAGCAGAATTAGAGATAAGGAAAGAGGGTCGAATTTGGGTGGATTGTTAGTCTCAGTTGTAATGGGTCGTAATGAGAATCATGTTCATCATCTCGAGTCTTGTGCACGTGATGTAACCAACCCGCAGTCCACGGGTTCCAGATGTCATCTGTAAGGACATGGGTCTTTGAATCGGCCAAATGTCACAACTTACCGCCCAATTCTTCGAAGACCGCAACGAGGCGCCAGTGAATCGGGAGATAAGAAGTAGAGTAGTCGATTCGAGGCATGCATAGCGCAGCCTAGCTGTGCGATAGCAGGTGCACGACTCCGAACAGCGTGTGCTTGTGATGTTGAGGTGTGGGAAGAATGAATGGTCCGATTCCCACCATTGAAACCCCACCAGCGTCAATGCGCGAGAGGTTCCAAGGGCCATGGCGCCTATGTATGGGGCAGCGTCGTCATGTCCTCGACGCTTGCTTTTGTGTATTTGGAGGCGGCAAAGGGGCTTTCATGACACCGAGAAAGGATCCGCAATGGGTCTCGGGGAGCGATCTCTTTCTAGGCACCCTGTGCTCTTGATATCATTTCCTTCGGTCCCAGTTTAGCACGAAAAGGGCGAGGCTCAAGTGGCACGGCATCTGCACCACGATAGCACTTTCCCTGTGCCCTCGAGGGCTGGAATTCGTCTCTCATGCTGTCCTACTGTGCTCGACCTGGCCATCTGCAAGCGACATTCATCTTTCCTCGACGTCAAGATCTGAGACCACTTTCTCTGTAACCGCTGTGCCACAGCCATCCCGTTGACTCCCGTTCTCGTCCCGCTTCCTTTTCCTTCTGACAGCTTTCAATCAATGGTCTAGCGAGGGTACCTGCACATCATCACGTTGGTCTCCACATGGCGCACGTCGTGATATTGAGTCCGGCCGGTGAAGCCGTTCAGGCAGCTGTTTGTCGAGTCCGGGAGTGCAATGTTGTGGTTGGATGCCCGCGTAAGCCACCTGAATATATTAGCCGCCGGACGTCCATATCGAGGCATTTTATGATCAGCGTGATTGCGGCTGCATGTTTTGATTGGGTCAGATATGAGATGGAGGCTCGGCAGAGGATACAATGGCTGTAAATAGGTCCTCATGCGGCAGGGAGGGTGGCTGCAGGCGTTCAAGGTAACGACCTTGGAAAGCAAATTCTTCTGCATCGGTGGTAGCTGCTCACAGTTAGGCTTCGGCTTCGAGGATGCAGTGTGACAGAAACCATCTGCAGCGCACACTTCGATCCATCACATGGCTTGTGTCGTCAGGCATCACGATAGGCTGCGTGTTTTCATTGGTGGCCTGTGCGCTGCGGGCTGACCCACTGCATATCCTCCGCTCCCTCTGGCGAATCACCGCCCCCAGCGAGGGCGCCTGAGGACGCACACATCTCGCCAACCCACCACTCCCACATCACCATCAAGCGCTCAGCGCACAATCGATAGACTGCTCTCCACAACTGCACCCAGCTTGCTCCCTGCGAACATGGCGTGTGTTCCATGCACAAGCAATCAATCGCTTCCGGGAGTAGCGAAACCTGTCCCGAAGACGTCGTAGCGCAGGCCCAAACCCCCGCACGTCGCTCAGCAGGTTGCGATGCAGTGCATAGATAAGTACGAGGCCCCAGGCCTCATCTCAACCTCTTTTCTTCAGCAAGCCTGTGAACTTTTGAGAGCTGTTGTATTGTCGTTTTTTCTCCTCTTTTTTATCCTTTCCACTTCTTCGGCCTGGTGCCATATTAATCCTCACTTTTTACCATTAATTCACTTCCTCAGTTTCGTCGCCGGTCGACAAATCCACCTATACGCTAATCTTCAGCTCTTCTTGCTCGATACTCACTCCAACCGGATCACCAACCGATAATATCGCAAACTCGCATTCTTCACGAATCCACACAGCTTCATCAGCCTTACTTTGTCTTCCCATTAACTTGGCCAGGACGACAATCGAAAGAACAGCACTATCATAATTCAACTTTCCACGAAAGAATAATCAACAACCCTCACAATGGCCGCTATCCAACTCAACTTCACTCTCCGCACGTCGGCCAACTGCAAGACCGTCCACCTTCTCGGCTCATGGGACGGCTATCAAGGCCAGCTCCCGCTCTCCAAGGACCCTAAGAAGTCAGGAGGCTGGACCGGATGCTTCAAGTTCAACGGCGCGACACTCAAGCAAGGCCAGCGCTACTGGTACTACTACATCATTGACGGATACCACGTCTCGCACGATCCCGCCAAAGACCACACCACTGAGCCCACCACTGGCCGCAAGCTTAACATCATCGATATCCCCGCCAGCAAATCGTCCTCCAAGACCTCCAGCTCTGACAGCAAATCCCGCCGCGTCTCAACCGCTTCCATCGCAAAGGGCCGTTCCCTCAGCCCAGAGCGCATCCAAGCCCCCAAGCCCCAGCGCCCAGGTCAGACCCGCCAGGTCATCAACACCCAGTACGACAAGACCACCCTCGAGGAGCTCAACCGCCGCTTCGCCCAGCAGACCGTCGAAGACGACTCTGACGACTCCGAATACGACTCCGACGAGGGCTCCGACGTCCCATCCCTCACCTCCCGCTCCACCAACTCAAGCTCGCCAAGCAGCGTCAGCTCTGGAAGCAGCTGCTGCACATGCGAGCGCTTTGGCATCACCCGTGCTGGTGACCGTGTCAAGCTCGACTGCGGAGGTGCCCGATGCGGATACTCGGACGATTCTTCCGACTGCTCATCCGAGGACGAGTACGTGCACGAAGAGAAGACGACCCGCCGCCAGGGCGTCGTCATCCGCGCCTAGATGTACCACCGTCAACCAAGGACACCACCATTGTCCCGACTTTCGCGCCCGCCTTTTTCACGGCGCGACTGTTCACACCCATTCTTTCTGTGCATATTATGATTACGACCTTTTTTCTTTCTTACGTCTTATAACTTACTACCCGCTCCTGGGCTTACGAATTATTGCTGCTGGTATGCGGCTGCATTGCGGATTTCTCGCAGGGGGAGAACTTAGCGAGCCACTCTTTTGTGCGATTGGACTAGTGACATCACACTCTTGTTGCCTGATGTCAAACAAATCGTGTCAAGGCACGCTCATGTAGAACTGAACTTAATTCAATGAATTCGCATGTGCTCGTGCGTGGAAAAACATATACTCTTTTATGATATGCTTGTGATTGTGAGTGCGGCGGACTGACGTGAAAAGCTGGTAGACGAACGTCGATGGGCTGTGCTGTCTTTCACTCGAGCACCCCCGGTGTCAAAGTTCGGATTCGCTTCAACCCACCGCTTGAGATATATCCTACCCAATCCTACCCTCTTATACACTCCCTCTTCTCTGCCCTCTCTTACGCTCGGCATGATGGCCATCACCTACAAAGCCGGTGGATCCCACCACTCCTGCATCAGATATTCACTGTCGTTGAAGTAGCTCACAGCAGCGAAGTGCTTCGGTATAGCAACGGTCTCGAACGTTGGTTCCGAGGCATCGTTTTCCCTCTCGAGATCAGGCAGATATGGGAGCAGCGTGAAGTAGTCAGGGTGATCATAGCACTCTTCGATATGCTGAAAGCCATCAGTACAGTAAGCGCTTTCATCGTCGCCACTACCCTTTCGGTGACATGGGCAGCCGCATAAATCGTTGCGCCATGGTTCACCCACCGCCTCCTCATCAAAGTCGATTTTGTACAAATCCTCTTTCCGCGGCGCCATCGAGAGCGCGACAAAGTCCACTGGTCCTCCTTGGGAGCTGACGAGTCGTTGCGCGTCGTGCTGGTCGAAGTGCACTTCGCCAACGAGTCTGCCCGTCGTGCTGCGAATAAAGCATTTGTCGAAGCCGTACATGCAGGAGCCGGCTTCGACGCCGTTGTCTATGGGCCAGATAAAATCTACTTCTTTGGAGCGATCCAGGGTGAACGAGGCCCGTTGTGAATGCATTAAGAGTCGCCCAGCAATAGCGCCGGCTGTGCGATCTGACGCGGAGAAGAGTGTGTTGTTATCGTAGCTCGCAAAAGCGTCTTGCCAGTAGGCAGTGTAGGTGGGACAACGATTCGTCAGCCGATTTCCGTAGTGATCGGGTGTGCAATCTATCTGTGTCTCAGCAGGTGCAGGTATGCGCAAACATCCAGCTTGCCATGCAAGCGATGCCAACACGTGTGCTTACTTCTTCGTGCGCAAATCCTCGTCTTTGGTAGGTTGCTTCGAACCAAACAGCACGAGCTCGCCCTCGGTTGGCTGCGCAGTATCTACAGCAATGGACGAGTTCTCCGCAATACGCACATTGGCCCAATAAGCCAGCCCGTATGCTTTTGGCTCACTGTTGTGAACTGCTTCATTCCGGAGACAGATATCCAGGACCATGAGGGAAGAACATCAGCATCTTTGGACGGGCGTGCCATACCCGTGCCCATAGCTGGCCACCATAATATCGCACGATCGAAATCGCCCCATGGCAAACTATATGCGGTCCGCGATCTGTGAAAGTCGTTGAGGACCCTGGAAAAGGCTCGAAGGATGTCGTTAGGGAAGGTCAAGGTCTTCCGAGTGTACCACTCGACCATGGCTGCATATGCTTCGGAGCGGAGCCCAGCGAAAGGGCCCTGAAGAGTGTGCTCGCCTGTCGATTCCTGGTACACCTTCACCTCCTTATTGTCCTTGGCACCCCAGTCAATGTAATAGGCCCCGTGGTCAGTAAAGTACAAATGCCTCATTGATGCCTCATTGATGCCTCAGACTCTTGATATGTCCTGCGAGTGTCAGTCTCGAGATGAGGTACTGGCTTGCGTATGATACCCAAGTCACGTACCAGCCTCGTGTCCATCACTTGCTGTCTTGTATGACGTCTTAAAAGCTCGGTGCGGTTTGACAGAGCGAAAAGTCTGAGAAAGCAAATAGCTTTTGTTTGAAGGACTTGGATTTGCTGACGCCCGGCAGTCCGTAAGATGCGTCATCGCCAGCGAGCGCAATGGTAGTGAAATTGGCCTGTTGATATATTCTTGCCATCTGGTCAAGCTGTGCTGCTTTGGACTCCGGTGTATCGTATCGTCCTGGACAATTGCACAAGCTGTCCACCCATAGATACTTCTGATCTAATTTACGACAGACTTCTATTGCATCCATGATCGTAGTTGGTAAGCCAATATTGACCAAACTGTTAGTGTCTTGGAGTCCAGGAAAGCTCAGCGTGGTGAGCTGAATTTGCCCTGGCACTACTGGCCCCCATACATATGACAGCGCAACATATTTGGAGCCCATAGGAAGCCTCGTTAGAGAGTAGCAAGCGACATCGATGATTAGTATGTCGGAAATCATGTCGATGGGCTGGACAAAGAGGTTGGAGTTGAATCCGGCGGATTCCCTTGTCGAACGTAAGTCGGCAGCCAAGAATTTGCGGATCAGAGACCAGTTTATTCTGCCAATGAAGCCTCGGTACCCGCGACGCATTTCAAAAGCATCTGATGACTGTGAGCGAGACAGGTGGATGTTGACGTTGACGTCGGCGTTATTGGGATAATTACCCACAGCGTAGTCGTGGGCGTATTGCATGCAAAACTCATCGCGTTCCAGGCCTTCAGACATGAATCGATAGCTGGGAAATTTCAGACCAATGCCACCGTACTTTCCGAACTCGTTGTCAAGATCAAGATCGGGGTAGCTTTCAAAAAGGTACCCTGAAACCCACTGACAGAAGTCGCATTCCAATGACTCTTCTCGGAAAGGATCGAGCATGATACCACAAATGTCACCGAACGTGGTGGATCGCGAGTAACACCTTAAGACGTGGCGACGACGCAAATGCACGCACCATTCGCACAACTGGAGATTGTCCTGGTTCTTGATACCATCGCATCGTTGGCACGGGGTGTGAAACAGTTCTTGATTAGCGCTGGCCACGTTGTGGGGCGTGTCTTCGAAATTCATGGAAGGACAGTATGCACATTTCGCATGTTGTGTATCGGTCGACTCGCCCATAGAGATAAATTTTAGATGAAACGTGTCTCTTCTGCGTCTATGTATGAGTACAGAATATCGAGTGGGGCGATGCAGAGTGCTCAGTAACGCGCTTGGCGACGCTACCGGTAGTGCGTCCCGCAGCACGGAATGGGAAGTAGCTGTCCAAATCCCGCATCCACTAGCTGAGCTTTGGTGTTGTAGGTGCTCCAAGATCATGGAACTTCGATACTGTACAGTGAGGGTTCTGTTACTCACGTCTGATCATGGGTTTCTGATTTCAGCTCTGCATATGTATGTCATATACCTCGACGGCAGTGTCTAGGACCGCGCTCCATTTCCACTCGAGCCCCAAGGAACGATCATGATGTCCAGCATCGGTATGTTGTGAAAGTCGTAAAACATATCTCTTTTGATTCCGATGCATGGAAATACTCACAAATGCGGTTTCGGCGCTGTTCTAAGCTCTTTTGATATACTGTCACCTGTTGCGAATGTAACAAAACATCGATATTTGCATCAGAATTTGCCACGTAGATTAGAACGCCCAGAGATATTTTGGTAATCAAAATTGTTCTGATGCAAAGCGAAGGTTGATAGTGTGGTGGGACTGCAGGTAGTTGCCACGCGCACCCCTCAGGATCATGGTATCAACGCTTTGTCATAACCGAGTAGATGGAAGCCGTGATCATGAGATTTCTCCATGAACGCATTCTCACTGGGAACTTTTGGCGGCCTGCCGGTAAGCTGGCATTATTCCCGAAAAAGCACGAGTCCTCGAGAATATGAAGTTGTTGGTCGAAGGTTTTGTGACCCTGCACATGTCCAGATTGCTCTGCGCTCTTCTTCGTGTCCCAAGAAACTGCGCCTCGGGACTCGGACAATTACCAACGGCGTAGATCTATAATCGGACGAACCCCGTTGGCCACATTAACGACCCGCTCAGCACTAATCACTCGCCCGAGGGTCGGACCCGGTCGGTATCACTGCCTTGATCCCCGCAGCATGATCCTCGCAGGGGCAGTGAAACTCGCAAGATAGTATCTTTTGTGGCGATCCAGGGCAATGTCCGCTAGGTGGGCGCTTAAGTTGTAAGATCACGTAAGGCGAGAAGGATGCCAAGCGAACTTGGGGTCACGTTGACCTCCACTCATGCGGGTGTAAACGACTATTCGCAATCCGAATTATGGTGCTGGAGTCGCCTGCTCGCGTAGGTCCAGATGAACGTTCGGACATGGAGCCGGAATCTCGAGGTCGTCGAACTGCTGCAAGGCTGTGCGGTGTTGCCCGGTCGCTTCGTCTTTACCGGTATTGCGAAAAGATAAAGTGTATAAATTTTAGGAGCGTGAAGGAACGACTCCTGCATCGTGTTTATCACCGTTGCGTCTTGTGGCCAGGTAGTTGCTTTGCAATCTTAATGTGGGCGCGCCAACATATGTAACGACATAGTCTGGTGGTTGTCCAGCACATGAGATAATGTTGTGTGTTTTCTCAGCTCCCATAGGCTTACCAGTATACCAGGCAATCTGAAACACGAGCCAATAGCATTACCACAAAATGTACAAGCCTCGTATCAAAGATTAACCCTTCGTGCTGACATTGAGTGAGGCGCAGGAAGCCAATCAGACGGTTATATCAACGTCAATCTTCACGATGGAAGGCTCTAGCCGCGGCGAGCAGGGGCATTGCTAGTAATGAACTAACAAGAGTGGTTTTCGCGAGTATCCGAAACTGTGTATATGTAAGCCGGGTCGTTGGCTGGATCCCGGGTTGCCATTGTATCCACTTGCCGTCGGTGCTATTAATGGAGATACTGATCCGACAGAGTGGAAAACGGATTTCTGTGCCAAACACGTGCACGAAGTATAGCTTGCGGATGCCTACTCGCACACAGAATTTCGTAGAGCACACATGCGCGACCATTTTGTACATCTGGCTACTATTGAGCACAGTAACACGGAAACGTTGATGATGGGATACCGATATTCTGGAAAGACATAATAGGAAATGGCATCACTGCAAATACTGGTAAAGGCGCAGTCAATCCTCAAAATATGAGTCGACGCGTCTTCAGCTGAACACATACTCTTAGTGCTGATCGTTGAAGAACTAGGATCAGAGAAACTGCGCAAATGACTGAACGGTTCTGAGGTTCTCGTAGTGGCCTGGGGCTCTGGCGAGGAGATGAGACACCAATCGTTAGCGAGATACGCTGGACGCCTGACATGAACGTTGTGACTATGCCCAGGCATTGCGGCCGGGGAACGGCGGGTAGACACGAGAAACTGAGCCCTCTGAGGCGGGAGTGTAGCTGCTAGTCGAAATATGGCAAACGTGACTGTTCCGCCCCGCACCTCGAGTTGGACACCGTCGGCAGACGCGACGATTTTAGGCAGGCAGTGGAGGCCTATGGGTAGCGTGGCATTGTGGGAAGGGCCATAGCACTCCTCGATAACGCATACGAGTCCGCAAACCCGTAACGAGTCACCAAGATCTGGGGTTCCCAAAGACGCTCACCGGCGACAGCGGAGACGGCCGAAGCGTGTGTCGGCAAGCAGTAGAGCCGGAAGGGTCGGCTTCAGTCATAGTCGCAGACGCACGACACGGCGATGTCGACGTGTGAAGTATGGGTGACGGCTCTCACACCGTCAAAGTTGCACAGAGTTTGGGATTGATATGGGGAAGATGCCCTGGAAAGAGCGGTGTTGCAAAGCACAGCGCTAGCGCTTGTTGCGGAAGCTAAACTTGATTGGTGATCTACATGACGTCGCGCCCATTTCTACGTACTCTTGATGCTTAGCAATGTCCTGCAGATCTTCAACGACATGTGCGTGACTCAATTTGGATCGGAACGTGATCGATTCGTGCATCAGTCGGGCATGTGTTGAGAGCACGAAAACGGAAAGTTGCCAACGGAGTCAAGTATAGACGTGGTCGCTTACGCCTCATGCCAGCATCTACGCGAGGCAGACACTCAGGCACACCTGTAAAAATAAACCAGTGATATTGTGTATTCGTGTTAAGTTTCAGATTCTTAACATGAGTTGGGAATGTAGGATGAGACAGGCTAATAGAGAACTCCGAGACCATGCCAAAGACTACCCGATCTATGCAAGCCGAACCCCCAACTATCTTCGTGATCGTACATGCCACAGTGTGGCGGCATTCCATGAGGCGTCCACATGCATTGCCATCGTTCCAGAATAAGATACCCAAGATGAACTCCAACCCAATGCGTACGCCGAATGATCCAAGGAAAGAAACCCGATCTAAAATTGCTAGCCAGCCCCAAGAAGTGAATGACCATTGCCGCTGAACCGAACTCCCAGTCCGTTGGAATTGAACCGAACTCCTTCGCTGGTAAAGACTGCATGCACATATTTCAAAGGCGTTGGGCGCGATCATCTCAGTGATGAAGGTGGGTATCCGCCGCTACCATATCCTGAGTCCGGTAGTACTCCCGCACTGTAGGTGGTTTCTGGTCGATGGCTACTGTGGCTGCTGCAGGCGTAGCCTACAAGAACCGTCTTTTCTTGAACTTGGTGTCCGCGCTGGCCGTGGGCGGCACATGGGTCGATGGCGTGCTTGTAGTACAGGCATCGGCATACCGAATAGCGTTCAACGACTTGATAACACATGTTGGAATGGGTTGTAGAGGAGGATGCTTTGCAATAGCTGCGAAGGGAATGATTGCGAAGGCGATTGACGAGATGAAAGAGGTAAAGTGTTGTCAGGATCGTAGGATATGGTGGAACTGAGACTTGTGGTATGGAACTAGAATCCTGCGAGCGGAGGGCTAACATATATAGTAGATGGGTTGAGGACGAAGAAGAAAGCATTGACCAGCGTGGGTGACACTCAAAAGACGTCCATCAGTGTCTGCAGGTCCGTCAGGCAACGGGAATCCAAGTGTAGATTCGGGGTGCACAGTCAGCACGGATCCTGCTAAGATGGGGCAGTTTAAAAGGATACTAGCACAGCCATCATGACAGTTAGTAGACGTGTAGAGAAAGTGGCAAGGTGTTTGAGTAGCAGGGGTGGGGTGTTTCGCTTGTTGGAGGCTCTTTCAGCTGCCGCCGATCGTTCGTTTGGCAACTTCATTGGCTGGTTGGAGGGGCTAAGCAATATGCCACATCTCGTTCAAGAACCTCAGTAGGGTGGTTTGCGCTTGCGCGCAGTCGACAACGGGCGCACACGGGCGTTGAACGACTGAGAGCGAATGGGGGAGCTTCAATGCCCCTGCAATGCAGGTCTTCGGGGCCAGGAGAACGTGCAAGCATATTCGCATACCAAGACATGCTGAGCATGTTGTGCATTCTCATCCGGGTGTCACGATCTCTGAGTGACTCTGATCTGATCTGACAGCAAGGGTCAGCCACTATCTTGGAATAGTGGACGGCTTTGGAATGAGCGGGAACAGAGGGGCGGTGATTCTGGCGTGGATTACTCAAAGCGGACCGCTCTCCTCGACCCGCACGCACACGCACATTGGAGACCTTGGTGGCGGCTCTCGCGGGAAGAGAAAAATGCTGTATCTAGAAAACAATCTGAACGATGTGATTGGTGGCATCATGGAGCGATGCATTCACGAAACGAAACAGTTGGACGTGTGCAGCCCGTGCGGAAGTTGTTCGCTTAGCGCTCTACTTTGGGGATAGTTTGTTCCGAGGGCTGTGCCTTCCAAGATTAGAGTCCTTCACTCCATCGTTAGAACACGGCATTCCAGCGTCGAGTTGATCTCCAGCTACCAACAAACGACTTTCGGCGGTTAACAAAGGTGTGGCTAACGATATCTGTTTCCTCATCAATGTCCACATGTAGTGCATGGGCCGTTCGTTGTTCGATCCATCTCTAGTAACTAAGGCTGACCAGCTGAGGGCTACCTGCTAACCTGCATATAGACGCGTGCTGCCTGGGTAAGTAACATGCATTATACCAGGATGTGTCCCTTGATTCGTCGACCACTTCTGCATCACTTGATACCCAGAGACTTTTCGCAACTCGGCAACGGGAATCTATGGCGCTGGACGACGTCGCTCGAAGCCAATCATGGCCTTTTAGCGAATTATGACGCAGTCGGAATGTTCGCCTGGACATACCGATCAGTAATAATCTCATGTCGAACGACCATCTACCCGAATTATGGAGGCAGGCAACCCCCTGGGAAACGTCGTGCAGTGGGTGGACGGCTAAGATCCGCGGCTGTGGGCTTACTGCGCCGTTGGACCACAAGCATGCAGCCCTATGCACTCATGCATCTCTCCCGGCTTCTGGGTCCACGTGGCGGTGGTAGCGATGTCTCACACCGGCATTCTGGAGTAATTCGCCATTCCGTCGATCTACAGCCTTATGCTCAATGATGTCAACGACGACGATAGATAATATCCAAGAGGCAGCAAAACTGATCGAATGCGATGCGTACTCGAGCCGGGTAACTCTACTGTTTCAGGAAACGAGAATCTCACGCGCAGCAGTCATCAGATCAGTCTGGCCCCCATCTCAAGACTGTACGCGCAGATAGGAGAAGGATGTCTAAGGCAGACTCCAAAACGCTAAATTTGTTGGAGGCTTAGTGACTGAGCCCACGGTCAAGCACGAAGCTATTAGAACCTCAACTGACTCTGTATAGATAGATTCGTCACACTTGACACGACCCGGACCCTCAGTCTACGGAACCCACGGTGAGTAACAGGGTGCTGCAAATGCCGATTGACTATCAGGGCGTGAGGCAACGATGTATATCGCGAACACGGTGCAGACCGATGCTGCAGCCGCGCTGCGTCGGTTACTCAGCCCTAGAGAAGAAGAAGAAGCAGAGCTACAACGCACATCCGGCCGCGACCGTACATACGTACTCGATTACGGCCTTAGATATCAAGCCGACTAACAATCTCAACATTCGATGACGTCTCAATTTGGCTGCCTGTATAAGCAAGCGTGACGAAAGGATACTTGTGTAGGATACATTGTCAACACCAACGCCGGGCTAGATGACTGGAGAACCACGCAAGAACACTGCCGTCGCCAAACATCATTACCGGTGATTACAAGCTTGCGAACCTATGGAAACCGAGGTTGAATGACGTGTATTCCCTAGTATACCCCAAATGACGGCGCAGTGTCTCACATGGCGGTGAAAGATCATCTATGCTGCATTACCGGAAACCAACAGCATATTTTGTGCCCGATCCATGGACTCGGGATGCTGCAAACCACTACACAATTTTACAGCCGAATATTCGTTGAGAGGCGCAATATGCCCACTATCTAGACGAAATTGACCGGAAATTCGGCAACTGCAACTACCCCACGCCGTTACGCCTGAGCGAGGGCGTTTGCAAAAATCTATCTTCGGATCGAAATCTTTCTCTCCCATCATACTCAGCAGCTGCAGGTCCTCGATAGGGTCCCCGAATTGATCACAGATTCGGGCAGTTGTTGCGACGGCACGTTCACTATGCTGAGCTCACAAAACACACCTCAAGTGATGCTCAGACCAGTATATTGAGCCTTGGTGCCTACTTTGCTGCAGAGACTGCATGTGCACATTCCAACACGAGCTTTACACGATAACGCTTATGTATACCAACAGCACGCAAAGCAGAATCCCGGTGACAAGCCAAGCCTTGACCCTCTACGCCTTGAGCCAAGAGGTGCAGACTGTGTAGACAGCAGCATCTCTTTGCCAATCGCATCTTCCGATTCGGGTCGGTCTAAGGTAAGCAGCGTTGGCTCCATTTGCAGGTACCGATGCTCAACCACACATATCGCAGTAGGCATCAACTATTGACAATCACCGTCCGCGATTCACGTGAGCAACATGAACCACCGCCCGTCAAAGAGAAGCACAAACGTCTCACCATAGCACTTCTACCAACTTACCGCTTTCGTCCTCGTCCTTCTCGTCCTCCTCGTCCTCCAACCTCGTGATACCCCGCTGATATAAACCCCAGTATTCGCCGCATAACTCCACAACCTCTTCCAAAGCGTGAAGTATTCAACCACAAAACCATCACCACAATCTACAAAGAACGACAAAACTCAATTCCTCACTCCAAGCACTCTCAATCCCTACCAAGAGCAAACAACCTAACCAACACTGTACCAATCTCTACAAATTCCCGACTGCGCATGTCAGCGACGCGGGTCTCTCGCCTCGCCTCGCAGATACCGTTGCGAGTGCCGCGCCGCGCCGCATCACTGCAGCGCAGCGCACAGAGGCAAGCACTGATGTTTGGTGATCCTGCCTCGCCATGGTGTGTGACGCTGCGATGCGACGTTGAAATCTGACGCTATTTGAACTGATGTTGCATAGGGGTCATGTGTCGTGTGTTATGTCCGAATGTTCATAGTCACGTTTAATCACGAATGGAGGGATCGGGTTTGAACGGTAATGATGTTTCAATCTATTATGCGGTTGAGGTAGGAATTGCACCTCGATACGGGGAAAATTGACAGAAGCAGCACTTGGCTGGCCGGGGTATATCCAAACTCGACTCTTCGCGACTTCATCATCGTTGTTGCCCCTGCCGCCAATAAAAAGAAAAAAAAACCTCCAAGAAAACGCCAGTCATGCATGTCGGAGTCATGATACAAAAGGAAAGACCAAGGTCGAGGTGCATCTACATGAAAACACCATACACCACAACCAAGCCCATGGCCCAGTATCCAGCATACTTGCCGACGTTGAGTGCGGCAGCAGCATCGTCGACGCCACCGGGTGCAGTAGTGCCAAGCGGCAGCGATCCATTCAAGACCAGCGTCCGCGTGCCATTGACATCCGAGACAGTAACCAGGCTCTTGTTCAGCGCGGCGTAGCTGCCATCACCCACGAGGTCCTTGATATACCCCTGATCGTCATTCTCGTCGCACCCGCAAACGCTGTTCTCCTGACACAGGCACATAACCGGCAAACTCTCGTTGGCGCCAACATTGCCCTCCTGGCGGATCATGAGGTCGACATAATCGCGGCGCCCGTTGTTTGTGTTGGCGGTGCGATTCGCAGTGCGGTTGTAGAAGTTGTATCGGTTGGTGTAGTAATACGGATACACGCTGTAAAGCCAGAGGCCAGGCATGATGGCGATAATGGCGAGGGGCGCAATGAGTGCGCCTGCGACGAGGCCCTTGGGCGTGCGTCCGCCCGCGGCGTAGGGCACCGCTGCGCCGCCGCCGTAGTAGCCGCCGCGTCCGTAGGAGCGCGTTGCGCCCGAACCCGCGCGCGTAGAACCGCCGCTATTAGATGAGCTCGAGGAGCGCGACCCGCTGCTGCCGCCGCCGCTGGACGAGCTACTGCCGCCGCTGCTGCCTCCACCGCGTCCGCCGCCGCCTTTGCGCCGCTCTAGGGTGTGGTCGGGCGAGACGATGTCTGCGGATCGGGGGGCGTGTTCGGGGAGCATGTCGAGCGCATGGTTGGGGCTGGCGTCTGGTAATGAGGTGGCGGAGATGGTTTGTGTGGCGAGGGAAATATATGCGAGACTGGATAGTAGTCGCACCATGGTGATATGTGGGTGTGGAGTTGATGTGCGACTGTTGCGCGAGACGGCAGGTTCGAGTCTGTAAGATGCGCTGGGGTGGCAGTCGGTATACGAGTAAGCTTGCAGTGATACGTGTACAAGCAGGCCTTGATTGTAATTGTGCGTTGTTCGACAATTGTGTGTCGATTGCTTGGCCGGGATTGCGTGTAGATTGGGAGCACAAGCAAACGGGAGCGTGGGTCTTTAAGTTGTGACCGTGCCGGTGTGCAGATGTAAGGGCATCTGGTGGCTGTGTCCCTGCGTCATGAACTAACTAACTGCCCTAGCATCGAGGCGACCTAAAACCACAGCCTCAGAGCCTAAAGCCCCTGGGGTGCCTGATTACATTTCTCCCCCAACCAATACGAGCACACCATTTTTCGCATTTCCGGTTCAGCCACTTCGGCTGGACCACCCACAAGGCTGCATCCCGCTCGAAAACGCCTTTAATCAGCGCAAGTACCTGCACAAAAGATGTTCAACTCTGGATACTTTCTCAAAAAGCATCCTCCGAGGGATCGCAGTCGGTATTCGTGACGTGCATCCTGCGCGAACAGCCTCTGGGCGGTGGTATCATCGCCGATCTGCCGAGCCGGATAGAAGCTGCGAAGAACAAACGGGTGGCCAAATCGATCTTGTGGCGACGAAATGGGCAAGTCACATTGTACGCTGGTCCGACTAACCGACTACGCCTCGATGCTAAAAATTCTATGAGAGCGTGCTGGAAGTTGTTTACAAAGCATGCCTGTGTTGGCCGTGATTGTGCAAGCGCATTGGAGCCATGCGGAATACTGAGAGTGGCTGATTGAAGACTGCTGTTTTGGACAAATTGTTGATTGTTCTCTCTGACGTTTGCGATTAGAGACAAAGGTGAGTTGAAACTCAAACTAGCCCTGGCACTGCTGTCTTTGACGCCAGCAAGGGAATTGAGAAAGGGCGAATAGAGGTGCCAGGGGGTTTCCAAGAAGCATGCTTGCATTTCGCAGTAGGACCACACCCTGATCAACATTGTGAATGGTGTGTAGCATAGTTGTTATTGTGGCTATGCAGTGATAACCATCCCATCCAAGCGTCTCCCAAGTCTCGACTTGATAGACTATTGTAACGGGGTCCCATCCATGGCGTGATAAAATCGCGATCCAATTGATCCAGACGTTACTGTTGGTGGACATAATATGCCGTCTGCAAGTCTTAATGACAATGTAGTTTGCGCTGCAGCATCGCTAGCAGTCGTATTCGCTGCTTAGAAGTATCTCGCAATTAACATTCTAGGCATAAATGCGGAGAAGCGTAGATGCCCAGCAAGGCTACTTCGCATGTGTACCGTTGCAGGCAGTGAACCGGTGGCGCAGCCAGGCACGTGGTGGGCCTAAGGCATCACAGCCTCGTTGATCACGCTTTGACCTCGCAAGATGCCTTTCAGTTTACCGGTCGCACAGGGCGGGGTAGGCAGTAGAGAACAGGCAGTTTCCGTGGCTCTCAACGACCTGTGTCTCCTTGCTGGGCTGCCGGTCCTCGTTTTGCTGGTCCTCCTCCATCCGACACAGTTTGGACCTTCCGGTATTCCTCCTCTAGTGCTCGCTGCATCTCGAAATCGGCTTGACGTTCGCGTTTCAGACGCTGTTGTTCGTAGTCGCGGATAACGCCGGCGTGCATTGCCTGTATTGTTAGTCAGACATGTTGGAGGTTCATGGTAGAGTGGTAGTTTGACATACAGCTTTTTCAGTCTTCTGCCCATAGTGAACGGCGGCTACAATGGCAATGGCGCCGAAACATGTGGTCGCCAATGTTATTTGTGACGCTCGAGACATTTTGTCCAATTCCTCTGAGAGATCAAGTGGTGAATGCTCGTGTCATCGAAGTGGAGGACTTTGGCGGCGGGAGGGAGCTTGGGCCTCGGAGCACCTGCCAAGTTGACTTGCTGCATCATGCTCCGCAGTCCAGCTTTGCGATAACGAACACCACCACCTCAGCTTTCTATTTTCCAAGATGGTATGTCTACTATATTTAAAGAAGCTCGCCGATCAATGCTGACATGTTTCTAGTCGGCCCAAAACTCCGCGGGTATCCAGACGCTGCTCGACGTAAGGTCCCAGCCCACCAAGACCTCCGCATGGCTCACATACTTTCTAGGCTGAGCGAGATGCACAGAAGATTGTCCAACAGGGTATATATTGGCCTTGATTTGCATCATGCGCTACATACTGACACCACAACAGCACGAGAATGTGAGCAACAGCAACACACCCCTCCACCGCACCCATCTAACCCGCCCAGACCGCACGAAGCGTGTAAAGGACGCAAGAAACGAGGCGCAAAAGGAGATCGACGACTACAAGAAGGAGAAGGACACCGAGTATCAGCAGTTCGAGCAGAAGGTGCGCATACCCATCTTGGAGTCGGGTGTGGCAGCTAACAGCTCTTTAGCACAGCTCAGGTAACCAAAAGGCCGAGGACGATGCGAAGAAGGACACAGACGTCAAGGTCAAGGAAATCGACGAAATTGGCAACAAGTCGGGCAGCAAGGTCGTCGAGCAGCTGCTTGCGGCGGTGACGAATGCGAAGCCGGAGCCGCCAAAGAAGACGGCGAAGGCGTGAGGTGTGGCATGTGGTATATGGGGGAATGTAGAAGATGCTGTGCAGGCTTGAATGTGGCTAGGTTGAACGGCGCCGACCAAGAGACATGGCCATTGCAGTACATACGCCAGCGGGAGAGCATACACTGGAGATTTTGAAGCGACCAATAGACACGAACCATCACATTGCCATTGGCCTTATTGATCCTGTCAAATGTTCTCTCTTTGATAAATACTTATTTGCGGAATGGACGCTGCATCAAGGAGACTTATAATGCGGTGGTGTCCAAGTGCTTCAAGACTTAGGTGCTTCAACGGTTGCAAAAGTGTCTTAACAGTCGCTGTAGAGTCTCTATCTTGTGGTTATAGCTGTACGATTTGTTACAGCAGCACCTAGATGCATACTTAGATTTCATGAGTCCATGCAGCGTGCACATGTTCAACGCGTGCCTCGGTTACGTCATGCGACGCGCATCGATATTTGCAGCTTAAACTTCAACACCAGCACGAGCTGCACACAATGCGCCACACCCAATGATACGAATATGTGCTCGAGCGACGATTCGCTCATCCGCACCCTTCAAAAGCCGGCAGCTGCAAACCCAGCGATTCTTCAGTTATACACAATGGCGCAGAGAAGATCCGCGGCTTGACGATACCGGTCGCAAGATCACAGATGAGTTCGCAGAGATGCGTGCCAAATATGGTGCGAAATGTTACCCGACCTGAAATTCTCTTAAACGAGTATTAATTAATCTTAGATACACCGGTATGATCAACTCTTTCGACCGTCCGAAACAACGCTGAACCGTCCAGAAACATACCGTCATCCTCGCCCACGGCCTTTTAGGCTTCGATGAACTACGACTCGCGGGTCACTTCCTCCCAGGTCTACACTACTGGCGTGGCATTACAGAAGCGCTGTCACACAATGGCATCGAAGTCATCGTGGCAGCAGTCCCACCAAGCGGGAGTATTGAGGCGCGAGCGGCGAAACTTGCCGAGAGCATAGCACAGAAGGCAAAGGGCAAACAAGTCAACATCATCGCACACAGCATGGGAGGTCTGGACGCCCGGTACATGATCAGTCGCCTTCGACCCACAGATTTCAAGATTCTCTCCTTGACTACCATAGCCTCGCCGCACAGGGGCTCCGCCTTCGCAGATTACATGTTCGAGACTATTGGACCGCGCCAGATCAAGCGCATTTACAAAGTCATGGAGTACTTTGGCTTCGAGACGGGCGCTTTCTCGCAGCTCACGCAGGAGTACATGAAGAACAGCTTCAACAAAAGGACACCTGACATCGAAGACGTCAAGTACTACTCGTATGGCGCATCCCTCGAGCCCAACAAATGGTCCGTCTTTGCTGCCTCGCACACCATTGTGAAACGGACCGAGGGGCTCAATGATGGACTGGTCAGTATACAGTCCAGTCGATGGGGTGACTACAAGGGGACGTTAATTGGTGTCAGTCACCTCGACCTCATCAATTGGACCAACCGTCTCAAGTGGTGGTTCTGGGAACTGACAGGGAGCAAGCGCAAGTACGATACACAATCCCAACCTTCGTATGATCCCAGCTGAACCCGAGCAGCTTCAACGCGATAGCATTCTATTTAGATATCTGCGGTACGGAGTCCTTCCTTGGTGTTCTGCCTCGGCGCTAATGAACCTCCAGACATGTTGGCCAAAGAAGGACTGTGAACGCCTCGAGTCTGTAGCCGGCCCGCATCCTTCATATGGATTATGGCCCCATGAGGACAATGCCAGGACGCGTAAGGCATCTCGGTGTTAGCCTCACCTGGAAGAGCGTTCTGCCCAGTGACACAGCGCGCAGGAGATGCTTAGCCCGGGTGTTGCGGCTGGGGCTGTGGCTGTGCCATCTTACTGCACTATTTGGGATTATGGTGCCCAGGATGAGAAGACCCTCGAGGATTGTGATACAGTTGCGAGAAGATAAGGTCCGGGGTGGGCTCCAAGAACTACATCGATTCTGGAAGAGGTTGCGGCCGTGAATGTTGAAGTTGTGGCATCTCACAATGAAAGGCGTGTGCCTAGCTATGACGTTGCGGGGAGCAATGCGCCCCTCCAGTTTCCGAATCATGCCGATTGTACAGCTTTTCTCAGCCCGCGACTTCAAACGCTCAAACATTATTGACACGCGTTCTACCGGCTGTGCGCTAATTAAGTGACACTTTCCTGACGCTGAACACGTCTGCTTGAAGCAAAAAACGCGGCGACGACTCATATAGCCGTGACATGTCTCTCCACCTCAACATACACTCCGAGTACCCGTTTCCATAACAGAACCAAGCACGCGCAAACCCACCCAAACACCCACAATGAACGTCTCTATAGCCCTTCAGCATCCTCATGAACACTACACGAACCTCGACGTCATCCAGGGCAATGTCGTCCTGCGAGTGCCGAATCCGACAAACATCAGCAGCGTCGTTGTGAAGCTCGAGGGAGAGTCGAAGACGCGGTTGATGGCACCAATACACCCAAACAGACCGGACAAGCAGAGACCGGTACTAGAAGTACACAAGTTTCTGTATAGGACCAACACCCTATTTCCCACAAATGTGCGCCCAGAGGATTTGGCTGCAAACCCCAAGGCTACCTTTGCGATCAACGCGGGAACATACGAGTACCCGTTCCGGTTTAAGGTCCGCATACGTCCAGTAATGTATGCGCAGTACTAACAAGGGCAGATACCGCTGAACACGCAGTGCCAACAGGCTCAAAGCCCCATCTCGAACGTCTCCTTCTCGAATGCAATACCCGAATTTGCGAGGCCGGCGACGCATCACATCAAGGCTACACTACCACCTTCACTGGCTGGCTTCCCGGGTGAGGCTGAGATAAAGTACTTTGTGAAGGTCACGGTGAACCGCCCACAGTTTTTCAAGGAGAACCCGCGAGCGGTCGCGAACTTTACATTTCTGCCTATCGAACCACCACGATCAGAGAATGTAGACGGGGAGGCATATGCGAGAAGGCAACATCAGTTTATCGAGAATGCACAGAGTGTTGCAGCGGGCAAGAAGCCAGGTCTATTTGACCGCAAGAGCTCAACGACCAGCATCCCACCCTCACCATCCGTGTCTGGAACCGTACCTCCACGCATCTCTATCGATGCTCGACTACCAAACCCGGCAGTCCTTACATGCAATCAAGACATACCTCTGCGACTGCTTTTGAAGAATGTCAGCGAGCGGAGCAAGAACGTCTACCTCCAAATGCTCCAGATTGAGCTGATAGGCTATACCAAGGTGCGCGCGCATGAGGTAGCTCGTACAGAGTCGAACAGCTGGATCATTTGCTCCTTCAGCAACATGAACATACCGATTGGTACTCCCACTGATCCTGTCGACACTGAGATTCCCATAAACGGCGAGTACTGGCAAGGCAAGCCGATTCCCAACACCGTCCCTCCGACATTTGCTACTTGCAACCTCTCGCGCCACTACGAGCTCGAAGTACGCATCGGAGTTGGCTACGGCAGCTACAAGCACGGCGAAGATCAACTCGTTGTCCTCCCGCTCCGCCTCCCAGTCAAAGTCTACTCAGGCGTCGCACCACCAAAAGAGCTGCTCCAAGGCACCTTAACAGGCGACGGCGAGAAACTCAAGCCCACAGTGCACATGCTGAACGTCCCAACTTACCAGTCCAATCAAGCACCACATACGCCTACCACCCCAACGCACTCCGGTTTCGCGAGTGGGCCAAACGCTTTCCAAGGCCAGCCCACACAACCACCGCCCCAGGCTGGCGGCTTCGAAGACGCGCCCCCCAGCTACGAAGAGGCGATTGGACAGGACCTCCCGCCCATCAACGGCTACAGAGGCAGTTACCAACCTCCCCCCGCACCTGAAGGCGCGCCGCGCTTCTCGGACGAGAAGAGGCGATGAGGGGGTGACGCGACAAAGGTGGCGAATGTAAACACGGTATGCGAACGCGTTTGGGCTGCAACGATGGCTGCATATGGAGACGTGCAGTTGGATCGTCGAGGGCTGGATCAGGATGGCTTGTTCGGGGGTTCTTTTCTTTTCTTCCAATTGGATTCTACTTTAATAGACCTGCGGATACATGGGGGATGAAACAACTCCAAGGAATATAGCGATGGATATTCAATCATCACAGTGTTTTACACTTTGATTTCAAACGTGTGTGCACTATATACTTGTTTCTGTACGTGCAGAATGTTCATGTTGTGTTCGCAGCACGGCAGATGAGGGGCACAGGGCTTGACCGGCCAACGATGCAGGTGAGCGATTTAACGCGCTCGTGGTGTGCCAAGAAGGCGCGAGGCGGGTTGTTTGAATGTGGATGTGGGGGTTTTGTGCGCGATAGTACTATTTGTGTTGTTGGAGGGTGTTGTGAACACAGTCGCGAATGCGTGACTGGATCTGCTTATGTGTGAATACAAAAGGCTCTGTGTGTTGCTTGCGCGATCGACGTGAAATTGAATTTTCGAGGCATACGCGACGTTTGCGTCTGGTTGGAGATCCCACGCAAGTTTCGGAGATGATGGAGATTGTTTCTGTCTGATTGGAGTTCGGACGACGCTCGCGTGGTGTTTACATCTCAAGCCACATGGCCTGCGCGTGCCGGCTAGTTATCGATAACTTTGTTTCAAAGCTACCACATCTTCGACCGAGCCAACTCGAACAGACGCGGGGACTCGTACCAGCGCAGGAACGCGTCTGTTATTGTTGTGCATCCTCGAATCGCGACTCGCTCCGGCAACGCACAGAAAGGTACGACGCGTTAGATCCCGCCGACACGCGATGTTGGAGCGCTGACCGCCAGTCAGCCACCTTTCCAAGGAACCGCTGCAGGACTACTGCACAACCTGCATACACTATCCCACCTCCTCTGCCATCCCATTCGCTCGTGCGAGTGAAACGTTTCAAGCCGGCTCCAGGCTCCAGCCCCACTTGAGCCGTCGGTCGAATCGTCGCGTCAAACACCATATATACACGCTCTCCCACCGCGAGATGGTCGTGTTTTGCTCTCAATACTCTGGCCGGATGCAGCCCAGCCTTGTTCCTCTGCCGGTTGGGTTGGGAAACAACACAAGATGTTTGACTCACACTTGCGTCTCACGTGCTCGGTGGCGACGCTAGACGATGGACGTGGTAAATGTGGGCGATGCCTGGGGACGTTTCCTGAGGTTCGATATCGATGCCCTGGCGGTTGAAACGAAACGAAAGAAACGACTTTTTACGCTTTACTTTGATGCCATTTGACATTGCGACGATAATTCTCGAATTAACCTTGAATGCGACCACTACCATACCGATATGTACTCCCAGCGACCGCCCCCACCGTCGCTGAAGCGATCTTATTCAGGCGAGAGCCACAGTAGCTATGCCAGTGCCGCGACGAACGTGTCGCGTGCCAGCTCGAAGTTACTGTTCGGTGAGATCCCATTGACGCCTGCGACTACGATCGATGGACGATGTAAGATACCTTCTTGCGCTTTGCGCCGCCAGATGTTGACAATAACAAGCGACGCGCTCGAACAGCTCAATCTGCAGTTTGGTCCTCTCCACAAGTTCAGTCTTTTTGCGCTTCTGGCTGAACGACCAATGTCGCGACAATCTACTCGAGCACATGGAGCCAGAGGATCTTGCGAGCTTCCGTCTTGTATGCCATGACTTCTCGTCACGCGCTGCGCCGCAACTCTTCGAGTCTGTTACTTCCACGTTCAAGACATCTACTTTCTCCAAGCCGGCGCGCATTGAAGCCCTTTCAAGGATAGGTCGCCATGTCAAGACGTTTACCTTCCATATGCCACACACCACAGACACCTTCCTCCCGCCAATTGTGTGCCCGGAGACTGGCGAAGAGAAGAAGTTCACCTACGAGCCACAGATCCAAAATCCTCAAAACGGCCCAGCAAAAGACAAAGCCCCCAAGTACGGCTCGTGGGAAATGCAAGACCTTCTCATCAAACAATACCCACCTCTCTTCCACGCAGCAACAAACGTCCCCGCCTTCGTCTCCGCCTTCTCCGAACTGACTAACCTCGCACACCTCAAAATTTCATGTCCAGGCTTCGCCACTGCTCCCCGACACTGCCGTTCAGCAGTAGACTACGCGCTCATCTCTCTCCGCATCGCCGTCGAGCGCGCACCCCTCTACACCCTCACCTCCCTCTCCCTCCATCCAATCCACCCAGGCGGCCTTCTCTACCTACACCCCATGCACGGCTTCGGCAGCACGCCCTCATCCGCCAAGCGCTGGAGCCAAATCCGCCACCTATCCATCTGCATGGAATCCATCCCCTTCTCCTCCCCCTCGCCCCGCATCCGCGCCCAATCCCTCGAACACCTACGCATCCTCCACGCTTACCTGCGCACCCTATCCCGCAGCCTAACTCGCCTCTTCTTCCGCTGGAAAGGCTCGCGCGGGCCCTCTCCCCTCTCCCTCGACACTGAGCCCTGCATGCTCCCCCTACAAGAAGAATGCCTGCACCCTTCCATGCGCGGGCAAGTGCGTGGCCCGCGACCCCTAACGTTTTCGCGCCTCCGCCATATGGAGCTTGAAAACGCTGTCATGGATTCCAACCAAATTAGCGACTTCATACATAAGCACCGCCGCTCACTGCGCGAATTTACCTTCGAAGACGTTAAGCTGCGCCAAGGCGACTGGGACGCTGCACTTGAGCCGCTCACACTCATTGCCGGTAGTGATCGCTGGAAACGCACGCAGGAAGAGGTCATGGACGTGCCTATCATGCTGTCCCCCGTTGACTGCGAGCCCCGCGTTATGGGCCCGTTGTTAGAGGAACTTGACCATGCGATTGAAGACGCCGGTAATGGCGGACGTAGTGCGCATGCACTTAGTCGGTGGTTGAGTCGGCCGAACCGCATGTCGAGGAAACCGGCGGCGAAGGAGAGTTTCTTTGGCGGCGAGCATGTTAAGCGCTTTTTGAGGCTTTCGACGTGGAAATAGGTCCAAGGTTGACTTGTGTGAGTTTCTTTACTGTGTCTTGTCACGGTGTAGCACGGTTTGATACCCCCTGGGATGATACTTGGATCTATGGCGTTTTCTGATCATTTGCAAGAGCCGGCTTCCTCCTGGTATTGGTGGGCTTTTTCTTTTGTCACGACGATATGTTGTTTGTTTTTATGACGGCCGCTTTTTACGACTTTGAACGTACCTTTTATGGAAACGCATGTATATAACATAACGTATGATGGGTGGTATGGGTATGAGTAGTATACCTCACGATCTTTGAATGAATTTTCTTAGTGTTATTGAAAACATAATCTTGGGTTTCGTTGCATGCTTCAATTGTTGTGGGAGTTGATGGGTGCATGTTGCGAATGAGAGTGACGAGGAAGCTTCTTGTCAGACCAGAAACTGCGTGAGTACATATACGTGCTAGTCTGAAGACGACGTCATTGATATGAAAGATCGAAAGTGGTTTGCAGTGATGGCAGCAGGTTGTTGTAAATGTCCAGGGTTGACATGAACGACATAGTGTGGCGGGGTTTTAGCAAACCTACACGACTGCAGCCTTTGAGCATTCGACCAAACGCTTCTACGACATCTGTCACATGCACACTCGATAAATGACTGATGCTGGATGTAGAAGCTGTGTCCCAATTAGTGCGTGAAAGGCTGTCCACGTGCGCAAGCGTCATGCCTCGGCTGCGTTTTTAGCGGCTGAACTCGTCGCATTCACATGTTTCCCCGGATTCAAGGCTAGACATCATCATTGTCACAAGCCGTCAAGCGTTCATATACATCGGAGTCTTCGGATCTTTGTACTTCATCTCCTCTACTCATTTCGATTTCAGTGGTCGTATAATTGTCCTGACCTGCTTGTCGATCGAATCGGACACGCGCGCCATCGTACACAGAAGATTCACGTAGCGACAAAGCGAATACGTGGTAAAGATGTCTCTTAAGTCTGGTGAGTTATGCTTCCCTTTAAAGGACAGTGTATGGCTGTAGAAACGTGGAGCCGCATTTCTGTGGCTCGCGCGTGCGTGCCCGAGGCGTTTAAAGGATGCCAGGAGGTGGATGCCTTCAGGAATTCACAGCCATGTCAACGCAAACTATTCAGAACATGCTCCCCCTCTCAACTATACTCTGACTACGATACATGAGCTAATCTCTTCCACTTAGACGCCTTCCCGGCCTCGGCCGCCTTCGATGAGATCTCGCGCTCCCTATCCGCCTCCGATGCCGACCGCAAAGACGCCATCAAGAAGGGCTCTGCCATCTTCGCCTTCACACTCAAGAACACGTCCTCAGACACCGAGTCATGGTACATTGATCTCAAGGAGACTGGCAACGTCGGCAAAGGCCTTGCGCCCGAGGGCAAGAAGCCTGCTGTGACGCTCATCCTGAGCGACGCAGACTTCGGGAAACTGGTGCAGGGCAAGGCAAATGCGCAGAAGCTGTTCATGAGCGGAAAGTTGAAGGTTAAGGGCGATGTCATGAAGGCGACAAAGATGGAGCCAATACTTAAAAAGGCGCAGACTGGTGCGAAGCTATAGGCGCCATTCTTTGCGTGAACAATATATATTATACAAATGTCACTGTCTACAACTATCAGACGTCTGTCAGACGAATTACAGTGCCACAAAGGCAGTGTTGTCGCAGCTTCAGTGAGGCCTCCGCCAAGCCATGCACGTGCTGACGTGAGGTTTCATGATTCTGACCGACGCGTTCTCATCTGAAAACCAACCCACTTACTATCCACATCACGACAACGCAGTTCCTACGAATCCTGACACGAGCTCCTATAGAAGTGCACACAACGTGCTGTCGTGTCAATGAAAAACGATCTCCACAAGACCTTCGGGGAGATTTTCAAGGACGACATCTCAGCCTTGCTCAAGCAACTGGTCGAAATTCAACAGTATCAAAACCACCGTAATGAATCTCTAGAATGGGCCCTAAAACTTCGCTTTCTTGACATATCAAGAGCCCCAAATCTAGCACGAGTGAGCAGAGAGCGGGATATTTGGTCGGTCAACTACGGCACGGACGGTGAACCAATCCAAACGCGTGCGGATAGGCCCAAGCTATCAATACCGATTGTGGAAGAAGATGATAGTGATGAGCCACCAGTATACATGGCCGTTTCCTGGAAGTGGGTAGGCAGAGCAGAAAACGTCCCATTTGGCTGCAACCACAACGACTCGTTTCGGTACTACATCAGACGACCAGGGTCGAGATCGAGACCGCATGCAACCTCATTTCCTGATAAGCACATGGACAGGGTCATACAGGTCGCGCAAAGCCAGGGTATCACGAAGATATGGATCGACACAGAATGTATCTATCAAAGGGATGGAGACGGAGATATGTATCCAAGGGACAAAGAGCTTGGTGTGCAAGTGATGGACCTGGTGTACGAAGACGGGAAAATGTCCGTCGGTTTGTTGACGACTCCACTAATTCATCAGGGCGAAGTGGATACACTGGCAAGCCTCTTGAACGGCGACATCTTCGTTGGTGGTCACACAAAGAGCTTTGCAATCAAGCCTCATGTGGATGTCTCAAAGGTACAGATGCTCATACTGCGAATCCTCAGCGATCCACGCTGGTCGAGGGCGTGGATATTCCAGGAAGACCATCTGGCATCCTATGGAATGACTCTGCTGATTCCTCACTCCGAACACATCGATACTACTAAGATGTACGACTTCGGCAATGTCACTGGCGAACTACAAGTGAAGATGTGGCTTTTTCGCGAATGTGTCACAGCTTTTTGCTTAGCGCAACCAGACATACAACGCTGGCCGACAGATGAGATCCTCCGAAAAGCAAAGCGATACAAGACGTTCAATTCAACCAGCTTGGAGATGTATCCGACAACAACGTACCCCGTTCTCTCCGACATCTGCAGTCGATCGATCGAGAAGGAGGAGGACAGAATCGCTATCCTAGCAAACGCCTTGAGATTTTCTACACGCTTAGACACCAGCGACGCCTCGCCTTTGGTCAGCAGCGACAATTACAGTCTGTCAGCAATCCTGTTTGCGCTCATTTTATTGAACGGGGAGATACTCTACAGTAATGACGACATACTTCACCATACAGTCCAATCATACCTGAAAGAAAGCCAGTTTGTGATCAAGGCGCCGCATCCTCGAAGAGAGCAGTACTTTATTGATCATTGTCGCTTCAGAAATCCAACCATTACAATGCAAGGCATCGAAACACAAGGCTGGTTATTTGAATTGTTTGTCGGCCGAATCAACTCCCTGGATGCCAATCAAGGCAACCGCTCCAATTGTATAAGTCTCAGTCAAATTGAGAAAATAGCAGTGCGTAATATGCGCAAAAATGAGGATTCACAAGCACGTGAGCCACGCAGCATTCTAAACAAAGTAGACCAAGCCATTGTTGAGATGATCGTCTCCAAACTCGACGAAGCATGGCCGCAGTGTCGTCTCGTCGAGCTGATGCGTCGCAACCTGAGAATAGATCGCAAGCCGCCTCCACACGGCGAAGAAGACCCTGCGACATCAATCATGCTGAAAATGATGGCGGCAGTAGTCCAAACTCTTGAAAAAGGCCAAGAGGCACGCCTCGCACGCCCTGTCTCCGAGCCACAAGACAGTCCACCATCGGCTTTGTTCATATCGCCTCAAGACTGGTCTACCGACGATAAGCAAGACGCGGTTTCGCCCATGTATGTATACACAAGCTGGGACAACCCGCGAGGCAAGTACCGACAAGAGCGACTTGCGAGCTTGGAAGTTGCTCCATATGACAAACGGCATTGGGCCCAAAATGGGAGGCGCTTAATCGAAGGATCATTTCTGCGGAGCTATGCGTGGGTCAACGGAATCTGGGATGCACGAGGTAAACCGATGGAGAAGTACGTTTTTCCATTCGTTGGAGATGGCGCGAGGACGAGTACGAAGAGGAAGAGAGTAGACGAAGACGAGGATGAGTAATATGTGGATATTTTTACCACCACAACACATCCTCCAATTCCCATCCTCTACCCCTCAAGTCTTTACAGCTTCACATTCCTCCACTCAGTCCCCCCCATACGCTTCCAGATCTCAATCTCGCGTGGCTTGACATACATCTCCTTGATTGTTGTCTGGTACGGCACGTAGTACTCTTTCTTCGCCTGGACCTACAACCACCATTATATCAGCATCTACTCTCGTCCCCTACTGTAGCTACTCACGGTCAAAAACCACTCCACACTCGCATTCCAATGCTCGACGAAGCGGAACTCGCCCAGGTTATCGGGGTTCTGGAAGACTTCAAAGTACACGTTTTCGGGCTCGGCGATCACGGCGAGGTACGCGGGTTTGAGCGCGGCGAGGACTGTAGGTGGGTTAGCTAGTTGTTGGACGAGGGTGGTGACGGAGGGAGAAATATACAGGCTTCGATATGCTCAAGCCCGACGGTGATTCTGACGTGAAGGGAGAAAGACTCGAGGGCTGGTGGGGCGGCGAGGTTGGTTGCCATTGTGAATGCAGAGGTGTGGATGATGATCGGTTCGGATTCGATGGGATGGATGGATGGGCTTATATGTCAGCGAAATGTTAGGCGGCCAGTTGTGCTATCGCGCTGCAACATTGCATGCATGTCCCGAAGAGGAACTTTTGACTTGTCTTGCGAGTATGTTGCGTATACCTGCGTATGATCGCTGACGTGCGGTAACGTAGCGTTTGGAAACAGCCCTGTCCTAGATCGCGATAGCAAGTAAGAGGTCTTACCAGGTTAAGAGAATCCTGAAGGATTGAAGGGCACCGGTAGGTCAGCGCTCGGCTCCGGATGAAAAGCCGGTTATTGTCCGCCAACGACCGTCTTTCTCCGTTCAGCAGAGGGTGTTCGTTTTAACCAACCTCCCCTCGCATCGCCAAAATGAATACCCTGTGCAGAGTTTCGACTCTGTTTACAGCGCTAGCTATTACTATATCCAATTATTCCATGTCAGACGATGAATGTCAGCCATGGATAGTGAACGAAAAGCGGAATATTATCTCGGGCCAAATCATCTGCAGATACACGCTCACTTCTCCTGACGAAGTGAACTCCAACACCTGCACGGAACTTGCAAACAAATACGAAATTACAATCGAGAAGTTCTTCTTCTACAATCCTGACCTCGATCGGGATTGCAAGAACATTGAACCAAACACCGAGTATTGCGTCGCAGGATGTGAGTTCCAACGGCTGCTTTTGGGCCGTTCCAGGGTGTCAAGTAAGAAATTTCTGCTAATGTGTTCTCCTCATATAGTCATCGACCAGCTCCTTGCCAAAAATGGCTTGTGTGGTCCACCACACAACAACGCTACCTGCAAAGGCACCAGGAAACAGTGCTGCAATTCAGAAACCTGGACATGTGGCGACACATTGTAAGCCTAAAGTATTCGACCCCTTTCTACACTCTGATTAGAGTGCGCAGCGACGACTGTCGCGAAGGAACATGTTACGAAGGCTCCTGCCACGGCGCCGACGAATATGCCATCGACGGAAAATGCGGACGTCAACACGGCGGCCTAAAGTGCGGTGGAAAATGGGGATCATGCTGCAACAATGACGGGGTATGCGGCAATGGCTCCGGCTTTTGTGGTCTGGGGAAGTGTCAGTCCGGCCTCTGTGAGAAGCGATGGCTGGACGGACATTCTCCGGACGGTACGTGTGGTGGAAACAAAAATTACGTTTGCAATCCCGTGTTTGGATACTGTTGTGGAAGAGCGGGACAGTGTGGGATGGAAGAGGAGCATTGTGGCGAGGGATGGTGAGTCATCTTGCATGCCTTGATCCGATCTCGTGAGCGAAGGCTAATGCTATAGGCGTGCAACAGTCAAGAAGAGTTTGTTAAATGTGACTGAATACCGAGGCTTCCGTCGTTTACAATACGAGGCGATTTTGTTTCGCTTTTCGGTTGGAGACTGTATGCACTTAGAATCGTGATAACCGCAATGAGGTGCCTTCGTCGCCAGCCAAAACATTTTTCCATAGCATACAGCTGCCAGCGTAACAGAGCAGAGCTTAGGTTTGTTCTTGCTCGCTCGATCTCTGACGACTGACTACAAATGTGAAATATGCGGAGATCCCCAGGGCTAGATTGCATCGGATCTGGAATATGGGAGATTTGGGCGCATGACGACTATGCCGCAATATGTTGATAATTTCCTGATATACCGAGAGTTGTAGATTGCTCATCCGAACCCTCACAATCAATTCTGTGCAGAATAGGCGAGTTCCGTGCGTGGCGCTGCTACTGTTCTGGCCCTGAGTAAACACACTACGTCTTTCATTACAACATCGATTCTTTATGAATCTATTGCTACCACTATGGATACCGTTGAGGATCGACTGCAACGAGCACTGATGAACAAAACATGCGCTTACATTCTTCTCCGCATCTCTCAACATAGGAATGTGTTATAGTCGTTAATCTTTACATTCATGACACCTTGCCTACAACTCTCACTCCTCCCCATCCCTCCTCTTCGTCGTCGACATCCCTCCAACCTCCCACCTCTCCACGCCCAAATCCAAATGCATCTCCAGCGGCAACTGATGCTCTTCCATCGTCTTAACACCTGGACACCTCGACTCCTCCAGCAGTCTAAGCACCTCGTCCGCCTCTGCACCTAATTGCTCCAGCGTCGGTCTCTCACTCAAAAAGGGCTTCATACACCAACGAATAATCTCACGCAGCCGCACCGAATACGTCTTGGCGTCTCCTTCGCCAGGAAAAGGCGTCTCGTCCGAACACGGCAATTGCTCTACGTTGCCTAAGCCTGTGCCGTTGTCCGTGCCGCGCAACTTGCGACACCAGAGCGCTCACGTGACGAGGCCGATAGCCTGCACATGCAATTTCGCAGATGATGTGCCCCAGCCTCGAGGGAGTTGTTCGTACGTGAGCCATCCGCGCGTTCCGACGGGTGAGTTGAACGTGTCACCGTGTTTGACCATGGTGTCGAAGTCGCCGAGCACGGGGTTGCAGAAGGCCGGGTAGTCCGCGTTTCCGCGCGGCGCGTCGAGGAAGATGTTGTCGAGTTTGATGTCTGGTGGATCAGGCCGGCGGACTCGACGACCTGGCAGGCGCGCACGAGGTTGCGGATGATGAGCCAGATGAAGAATGCGGGGACGGGCTTGTTTCTTTGGTAAAATCTTTGGACAAGGCTGCTGAGAGCGCTGTAAGGGGCCCAGGCGATGTATGCGTGGAGTTTCATGGGGAAGTCATCGTGTCGGGACCAGTCGCGGAATTTGATTATGTAGTTGTGTTCGTCGAGGTGGGATAGTTGTTCAGAGCGTTCGATCTTGTTCATGTCATGCTGGTCGACGGTGATACTTCCTGTCTTTACTATGACGCGCTGGATAGCGTCCTATGTTAGTTTGCATTTGTTATGGCACCGAAGGGTTACTCACATCGATTGTGGTGGCGTCATGGGCCTCACATATGAATAGCTTCACCACTTGCTTCGTTATATCGCCAGGCTCGTCATTAGTTATTGGTCCCTCCCAGTCCCGTGCATCAACTGCCTTGAAGAACTTTTTGAACCACCATCTCGAACCGTCTCTAGACAATCCCAAAGCAGTATTGATATGCGCCGTAATATGACAAGGTTCATATTCTTCGGCGTCCGAGGTCGCGTCGTCTGGGCCTTCCATCAATATTTCGTACCAGACGTTAGGTTCAGCAGTTCAAGTAGAAGTGCGGTCTTTGCTCATCTTTTTCAACAACTAGTCGATATAATATAGATTTATGATCTCTGGACCGCTCGACGTCATCGTAGACCTGTTGAAATAGTAATTGAGTCCATCCTCCGGCTTGCAGCTGGAAACTTGCTTGTACGTGGTAATCCGAGTGATGAGAAGCCGTCATGATTTGATTCCGTCCGCGTGAGCTCCATTTACATTCTGCAAGACCATGTGGGCCAAAGTCAGCGTTTTGTCACATATTTTTGGGGAGATTCACGTACCTATGAAAAGTTAGCGAAGCCCAAATAAAAGTCTAAAAAGGCTCAAACTCGCCAATATCAGCCCACCGATACAACTCGTGCGAGTCTTCAACCTCATCGATTGGCCTCATAACAAGTTGGCTTGCCTGTATGCGACTTAAACAGTCGATCGCGGTATGTGTCGAAAGCACTTGGTTTTGCGTGTATCGCTCGATGTAATCGAAGTCGCGAGCGTGTATGGTGATGAGATCTCCAGGCCAGTTATACACCCTCATCTCCACCTCATCCGTTGAAGAGAAGGTGTTCAAGTCAGGCATCGTGCCAATGGCTAGGTCCCATCTCCCGGCAAGTAGATCTTCGCCCCGGCTAGATGGCGGGCCATGCATCCAATCACCCGCTCGCATCTTGTAAATGATTTCACCTGGCTCGTCTGCTCCAGGGTATCGAAAGACGACGTTACGCTCCAGATCTTTCTTGGGCGACGCTTCATAACATTGAAATTTTACAGTTACGAGTGTCTCAACAGGAGGCGCGAAATGTCGGTCGAGACGAGAAAACCAGCTGTTCAACCAATTGTACGCAAACATCCCAACATTGCGAATATACGGACCCGTGGGATCAAAGTCCAGAAGAGTTGGCGGTGGTACCGCTTTCCATCCGTCTTCTGATTCAGATGCGCTCATGTCTGTGGCAATTGTTCATTGATTCGAGATGTTGGGTGAAAGGTGAGCTTGCATCGACAGGTCTGTTCCATTAGCAGGCGTGCAACGCAATGTGCTCAGCAAGAATTCACCAAGCTACAATTTGAGGAAAGACAACGCTATGAGCTATGAGATACGTAGAGATAACTCAAAAAGAAGACCGACCATCTGCATCAGCGACACAATTATCGCGCCGCGAACGCGTGATGTGCGCACTCTCTTTGTGCTGCGCGGACAGCCGCAAACGGCACGCTCTTCCATGGCATTGAGCACAACAATGTGAGATGAAAATACGATGGCCTGGGTCAAGAAAGGTCCGTGTTGAGTGTGTGATTGTAGGTGGTGGTGGCTTGGAGTTGATGACGTTGAGCCTCGTCAAGACGTGCACGATGAATCAGCCACGACTCAGGATTGCGACTTCCAAAAGTACCACTCTATTCTAGAACTTTAAAAATTTACAGTTCGAGAGCGATTCAGAACTTTGGGCATTTAACAGGTTTTTGGTGACTTTCGCCATCCGCACCAGAGTATATCTTATTCGCTGAGCTGAACATAAACATCTTATCAGCCGTGTTCAAGCAGGATAACGAGTCAGTTTGCAAAGCGCCCCTATAGGAGAGTAACATAAGACCATATACAAATCGAACCTATCGTAATACATCCAGAACTCACAACACCCCCCCCCCCCAACGACACTCAACCCCCCCTCCACACTCATCCCAACGTAACCTCCACCTCCCCAGCACTCGCCTCCCACACCCCCTTCGTAACCCACCCGCATGCCCGTCGATACGCTACCCCGTCCCTCCGCTCCACCCACAACACATTATAGAACTCACACACCACCTCATCTCCCTCCAGCTCCTCAGATTCCCCCTTCTCCTTCACCATCTCAAAAAACAGCCCATTCCCCACCATACGCCTTACCATCGCCCACAAAACGTGCGCAGACTTAGTGTGCCTACGTCGACTCCAAAGTCCATCCCCGCCCTCGAAGCCCAGCACGTCTTCACGCGCGCGGAACCACTCGGCCGGATTGATTCTGTCTGTGGGAGAAGACGAGCGGCTGTCTAGAAGGTTATCGAAGGGATCGGGATCTAACGCGCGGCAGCGCTGCGTTGTTTCTGCGAAGGAGGCGAGGATTCTGGGACTCGGTTCGCGGGTAGCGGTGAAAGCTGCGTGAATGTCGTGCAGGAGCGCGAGTTTGCCGTTACGACTGATCCAAGCTGGTATGTATCGAAATGTCTGACCGAAACTTCCGTTTTCGTATGCGTCGAAGGCGGTCTCATAGATGCGCCATTCGAGCGATGCGCGCATGTCGCGTGCCTGTGCGGAGCCGGTTGAGATGGCGATTAATTCCAGCGGGGCTGCTTCGTCGACTGGGTCTTTATTCATGAGGCGTAGCAAGCCCGCAAAAACACCGGTGAGTGTCTGGAGCACGAGGACGGGGCTGTTTTTCCCGTCGCGGGGGCCGTCTTTGAACATTTTTTCTTCGAAGACGGAGATCTTGGAGGGCCCGAAGGAGCAGAAGGAGGTACTCGCGAACTTTTTTAGGAGGGTTGCAGGGAGGAGAGATGCGCTGGTGGTTGTGCAGGTTAGGTATGGGGGGATGCTGGGACGGGGGTGGTGTGGGGAGGTGGTGGGGAGGGGAATTGGGTGGGTGAAGGACGCGTTGGGGTCGGTGTCATGAACGAAGTATGAGGATGTGCCGACGATGTTCTTTTGGGAGTCGTAGTCAACCTCTCGTAAGTAGCGCCAGCCTTCTGGTAGTGTCCCGCACTTGAGGTTGATATCGATGTGCTGATCGAAGAAGCGAGGTTCTGAGATTGGCTCTGATGCTTCGTCGTCTTTCAAGAGATGCCACTGGACAAGATTTCGCATACGCCAGCTGCGGCCTCGCTGTTGCTGCTGGTCTGTATGCAGGTACGACAGACCGGAACACAGGCTCCAAGGGTCCACGTAGCATTGCCAGCCGGACCATGACCACGACGGTAGACTAGATTTGACGACACCATCCTCGCTTCGATCCACGCGCCTTTCCCCTGTTCCGAAAGGCTGCCATAAAAGTGCGTGGTCAAGAAACAGTCTCGGCAAGCCATACACGAATCCTCCTGGAAAAGACTTATCCAAAGCATTCAGCACGCCTGTGACTCCCAACATCGCATCTTGCGGGTAGCTGAACTGTCTGCCGTTATACGGGCAAACTAGGTCAAGATAGAGGCTGAAGTCGGGCCACGACCTTGTGTTGAGACGCTGTCCCATGTCTGCGCGAAGGGCAATGCCCTCAAAATCTTGCCTAGGGAAGAGGTCGACCCCATCCCACACGCAGCAATGGCAGTCCCAAAAGAAACCGCTCTCGATGAACACGACAGCCCTCTTGCACAAGATCTGCTCCTGATACGTCCAACCTCTCGTGGCCCAGCGAGATCGCGACAGCATCACGTACCGCGCACTCATGACCCCAACAATCTGTTCCTCGCTCATCTTTGAGTGGAAGGTTCCAGGTGCTCCGTAACTGAACCTGATTTCCCTCTCCCGCCAGTCCATCCGTCGTCGAGAGTCGGCAGTCTTAAACATTGGCCACTCGTAGATTGGCCCCTCAAATGCGGCACTCTTTTCGTACATCTTGTCAGTCGCAGCGGCGATGATCGTCAAGTACGCTCCAGAATATATCTTGTCCATCTTCCCTACTTGACTCAGCGTCCCTCCATCACCGACGTCATCCTGCACAATGCAAAGCCTATCTACCCACAGGTACCTTTCACCCAAGGCACAAGTGAACTCAATGGCATGTCTAATGACCGCAGGTATACGCTGCTCAGTATCAGGGCTGCCGAGAAAGCCTGATTGCTGGAAGTCCGCGACACTCGCATTGTCGAGGAGCAGTGTACGAGGCGGAGGTGCTGCAGCAGAGTCTGCAGATCCTCGACTCTCTGGCCAAACGTAACTCAGAGCAAGATATCGGTGCGCGGAGAGGCCTGGGACAATGCGCTGCTCGTCCGTATCGATAAGCCAGAGGGGTACATCTTCTGGTGGCCGCCGTGGCACCGGTTCTGGGACACAAGCATTTCCGTGAAGCTTGTTACAGGCTTCAATCCATTCCCGAATCTGATTTACATATCTAGGAGCCCATGGAACTTCTGGGGTGCGGCAGTCTCGGGGCGGAACCAGGTCTTCATCGGGAGTAAACGACGGCTCGCCGAATAAGGGATGATCTGACCATAGAGGGGAGGGTGAAGTAGCGTTGAATTTCTCCATTGTCGCCAAACCCTAAACAGCTTTGATGAAACTCACTTTATGTCCAGGGAAATTGGAGGAGTGAGCTTTGCCATCTTGTGGCAGGGAGCACATGCCAAGGTGCGGCTGAAGGTTGCAGCCCGCTCAATGCGAGATACGACAAAGCTACCACGTGACCGGCTGGTCTTGAAGATGGAGATGAAGCTGGAAATTAGGGTATAGATCATGTAAGAAATACCAAATCGTCGACGCTATGTCTATGACACTTTGCAGATGCAGGTCCAATCCAGCTACGACTTTTCGAAAACTGAAGACAACGAGAGTCAACATGGTCAGTCAGCACGGCGTCTCAACCGCTCTGAGAGTCACGATATCGTGTAGACAACTATTCGTGATCTTGACAATGCCTTTCCTGACATAGTTAACCATGAGGTACACGAGTGTGGGCTGATTGTCTGCAGGGCGGATTGCCTCTGGAGCGACATCCTAGAAAGAGATCAAAAGAACTTGAATCGATTTGTGAGAAGCTGAGCAACATCGTGCTCGTCCTTGTGATCGTTGAATCGAGGAATGTTCATATGGAGGCAAAGCATTCTGAGGCAGTGGCCTTGAAAGCGAAGAGAAATAAAAGAACAGTGGTTGAAGACCATGAGAATGGGGTTGACACTGGAAGAAACGTATGGCTCGAAAGAAGTCATGCTTGCCTTGAGGTGCTGTAGCTGTGGCAATTAGTCTTCATTCCACTGCTCACCTCCTTTAATGATTGTAGATTACCTACCACCCTACTAGCGCTGTCCTAATTTCCACACTAGTCGTGACATCTGATGGCAATTGCTTCCGCCCCGCGCATGAGCAGAAAGCTATGCGTGCGTCTATTCGAGAAGCAGACGGTAGTTTAAGGTCGCGGAAGCGCGTTGAGTATGTCATTGCGCATGCCCGGGGAATCGTTATCCGCACGATCGATCGAATACGTACCAGTGACGGTGGCTTTGTTGGGAACATGCAATCGAGATGCGAGTACGGGGTATAGCTGGTTTAATCCGTACCCAATAACGAGCATCCGTCGCCAGCTCAGCTCGGCGTTGTAATCGATGAGTGGCGACAATCAGAGATCAGAACAGAAGGGCATTGTAGCCGGAGATGGAGGAAGAACTATCGCTTAACATATCCGATAACACGATCGCGTCTGTGCTGTATTGATCCAGTTGATGTTCCCTCGACGTCACTCGATATAGAAGGCCCGATAGTGATGACTAGAGGTCGATCCCAGTGTGTGTCGCCCGCGGACGCTGAGAGCAAACACGTACGCAGTATCGGTCGGAAAACACCAATTGAGGTATACCGTTGTCGTTGCCCCAGGCAAGAACACGGCGCGAGGCTGTCAGTGGGGATTCAAGCGTTGCGGCCCGATAACGTGACCATGAGAAGTGGTCGGCCCGATCTGGAGAAGCCATAAGCCGAGCTACTGGGAGTCGTTAAAGTAATGCTATGCATGCGACCGAGTCTACGTAGATCAGCAAGTGAACATAACAGCCTCATGTGGCCAACGAGGTCTCAGAAGGTATTGGAGATGGACATGCTATAGCAAAGCTCTGTTGATAGAAAGCTACATCAACACCTTGTTGGATGGAAATGGTACCGCTCTCGCACTCATGATTGGAAGGGGTCGAGCATCCGGTCTTGACGCAAACCCTCCACGATGATTAGAAGGGCCGCAATTGATGCGAAACCAAGATAGTGATGACCATGTAGTGTGGGGCAATGCCAAGATACCTTTATAAGACATTTAACGGTATCGATAACCCACGCCATTGTCGGTTTCTGTCATTACTTGAGTTATAAGTGCAAAGGAAATGCGAAACGCAAGTGTGTAGAGCTCGAAGGGTTGGAGAAATTGATAGACGTGCTTACCGTGCCATACTTCTTGGAATTGGTTGTAGTACTGCCACTGGATTAAACTTTCCCATCGACAACCGCGTCAACGGCACATCCCACAAGCGCAGTGGATGGGTACGGAAAGAATACGGCTTGCATGAAGATGCATTGCGCTAAGCCTTGCATGTACAACTAACAGCTGGAAGACAGGCGACGCGAGAGAAGATGAAGATACACTAGGATAGATTTCAGGCTGTCAGCAAGCCAGAGTGGGATAGCGGCGCGCTACTGCACAGTGGATATCGTCATTAAGTCTGGGACTGCAACGGTGATTCGCAGCTAACAGTGACTAACTGATTGCAGTATTGCGGACCTGGAGCGGGAATGCATGAGATGCTCAACAAGTCGCGAACGTGTGTTCGGTTCAGTTGCTTCAATGATGTCGCTAAGCGGGGACGGGCTGGGAAAGAGGTGGCTGCTTGGTGTGCTGACCCAGGCTGAGTGCGTGATGAAGGATGGCAAAGAAGCGAATAACGGATTGGAGCGTATAGCGTTATACAGTGAGCGCTGCGATGTGTTCGTGGCAGACGACGGAGCGAATGGAATAACGGAAGTGACGCCGCATAGCGTCGGAAGCAGTTCCGGCTGCGCCTTCCATATCTGACTAGGCTTGGCGGCTTAGATGATTGAGCTCTTGCTGGACGACGCGATCACCACGACGGCTGCACGTCGCCGGCTTCACACATGGCGCCCAGCGCTTGCGGGATGCACTGCTCCAAGCTTGATACCATACATTGTCCTAGCAACCAAGTATACGCTTCCCCAGAAGGCGGTGTGTATAATGTGGCAGGTGAAGTCGGATAGAGCGCCAACGTCAAATCGACGTGCTGCAAAATACCGTGTCATGTGAACATAGAGTCCCATTTTGGTCAAAACGTGGGATGTAAAGCAGCTCCAGGGTCCAATAAACGGCCATTTAAGCGTGAAATGAGCCAAATGCCGGAGCTGTGCATGTCCTTGCAGGGGTTTGCTAGCTGCGATGAGGCCCGTCTTCTGTCTTGGGACAGTCCGGTATTCGGCGCGGGTCACGAGAGCAGTAGAGTACCGCCTGAGAGAGATGAGGCTTGACCCAAGCATGGGCTACGACTCGAGAATTAGCGGAGGGTTACACACTCGCCGTGGGGTACCTTGTTTCGGGGCAGTTGCTGGAGTGAGTGGTGAGTGGCACTGTGGAGATGTGTTGGACATGCGTGCGGCGTCGGCTCATCGCGAGGGCTGCAGGAGCAGACCACTATTAATCGTGACACGAAGTAAGTCAGCAAGAAGCATCCAAGAAGCACACACAACCGAGGGTATGGCCAAGAGGCGGTCAGTGTGCTCTCAGCTCGTCGGCATTGCAGCTTGTGGGCGCAGTATCACAGAGACGACACCTCGGGCTGGACTGGCATGGCGGGAGCGGCGCCACGAGCTATAGTAATGCGACGGCAGCCGCAGCTCTAATGATGCTCCGTACTTGTGGACGATCCGACAGTCAACAGGTGGGCATGCAGGTGAATTTAGTACGTACCGCAGGCTAATAGCAGCGGATACTGTGTGTGGACTGCATGTGTAAGAGACCGCCCAGGAACGTTAGACAGCCGAGCGTAGGCCGGATTACCCTTGCAGCATCCTGCCGATGTGGCCGGCGACAGCGAGGTGGAGGGGTTGAACAGAGATATTGAGGATGACTTGTGACTTGTAATGGTGAAGTACTGCTGAGCATTGTTCGTACGAAGTAGAGTGTACAAGTACCAGTGGCAAGATGCCGAGAAATTCTGGCAAGGGCAGCCCAAGACTTGTTGATGAATCCCATCTGGCAGGGCTTGGGGACTATCATGCATCCAGCGCACTGCGCTTGCAGCGGCACGTAGACTCGAAGCCACCCCGAGAGGTCTCTAATGTTTCACGATAGTCAAGTGTGGCGGGGTTGGACGTGTGGCGGACATTCTTCGGAACAGACATGTCGAGGGCAAGAGCGGCCCAAAGACGGAGGGAAGCAGCGCCACGTGAGAATAGTCAGCAGCGTGTGAAGGCCCGACCGGTTTCCAGAAGACGGGAGATGTCGCACAGAGGCAGAGGCAGAGGCATGTGCTGCTTGGGAGCATGGACAGGGCGGTACCAAGGCCGGGCTCTACAGCTACCTAGGACAGAGCCGTGGGCGTACCAGTAGTCGAACTGTGGCCGTGCTCAGTTGCCTCGGCCGCGACCTCCGAGGCACCTTGATAAGTCGCGACTAGACGTCGCCTTGAAGAGCGCCATATCTGCTGCCTCCAGACTCCCAGAGCATCTCGCCGTGCCCTCGCCCGCCCGCCGCAAATTAACGTTAATCGCTCCATCGTCACAGTTGCATTTCCCCCGACGACGCGACCCACTAGCGCCTGCCGTCGGTTGGCTGGGACTCGGCAAGCGTGTCCAAAAGTGCTACCGCCCGTCCATAGACGAGCGTCTTCCGTCACCGCTTTCGCGGCGGAACATATAGCCCAGTCTGCGCCCCGGGAGATTGCCCGTATACACAACATTTCGCTACGACCGTGCCTGCGAACATCGCTGCCATTCTTACAAAATACAAAAGATCGAGGTGTGTTTCAAGTTTCACCCAACGCCACCCGCAGCCGCATAGTCATCTGGAGCCCGTTCCCACCACGCCAGGTCGCCATCCCGCCCCGAGTACAGTCTCACCCTCCCTCTAACACCGTGAAGCTGGATTCCCACGAGACGACGCCGCCGCCCCTCTCCCACTCGCCGCGAGAGTCGACTGCAGCGAGCACCCCCATCACCACCCCCGTGCAGCAACCCGCCGAGCCGCACTTCGGCCGCCCCAAGGACTCAAGCGCCGGCCTCTTCTACCAGTGGCACCGCAAGCCGCACGACTTCGTGGCCCACGAGCTGCCCGACAGCGAGCTTCTCTTCGAGGACGCGGGCGACTGCAGCTTTCCCCTGTTCCCAGAGGGCGCGCGCAGCATGGCTCAAATAGCCTCGCCCATCGACATCCAGACGCCCCCGCGCTATGGCTCCCACTCGCCACAGAACCAGACCTCCAACCTTACGTCCGCACTGAGAGAGGCTGAGGCGAACCGCGACACCAGCAACACGCCCGGCCAGCTCAACCCCAATGCCTTCGAGTTCCAGCGCCCCGGCATGGGCGAGCGCCACCCCTCCGTCAGCATGCTGGGCTCCTCCTTCTACGGCAGCGGTGCACGCCCCATCTCCATGAAGGACCGGGGCCGGCGAGAGAGCACCAACATGGGCAGCTTCGCTGGCGGCATGAGCTGGGGCGGAGTCTCGGTCGGTTCGTGGATCCGCGATGAGTAAGTATCACCAACCGCCAGCAGCAAGTGGCGACGGGTATTAACAGCTGCACAGCATCATGATGGCCGGCACCTCGCCTGCACCCTTCGCCAGCGGGCAGTCGCCCTCGTTCCACTCGTCGTCGTACCTGCCCAAGATGGAGGCCAACTTCATGAAGGACTTCACCTGCTGCGGCCTGACCCTCGCCTCGCTACACGACCTGCTCCAGCACTTCGAGGAGACACACGCCAATGCCCCCACAGCACGACCGTCGCAGCCGATACAGAATGGCTTCCCTCCCACCTCCGGCGTCCCGAGCACCGGCATCGCCCCAGGCCAGACGCAGGGCGAGCCCGCCACCAACACACAGATGGGCTTCCAGCCGAGGTCAGGGTCTATGAGCGGAACCCGGCAGCGACTAGGCTCAGTAAGTCGGTCGAACCTGTCCACTGTGCAGGACATGGACACGCTGGACGACATGGAGATGGACGACATCAGCTTCGACAATCTTCCCTCGATTGAAGAGGCGCCCACACAGTACCCCGTGCAGCAGAATCAGTTCAACCACAACCAGAACCAGAACCAGAGCCAGCTGCCCCAGCTCAACGTCAACTTGGCGAACTCGATGCAAAATCACCAGGGTCTGCGCACATCGACCCCCACCACGCCATCCGCCAACCAGCAGTTCAACCTGCAAAACAACCCCACCGTCTCATCCGTGAACACCCCCACCCTCGGCAACGTCTCAATGCAGAACCACAACCTGACGTCGCCCGAGTCGTCACATCCTGGCACACCCGCAGAACTCGACATGGACTTTGCAGGCTTCAACCCAATGATGGGCATGGGCGACATGGGCATGGGTGGCATGAATATGAACATGAACTTCGGCAACGGCAACTTTGGCATGAACGGCTTCGACAACAACAACGGCACCATCGACCAGCCTGGCAAGCGGCTCTTCAGCAAGCAGGGCGGAGGTCTGAGCAATGCACAGCTACACGCAGCACTAAAGAACTATAACCTCGGTGGCAACGACCAGAGCGAGCTTGCACGGCGACTACGAGAACAGCAGTTTGTGAACGGTGCCAGCATACCACAGTTCCCCTTCCCCGAGGAGGTCAAGCCCTTCAGATGCCCAGTCATCGGCTGCGAAAAGGCGTACAAAAACCAGAACGGCCTCAAGTACCACAAGCAGCACGGCCACCAGAACCAGCAGCTCAAGGAAAACGAAGATGGCAGTTTCTCAATCGTGGACCCATTGACGTCAATACCATACCCTGGTACAGTCGGCATGGAGAAGGAGAAGCCATACCGTTGCGAGGTCTGCGGCAAGCGCTACAAGAACCTCAACGGCTTGAAATACCACCGGTCACACGCTCCTCATTGCAACCCTGAGCTTGCCCTCCAGAAGCTTGGGCTGACTGGCAACCTACAGAGCCTCCAGAACATGCAAAACGCCAACGTGGCAGGTGCTGGCATGGGTGGCGTTGACCCTTCGATGTTCTCATCATGAGCCTTCCCTTCTGACAAATACCTTTCTGGACCTTTACCTCATAATACCCGTCCCTTCGAAGTCTGCGACAACAATGTTTCCTTCACGTACACTCTCACCTACGATTCCGTCTGATGACTCGATGTCATGTCCACACAAAAGTTACGATTGGCTTCGGCACTGTTTCCTCGCATCTCTATACTGACGTTTCTCTCACCAAGAATTGCTGGTTCTGGATCTTTGGATATCTGGTCGCCAGCTTGCGAATAATCCGCTTCCTGTACATCCTTTTCAAGGTGCATCTCCTTTGACCATCTAGAGTTGGTATGACGACGCTGGTGTGCATTAGATCGGTGTTACAGTGGGTCTCTGTTTTTCCACGTTTTCCTTTTCGATATCCCATGGTTGTTGCAACTCGACTCACGCCATCGCTAGACTTCGGTTGTTTTTCGGCGCCCAAAAGTTTCCAAGTTGGGGTTCAAGCTCATACGCTGGCCCGATTTCACGGTGTTTTTCTTTTGGTGGGAACGGTTCATAGATCTTAAGGACGTACGTTTTCCCAACCGTCTGGGATGCGTAAGGTCCTATAATATCACGCACTTCAAAACAACTCGAGCCCCACACGTTGACCCGGGCCTTGCTTGCGATAGGCCCATCTTTCTTCGCTGTGTATACACCTTACCCCGAGTGGATGCAAGCAACGTCACAGTACATCCCACCGTGAATATTACAGCTGGCTACCGAAAACGTTATTTCTCACCAATGGCACCGCCATGTCTTATCGCCTCGAACCGACCCATCATTCCCCTCCTTCGAACTCACGACGTCACCTCCAAGTATCAGGTTCCTCCACAGCCGTTGAACCCATAGTACCACCGATCGTTGAGATGAGTCGTTCCCCGACATACTTTGGTCCAAGTTAGGCTAACCCAACGGAGCAAATATGCGGACCAATCACAAAACAAACCCCTCGTAACCGCCAGACCGTTTCCTGGTCACCATCCAACGTTCCGTTGCCAATACCAAACATTCTGTAATACCCAGGTAGCTGTTCCAAGTCAAATCTGCTTACTAATAAAGCCGCTTCGCCACATGTCTTATCAACGGTTTCTCGAAAATCGTGCCAGGGTCCAGATCCCACGTGGCCAGCAAGTCCCACTGTCATCGATCTACCCCTGCATTGAATAGCTTACGGTCGCCACAGGCCACGTTTCGTGCCTGCGTGACATGTGCCCGGACTTCTACTTGTGGGTTCGTTCGTCGCGTGCCTTGCAGCGAAGCAAGCACCACCACCCGCTGACCACGGGCTGACCATGGTGCTTGGCCGGAGTTCACCGGTGGCTCAGCAGCGCCGCGCTTAGTTCATCAATAGGTACGGCGGAATTGTGAGTCTGGGCACGAGGTGAGGGTGAGGTTGTTCTTGGGATGGTTTGGCTGGGAGTTCTTGGGAGCCTGGCAGAGCCGCACCAACTAGCTCTGTGGAGCCTGCAGCGCACATTGCTTGTGGGTCTTCCATGCCCTTCCTCACCCAATCGCATCTCCTCAGCATATATGTCTTGCATCTTGCTGGGACAACCGAACTATCGAACGCCCGTTAGCGCTTCTGTACTCCCGGCGAGATCCCACTAGAAGCACGCATGGAAGGAAAAGCGGTCTGCAGGCGCGGACGATGGGGTAATAGATACTACGATGCTCCACTGTGGTAGCGGAGCAACCGTCCAGATCTGGGCTTGGGTGGATGGTCGTTTTGTGGGTGTTGGGAGATTTGATGTGAAGATTTTGGGAGCTTGGAGTAGGCGGCCGGCAGTTGGGTGGTGCGGGGCGGCTTTATTGGTTGGATGGGGGGGGGGAAATGGTTGACTGGCGGGGAGTTCTGCCAGTACCACGAATCACAACTATAACACGCGCCTTCTAGACGACGCTGCTACGCGCATACAAAGCCGCAGAAAAGAAACAGAATCGATACGAGTGGCGACAAGCAAGTTCGCTAGTACGCATTTGAGCTACCAATCGACCAAGGACCGAATGAAGCCACGAGAAAAGTCACACCAGCGCTCGCAGTAAGATCTACCATAAGCAGCATCCGAAAGAAAAACTCAACATGATTCTCTACCGTAGTCGACGCACACATCGTTGCGAGGCATCAACCGCCATTCTCGAGATTTTGTGCAGAGGAAGGCCTGCTTCGCAGCAACCATCGAGCGACAGCAGGTTTTACTGATTCGGTGGCACTGGTGAGGATGATGCTGGAATAGGTTTAGAGGCTGCACTTGATTAAATGCCGTTCTCGGGATTGTATGTAGAGGAATACAAGCCTCGCCCACTCCGTAGCGATCGAGCGATAGCAGACGATACCGATCCAATGGATCTAGTCACGCATTGATGGGAAGATGTCGGAGTATGTTCAGTGCTGGTACTGCTTACTCGTATGTGCGACGGATAGAATTTGTAGTCGATTGTTGCTGCTGCACACGAATGATTTTGAGTTGAGAACGGGGCCGGTGAGGCTTAGGTATATGTATATCGTGAAGTTTGGAGAAGTGGGACTCTAACATAACTGATAACGCAGAACCGGCCATCGCATGGATACTAACCTTGGTATTCTTCTACTTTCTAGGCACATAAACGATTTTGCTTAGCCAGGTCCTTCGATACTCCTTCCACGTACTCATTAACACACTCGGACGCGCGGTCTCACGCCTCATCGTAGCTTGCGGTGTGCTAAGAAATCTAAATGAACGATAACTTCTCCGGAGAACCCGCGTATCAGATGCGTGATCGGCTCCAAAACCATCAACAGAAACATGTGGTAGTTAGTCAAGAAAGTCCAATTTGCGCCTACCACATGTCTGCGTAAAACATTCTACTCTGACAACCTCAAAGGCAGAACGTTTCACGTTGTACTGTTACCGCTTCATCCTCAAGATGTTGTTTTACTCTCTCCTCCCGACCCTCTATTTCCTCACCCGAGAGATCATCTGGCAGCGGGATAGCTAACCCCGAGGCGGGGTACGGGAAGTCTAAGCCTTCACACAGACCTATTCAAATCCTTAACGAATAACGTCGTTGCGGGATGGCGTCACATAGTCCGCGTTGCGTTTTAGTTAGCATGTAACTACCTAGGTAGCCAGGATGATGAACCGATGTGCTGGGTCACTACTTCGCTCACTGCACCGAAGCGTTCGACTCTAGCCCAAGACCTATGTTGTCGTACCACTACGGTCGACGCTGCTGTCATGCAGGAACGGCCCACCCGCCGCTCGGCTGAATTACGGTACCTCATGGTCGGATGCCGGGGTGCGAGTCATGGCTACGATCCTCATAAGTACAATACAGCAGGTCATCTCCTCAGGGTCCGGGGCATCCTTCCGGTGCCTTCCTCGTCGCCAGCTATGGATACTTCTTCCTTCGTTTACTCTACCGGAAGTGACAAAGCACTGATGTGCAGCACGAATGTTGCAAGTAAAGATAGCCTTGATTGCCAGAATAAGCATTCGAACCTGGCGTGACTTCTTGTCGAGGAATATTGCTGTTGGACAGCTGCAGGATCAGCACCTGAAAGCGCCGACAAGCTTTGACAAGACCTTCCCTTCGGCACTGGTAGCCTTGCAAGTTTCATTCGGCTCTTCCACGGCGACATTCACCCATCTACCTATCACCTCATCACGGCTGGTTTCTCCTACACTGCCTGGCGCCCCTGCATGCGGCGCATAGATGACCATTGTATCAAAGCAACCCTTAGCCCATCCTATTCGCTCTGCGGCTCGGGCATACTGCTAGAAGTCGCAGCCTCCCCAGCTGTGCGGTCAGATATAGGATGAATAGGATAATGGACCACATCCCCGGATTACAACGTCAACGCTTGTTCAACTCCCAAGCTTCTCCTTAGGGATTGATCCTATTGCGTCGAAATACCGAACACGGGCTCAGATCAGTAATAAGTAGGATCTTCAGCGCGAAGGACGCCTTCGAAATTACGAAGCAGTGTTGGCATGCATGCCGCGCTCACCTGAAGGATTTTACCGAAAAATGGCCGCGAAGATACATAATGGAGGCATGATCATCGATTCGATGGAGCGGTGTTGCCCCATAATTCAGCAATGGTGAACACGACGCTGTTCATCCATCATCTCTTCACGGGGCTAGCCCTGATCATCATGGCGGTGCGACTCAGTTGCCGTCGGATCTTGTTCTCCAAACTCGGTTTTGGCGACTTTTGCACCATGGCCGCCATGCTGTGCGCGGCGGCGCGCGGCGGCATGATTCACGTTGTTATCACTTGGGGCACCAACAATGTTTCTGCCAAAGCTCGAACGCGCATAGATTTCACGCCAGATGAAGTGTATCGCAGGACGATCGGTAGTAGACTCACTATCGCAAATCGTCCTGTTTACAACACATAGTAAGTTTGCTCCAGCGAGTGATCTGCGTACAGGGAGCTTAGTTGATGGCAGTCCAGTCTTTGGTTACAGAAGCTGGTGTTGTTACACTTTTTTCTCAGGAACTTTCATCCTCAAGAACGAAATCGACGGTACATTCTCTGGTCGTACAGTGTTGTATTCTTCGCGACGTGGACTGCTGCGCAGATTGTGGGCTTTACGGAATGTGATCCGTTCAATCTGTATTGGCAGGTGATTCCTGCTCCTGGTCAGTCAAAGTCAACATCAGCGCATTAAACAATTTCTAAACATCTCCTAGGAAAATGCGTTCAGGCACAGGTTCAGTTAGTCGTATTGGGCGTGTTAAACATTGTAAGCACCGTCCCTGCTCGTTCATTTATAACACTCCTATAACGTCCCTTCTCTTCATGGCAACCATCTAACGCATGCCAAAACCTCAGGTAACAGACATCATGTTATTGGCCCTACCTCTACCAACTCTCATCTCTCTACAAACGCCCTGGCGCACCAAGCTGCGCCTCTTCACCATCTGCGCACTCGGTCTATTCATCATAGCCATCACCATAATCCGCCTCCCCATCAACCACCTAAATGCAGCCGTGCAAGCCAACCGATCGACATGGGCAAGCACCGAGCTCCTGACTGCAGCCATAGCCGTCAACGCGCCCACCCTTTACGGTGCCTTCAATCACTGGCGGCGCAGGTCCAAGAACACAACGTACGGCTCTGCGTCGCATCCGGGCAATTTCTCGAGCACGCGCGCAATAAGCAGTTCGTTGAAGCCTATGCACCCGAATGGGGATCCGTATAGTGATGAGCAGTCTATGCTTTATACGCAATTTCAGACGAGTGTGGGGTCGGCGGGTGTGGTTCAGGATGGTCCGCTTCAGGAGGGGATTATTTTGAAGACGATGGAGGTATCTCATAATGATATGGGACGGCTTGATGCTGCTAAGACGCACAGCGTGGCCTAGCACTAAGTGTTACTTTTCACGGAGATGTAGTCAAACCCTTTGGGTTTTTATACAAACGAGAAGAATGGCAGTGTGCCAGCTTTCACCGTAGAGGTGTTGCTCTTTCAAGGCAACTTATTTTCCATAGCAACTGTATGTTGACGCACATCGTTCCACTGGTGCTGTCATGATGGCATGTGTGGGCGAATAACGAAAGGAAGTGGCCAGATGACTTTCTAGCTAAGAAGGGAAAGGGGACAACAGAGGCGCTGAAGACTCAAGTGATGCAACCTCAGGTCCACAAACCGCAAGAGTAGAGCTGTAAAGCCACGATGGATGTCTCCATTCGTAGCAAAAGATGAGCTGATATTATTCTATTAAAAGAACACTCATTACGCGTTACTCTTCAACCAGTCATTAATGCAGGTCCATATCTTGTCACTGTTCTTCTCCATGAAAAACAAATGTCCATTCCCACGAATGCCAACCTTCCCTAGCTCTAGATGACTAGCTTTGGCACACCCTGCCTGCTTCAGAAACGCTACTGTGCAGTAGTCGTACGGCGCGTGGTAGCTAGCCTCGCCCGTGACCGTGAGAATCGGCAGCGGCGCCAAATTCGGTAGCTGCCGTGGAGCCGGATTTGTTGCTTGCAGAACGCAGGATACAGTCGACTTATTGCTGCTCTGTGTAGGCGGCGGCACCACCTGCTTTACAAGGTCGGTAATGGGGTCGTTTACTAGCGGTGAGTAGTTCAAGGGAATATCCGTCAAGCCCCATTTTCGAGCCGATGCGGAGCCAAAAACCGCTTCCTGGAAAGTTGGGCCGGTGGGCTCGAGAAGAATGAGGCCTTTGGTGAGTTTTGGGCGGGCATCAGCGATCAACAAGGGCATTAGGCCGCCTTGGCTGTGGCCCAGCAACCACACGGGACTGCCGATCAGATCCAGCAGCTTGGCTCCGGCGGACTGCATTGTCTCTTGCTGGTATGTGGCGTTGGAGATGAACTGCACGTTCGAGGAGTAAAATGCGTCGAATATCGGATCTCCCATAACACCAGTTCCGGGCCACTGCGTATGAAGCGCGGCTTGAGGCCATAGATTATACTGCTCGGGTGCAGTGAAGCGTTGTTGAATAATTTCTGCCGAGTATGTCGATGGCGCCTGCGCACCTGCGCGAGGTGCCCACGCCGACCGTCCTCGGAAGGTCTGATCCACGATATAGACAGTATATCCGGCGTCAAGGAAGTTTGAAGTCCAAGATTCCCCTCCGTCTGGCTTGTTCAGAAAATTTGTTCCAGTCTGGCCCTGTCCGTGGATAAAGACGATGGGGCTCCGTTTTTTGTTTGGCTTGGTAGGCGACAGCTTCTCCACATACATCTGGTCCTTGAAGATGGTACCGCCGTTTCCATCGCTGGTATAACCACCGCCAACGTAGAAAAATGTCCGGATTGCTGTGGTCTCGGTGGCGGACTGACGGTCATTATCTGCAAACGCTATGCCTGCAAAGAGGGCCAGCACACTCAGGAACATCATGGTAAGTTGAGAGATGCCGGGTGTCCTAGTTCTTGCAGCTGAGCGGCATCTTATAATTCCAGGCTGGTGGGTGACGGAAAGCGATCCAACCAGGGCTGAGCAGTTGCGGGCTGGCGTTGAATTGACAAGTCATCATCCTTGTCGTCCATGTGTGCATCTTGCCGTGTCCTTTCCCGACTTCCAGATTATTTCCGCACGGTCGAAGCCTCCCAGTTAAAGTAGCGCCGAAATTGCGACCTCGTGGCGAGCACCTGCATCTTCGTGTTGCGGAATTAAAGCGCATCCATCGAAAACGGCTTGTGTTGCGCCGCAGGAAAGAACAAGTACTTGCATTCTCGATACTACTAATCATCGCACCTGCTTACAGATCTCTAGTCAACTCTCAACATAGCAGTGGCTATAACTGAGATTTTTTAAGCTCTTCTGTGTCATCAAACTCTTCTTACGTCTTTTTCAAGGTGTGCGGCATTCTTGTAGGATTCGGAGAAAGCCGAAGGGAATCTTGGCGACGTTCAACTTACCGACGTGGGACAACAAGGGTGCGCGTTCAACGTCATTGCATGAACGTCTTTCAACGGCCCGGAATCATCATCATCCACTACCTATTCGGTCGACCAAAGAAAGGGGCTAACACCGCTGACGACTCTCGTCTGAATTATCAGGACAAATCGCTAGTATGCCCAGCATCCAGCCCGAACCTCCGGTTCACCCCGTGCAGCGCGCGAAGGGGCCATGGGCCATGAAAGCGGAGAGTTACATGCTTTTCATGCGGCTGAAAGAGTTGCCAAAGGGTGTTTATGATCCACTGCAAGAGGAATGGAGTGATGAGGAGAATGGTAAATTCCAGGGTGGGTTGGGCGCGGTGATGGTCGTGAGGTATCTGGATACACCTGTTGGTAGGTTTGTGAGTTCCCTTGGGTGCAAGTCGACTCGGCGTGACATCTATTCTCTCTCATTACGTCCTTGGTATCTTATCAACCCCATTCCAACCTCTCCCCCTCTGTGCCCCTAGTGTTCCATCTTACAAACCTCATAGGTCCGTACGATGAACTCATACTCGTTCCCGGAAATTTCGCCGTTCCCCAGCCTGCCTCTGGCTTACCCAAAATCCCCAAGAGAGCTCTTAGGATCTCTCGCATTTACGTCTCGCAACGCACCACGGTCTATAACGGCAGGTTAAATTGGAATATACCCAAGCACCTTGCGCGTTTCGAGTTCTCTGCCCCAACAACACCAGTAGGGAGCTCACCACCCTCATCCCTCACCATACAGGTCTTTCCACCAGACTCCAAGGATGGCGATGGCATGGCGCCTTTCTTCAAGTGCACGTTGACGCCATGGCGATGGATCCCAGCCTTTCCAGCGAATACTGCATACGTACCCTTGAGCCTACTCAACGTTCAACCGCCTCTTCTGGAACCAGCCGCTCGTCTTACGGCTGCTGAGTTCGAGTCAGAGCTTGATACTTCTATTGATGCGTACGATATAAGCAAGAAGAACGAGGAAGCGTTGCTAGTAGGAACGGAAAGGTGGACTGGATTTGAACTGCAGGCAAAGTGCAAAGCGAGGGGTTGTTGGGTCGAGATGGGTCAGGAGCAGGAGAGACCTGATGGAGTCGGCGAAGAAGATGGGAAGTGGTGGCCGAATGGTCTGAAGCCGTGGAGCGTCGGCGCATGGATGGAGGGCGGGGTGTTTGAGATTGCCGAGGGATTGGAGTGGAAGCTGTAGTGACGGTCGCGATATGGGAGGTTGAGGATTCCATGAGTGACATCCACATTGTCTCAGATTGTGGGGATGTAAAATACACCGACTCTGCATTGTTTCTCGGGCAGCCTGTAGGCCGACCATTCTTTACTGTGTTATAGCATGGTAGAGGGTGCTACGGACGATGAGAGGTCTACTACTGAAAAGTTCGTGAAGCGGAGTTGGCTCGAGAAAGATGCTGTTGCGGGATTGTAGCAATTTGAGCATCCCGAGCGACTTGCCGATGAAGATGACACTCTCACAACTGCATTGTAATGCATCTTTTCTTCATCTTGTGATGGGTGCGTTTTCCGTCGGCGGGAAGCCACTTAGGTAATTATGTCGGGCCCGACCAATCGCCACATGACCCGGAAAACGAATTTCTTTCCCCAATTCTGGCGCTTCGGCTGCGGCCGCGGCCGTAGCGATGACTACTTAACCCCGCGATATCGCACAATTTTCTACTTTCATACCATACCTCTCGGAGACATAACTGTTGTGCACCAAGCCTCTCGGGAACATTGAACGTTGTGCACCAAACCTCTCGGGGACATTGAGCTGTCGTCATTGATTGCATGGGAGGATAAAACGAGGGGACAAGAACACGATTTCTGGGGACTATTGTGGACCAACGTCATTACTTCATCTCGTCATCGGAAATCACCGTCTCTGTGCATCAATTGCGCATTCACACACTACACCACCCACATCTCTCTCCCTAGCATCGTATGCACAGCGAAACCAACGGCAGCACGCCAGGACAACATCAAGACTACAATCTCACGCGCGTAAATACCTTCCCAAGCGCTGAATTTACCATCCCACCATCCGACGCACTCTCACCATGCCTAAGTGCCCAAACTCCCACCGCCGCTGCCCAGGCCTCGCAGGCAGCGCCGGAGAAAGCCCAAAGCGTCACTGCAACTGGCCCTGAAGACCCAGAAAAAGCAGCCTCCATCGCACATTCTCACCACACCAATGTTGAAGCAGCCTACCCTGAAGGTGGCCTCGGCGCCTGGTCCGTTGTCCTAGGTTCCTTCATGGGTCTCCTCGCTGCCCTCGGTATGATGAACAGCGTCGGCGTGTACCACAGCTACATTGCGTCGCACCAGCTTGCAGCGTACAGCGAGAGCAGCATCAGCTGGATCTTCAGCATGTACGTGTTCCTGTCGTTTTTCTGCGGCCTGCAAATCGGGCCCATTTTCGACGCCCATGGACCCAAGCTGCTCGTCATTTCCGGCAGCGTCCTTCTCTGCGCAAGCAACTTCTTGCTTGGCGTGTGCACGCTGTACTGGCACTTTTTCCTCGTCTTTGGCGTGCTGGGCGGCTTGGGAACGAGTTTGATCTTTACGCCTGCGTTTGCGGCTGTGAGTCATTTTTTCCTAGAGAAGAGGGGGAATGCCACGGGTATTGCGGCCGCAGGAGGCAGTCTGGGTGGTGTCATCTTCCCACTTGCACTGCAGCAGCTCTTGCCATCTGTTGGATTTGCGTGGGCGACGCGCATTGTCGGCTTTATCGATGTGTTTTGCTGCATCGTCTGCTGCGTGCTCATTCGTTCACGACTCGAGCCAAAGCCCGGACAGTCTGTCCTGCCCGACTTTCGCATCTTCCGCGAGCCGTCATATTTGCTGCTTACAATTGGTCTGTTTGCGATGGAGTGGGCGTTGTTCGTGCCCATCACGTACCTAGCGACCTTTGCGAGTTCGACAGGCGCGATGAGTCCGGCGTTCAGTTATCAGCTGGTGGCCATATTTAACGCTGGAAGCTGTGTTGGCCGGTGGGTGCCTGGGCTCCTGGCTGACAAATTTGGTCGCTTCAACAGCATGATCGCTGCGCTTGCGATATGCTCGGCTTCGTCGTTGACCTTTTGGCTGCCTGCGTCGCTACTCACACCCACGACATCGGCTGAGGCGAACGCCATCAAAGCACTTACGATCGTCTATGCAGTCGTCTTTGGCTTCGCATCTGGATCGAACATTTCGGTGACTCCAGTTTGCGTTGGACAACTTTGCGACACCAGTCAGTATGGACGTTACTATGCCACCTGTTACACGGTCGTGTCTTTCTCGACGCTGACAGGCATTCCTATCGCAGGAAGTTTGATCTCAGCTGCTGGAGGCGCATACTGGGGCATCATCGTCTGGACTGCTCTTTGTTACATCATCGCATCGGGCTGCTTCGTTTGGTCTCGCGCATTGCAGGTGGGATGGAAGCTGGGCGTCAAGTTCTAAGCAATCCCGACTGCTTAGAGTCGGCATTCACTACCCAATTTGTCGCAGTTCCTTGGGGCGATCCAGATCACAGTGTTGGCGATGGAGGTTATTTTGAGGGTGGCGAGATGCGCTGTGAGCAGACGGCGATCGTAAGTTTGGAGTAAGAGGGCAGTGTTGTTGATCTCATTCCCACGGAGGCGATGTGCATATCGCCTCTTTACACTCGTTCATTGTTGTCGTTGTCGTTTCAGATCCTAGGAGGATCATGTTGCCACGCTATGTATAGCAAAGCACCACCATTAGCTGTAGTTATTCGCTTATATAATTTCGCGTCTACAAACTCTGAGTCCTGATGTTCGGATGTGATGTTCATACTGTAAATTGCCACCGCCCCAGACTATCAAGTATGACACTTTCTTGGCTTGGTCGACATATTCTTTGACACGTAGCGACTGATCGGGCCGACTAGTTGCTTTGGTTGTGTAAAGCGAGGAAGCGAATTCATATATGCCTGCTGCACGTCGCCGCCGCCGCCGTACTACCGATTACTAAAATTTCTTAGTCTAGTAGACATCTCCTTGACAAGCACCGGTTAATTGTAGTCATTCTCGCGAAGCTAATTCATGCGCTCGGGTGCGCAGTCGCCAAGTCACGTGGTTGTTCCTCTTGTCTTCTCTATGCTTGCTAGCTTCTCAACGTGCCGCCTTCAATTGCCGTTTTTGTCGTCATTGGCGTGGTGGACGAAACTCTAAAATGGTACACTTGTGGCAAGAGGAAAAGGTTTGCTAAGTCTTACATCTCGCAATCGCATTAGTTTCAACGTTTGCCATCAGGGACGGGATGCGAGGTCTAAGTGATAACACTAGGGAGACACCGACGATCGAGGCGACCCTAGAAAAACCTTGGTCCAGTCGCAATCCCCTCGCAGATGTACATGCGATCAAAACGGTACTGTGATGTTTCAAGTCGATCAACTCGCCACGCTAAGTATAGTAACTCGTGGTTGTTGTTGACGCGGATATATTCGTTTCAGCGGTAGAGTGTGAGGGTTGAGCATGGTTTCCAGATACCATTGGAAGGCGATACTGTGGTAGTCGCCCCTATCCATCCCTATATGATGGGCAATTATCGTGAGGCTCGAAACTTAATCCACCCGCAATATTGAAGTGGCGGCCGATCTCCCGCTAAGAGGCGCGCCGCGGCCCTTGCGGAGTTTTAGCGCTCATCCATGCGCGAGCATTCGAACTTTTTGCTTCATCTCGGTGATGGGAAATGAATACTGGGATGGCTTCTTTGCTGGAAAGGATTTGAAGTTCGAATGTTTGTTGTGGAGTGGTGATTAAGTCGTGCAAAAGGCATGCTGTGATGACACGTACGGTTTGCGCTAGTTACTTCCGGCCTTCCGCAGCTTAGGAACGTGGCACGTCTCTTTCCTTATCCCCATCCAATTTCCACTCCAACCACACAAACACCAAGAGTCCAATTGTTGACCACGGAGACTCTGCGGAAGTCGTTGTTCCGCATTTGTTGCCGCCGGTATATGTCAATGGATAGGAAGGGGTACCCGGTGCCCCTGAACCAATCAAGCCACACCTGGGCATGCACGTGGAACGGCGGTAGCGAAGCACGCCTCAAGCGTAGGTGAGCGGCACCGGTGCCTCGAAAGACCGAAGTTTGATGCTCGTCAATCATCGCCGAAGTCGTTGTGAGTGGGCGTGCCAGTTGTCCGAGACCTTAGTGGCTGCCAATAATGCGGGCGATGTGCGTCCCGATACATGAAGGCGTGATGCGAGCGCTGCAGGGTGGAGGCAGCAATCGCACGATGTCTTCAAACAATTGGCAAAGAGCTGAGCGCTCGCTTATTTCCAAGGATGATCGCCACCTTGCGTTGGCGTGGCTGCAGCACGCTTTTGGATCGAGCTGAGCGTTTCGAGGATGGACTTGGGGCGCATCTAGGTTCAAGGTACCTCATTCGAACCGTTATTGGTAAGTGGACCAGGCGTTTGGCGGTCTGGGAGTGATGCGATGGCTATGATGGGATGGTACCTGATTCGTGAGTTACGCTTCTTTCTTACCGCTTCTGAACATGGCCTGCATGGTGTAGCGTGTATGTCAGTTGTCAATCTCCTTGACGTTCTCTAGTGCGTGGGATTGCTTTTGAATGGCTTGTACCCAGGGCGTTCGTGCGGCAGCTTTTTGCTTCCCCGCTCTAGTTCGTAATAGTTCTTTTCGATATACTTCTTTGAGCATCCTTTCTATGTCGACCCACGAACATGAAGTCGAAGTCTTGCATTTGTCTCGGTCGCGCGTCCAGTGAGATGGAGCCCCCGATCCCTGTTCCTCGTGTTGGTGCTTTGGATCCGGAGAGTACTAGGTCTCGAGGATTGGTACGGAAGAACTCAAAACTACAGACGCACGTGGAGGTGTTGAGGTGCAAACTTGGAAAGCCCGCGGCGATACCAGAAGCCGACCAGACATTTGAACCTTCGAAAGACTGGACACCGATATATCACGCCGTCTATCATCAACGTGAAGCCGCGCTTACACATTTCCTTCGAAATGGCGGGTCACCGGACGATATTGATGGAATAGGCCAGCCTCCGCTATGTATTGCCGTTGCGAACGGTTACACCGGTATTGTCAGGACACTACTCGATTCTGGCGCAAACTTAGATGCCACTACGAAAGACGGAGAAACGGCTCTTCACTTGGCGATCAAGAAAAACCGGCTCGATATTATCGATATGCTTCTGGAGTCTGGACCTGGACTCGAAGCTCACACAACCGACACACACGAAACGGTCCTTCACTACGCTGCATCAAAGTCTGGGTCACTTGCGATTATCGTGGCCCTGCTGAAGCTTGGAGCCAAGTACGATGCTCTGAATTCCAGAGGTCAAAGTCCAGCGGAAGCAGCTTTACTAGCAAACAACATCCACGGTGCGGTGGCAATCATCAACGCTGCACATGGCAGGCGGGACAAGCTAGCCAAAGAGAAGGAAATGCTTCTAAAACACGTGGAAAGAAGTCAGGCCCGCTTCAGCATCGGGAATGAATTGATAGCGGATATCTTCTCAGCAGCCTGTGACCCTGACTCCACTGTGCTTGTTGAAGCAATCAAGAGAGATGATGCTGGCTTAGTAGAGATGTTCCTAAGCAACGGGGCGGACCCGGATCGCGAAACGGCTCGAGGCTATCGCCCCATATTCGTTTCGCTCGAATGCGCTGGTGCACCTGTTGTTCAGACACTAGTCAAGCACAAGGCAGACGTCACTGTGCGTGACGCCAAGGGTCTTACCGTGCTACAAGCCGTCTTCGAGGGACCGTTGGCGCAGGACAAGGAGAGCATTTCCGCTATTTTTGACTGCCTCCTATCGAAAGGCGCGAACGCCACAGTCATATATCCGGATGGCAAGACGTTACTTCACCGCGCAGTCTCTCCTACTTTCGGCTACGCAAGGGTCGCGCATCTACTTCTGGGCTCTGGTGTCAATGTCAATGCTCCAGACAACGACGGGAACACAGCTTTGCATTTAGCAACCCATAGCAGATCATGCATGGAAGTCTTGTTAAAAAACGGGGCAAATCCACGAAAGACGAACCTCGCTGGTCTGACGCCTTTACTGTACGCTGCCAATCTCGCGAAGAAAGACAACGAGCCTGATCTTGAAACGTTGATCAAGGCATCTGATCCTCGTGCAGTCAACACGAAAGAACAGACTATTCTTCATCTCGCTGCAGCGAACGGTCTCGAGAAGACTGTCCGCATCCTCCTCCGAGCTCGTGCTGAAACCACCATTGTCGATTCGAACAAACACACTCCGCTACTGCTTGCGGTCCTGAACCAGCAATGGCATGTAGTACCACTACTCACCATTCCACCTAGTACGAATTCCTGGGACGTAGCAGGAATGACAGCACTCCATCACATTGCTACGAGCGTGCCCACAGAGCCTTCGACTTGGAAAGACATCGCCACTGCTGCGATTCCTTTTTGTGAGCGTGGTGTAAGCAGAAGCATGCGCGAGAAGTCCGGTGCGACACCACTTATCTTGGCTGTTAAGACGCTTCCCGAAGAAGCCCTGCCTGTTGTCGAGACCCTTTTGATGGAGAAAGCAGACAAGAGGACCAGCTGGAATTGTGTCAGCCATGAAGACCATGGTAGATGCGACGCACTACATTACGCTATCACCATGCGAAAGCTTGTCTTTGCTGAAACATTACTGAAGCACGGCGCCTCTTTCGATTTCAAGGACTGGATTCCTGGAAAGGGAGGGCTGAACGCGTCGGTTGCTTCCGAAAAGCAGATCCTGAAGCTCCTTGCCCAGTACGAATGGTCCCGTCGTGCGGGTGCATTGCGACGGCAGTCTGTCGGTCCTGAATCAGAGGCTCAGGAAGCTCTCTTCTCGACAATGTTTCCCACGTCAGATCTCAAAAACATGATCTCCATGGGCCTGGATCCAAATGCGCTGCCAAAGACCAGTCTTGGATCTTCGTTGCTTTGGGCCATATTACGGCAGATACCGCTACAGCCACCACTGTTGCCCAAGTACTTGTTTGAGACCGTCAAGCTCATCCTGGAACAAAGTGCCGATCCAAACGTCGGCACTGCTCGGGGAGGGAGACGCACACCATCGCCGCAAGCGTCATCACAAGATCTACCCTTATCCTTACATACGCTCACATTCTTGCTGGAGGAGTATCCTACTGTCGATGCGGATCTCGTCACTCTCCTCCTGACCAAAGGCACTAAACTGTCCCTCGCCTCTCCCTTCTATGGGGGCAGATACCCACTCCACTCTGCAGCCAAGGCCAATCGCATTGACCTTGTGGACGAGTTCCTTCTCCAGCGAGCGGACATCAACTGCTTAGATCGAGAAGGTCGCACACCGCTGTTCATCGCAGCCGAGAAAGGGCTCTGGGAGATCACAGACACACTCTTGCGTCGCGGGGCAAAGGTCGATGTGAAGGACAGTGAAACCAATACAGTGTTGCATGCGGCCGCAGTCGGTGGCAGCAAGAGAACTGTGACAATGCTGCTACGTACCGGTGCAAAGTCCAATGTCAAGAATAAGAAGGATCAAACCCCATTGGCTTGTGTACCCGAGAAGCTCGACGCAAAGGAGAAAGACAAGATCATGCAGCTGCTTAAGGACGCTGAAGAGAAAGAGAAGCGCGATGAAGATCGTAATCGTAAACTCGCCGAACAAGCTGCGGCGTACGAAGCGAAGATGAAGCAGCGCCGCGACGAAGAAGCTAAGGATAGGCAACGAAGGGAAGGAGAAACCAAGGACAAGCAACAAAGGGAGCAAGAAGACCAAGAACGACAACAAAAAGAGCAGGAAGCTCGAATACAACAGCATCAGAAGACGAAGGTCGAGAAGCCGCGACAAGTCTCCTCACCCCTTCCGCAGAAACCAAACAGATCCATCTTTCGCACCCCATCTCTCTTTTCCCCTCGCTCCAAAGCCACACCACCGCCACCACCTCCTCCATCTACGCTCCCCGTAATACCAAAACTCGAAATAAACATACGCGTCACCACCCCACCATTCTCCACGCCCTCTACTACAACAACAACCGCCAATCAACCCAACATCAGCCATAAGCGCGTCGCATCTCCCCGCATCGACAGCGGCTTTGGACAGAAGCGCCCAGGCGATACGGATAAGCCGCTTCCGGTGCTAGATCGCAGCAAGGCTGCGCTTGACGGCGAAGCTGACGGAGAAAAGAGTAAGAGAAACAGCAACGCAGCAGAACTAGCGGACTGGCTGGCGTTGAGTAAAATGATGGAGAGGATGTAAAATGTCGCCGTTCAGCATACTTTCATTCATTGCGTCTGCATTTGCATTTTCGCACACATAAATATCGCGAGCGTTGCATTTTCTTTTGGTTGGTGGGCGGAATCTCTTGAGCGCATTGCATGTCACTTTACTGAACCTGGATGTACACGATACCAGCGATTATATACGATACCCCTTCGACGACGATAACATAGTAATTAGTAAAGTAATACAGTACACGTAATTTGAGGGTTTGGACCATGATCTGATCGGATCGGATCGGATCGGAAAGGTTGGTGTTTATTGTGTGACGGAAAGCAAAGAAATGGCTGGCAGTTGCCTGTTTCACAGGGACACAACCCCCTCACCATGACCCTGCACTTCGAGCCTTCTTCAGGTCCGAGTCGTTCTTGCTCTCTTCCTCCGATGCCATCTAGGTGATTCACCCTTTCCTACTACTAACAAAGGACTGTGGCGGGACGTTGTGTCAGATCTGCCAAAACATCTTTTGTGGTCGGATATCATTCCATCAACAAATCCACCATGATACCTTCGAGAGCCTCGAGCAGTCAGCTCTCGAAGAGTGCCACTTATGCGCTATTGTGTGGGGAAGAATCTCTCCTCTTCCGCCGAGCCATCCCCACAAAACCGAGAGGAGGCGGAAACATTACTATTGGCCCCCAGGGTGCTTCATTTATGTGGTAGACAGATGTCGTGGGAATGTTACAGCTTGATCGCCACAGAAACACATCCGCTGGGCCTGCCGAGACAGAGATTTCTTCAGGCCCGAAGAATCGCAAGAGCAAAAGCGGCTAGCTTTTTACAAGCAGGAGAAGCCGTTTTCTCTGGTCGACAACAGTGATCGAAAATTAAGAAAAGAGCTGTGTGAACTATGGGAACGGACCCTATGCGAGTACACCAACTGTAATCTCATGTATTCAAGCGACAAACTTGTCGCTCTGTCGGGTGTTGCCAAGGTTCTGGGACACAGGCTTCAAGAGGATTATTGTGCTGGATTGTGGAGAAGTCGACTCGTGAACGAATTGTCATGGAAGAGAAACACTGAAGAGTGCATCTGGGGCCTACCAAAACTTGAGCCCGTACCATATCGAGCACCTTCGTGGTCCTGGGCGAGTATAGATGACGCAATCCACAGGCTTTATGCAGACCTCCCTACAGAGCCCTTGATCCATGTTATTGGCTGCCAAGTCGAGACTGCGACAGCTGATCGCACGGGAGCCGTTTTATCGGCCGAGCTGAAGATCTTCGGTACCCTTTCAACGCTCCAATTTGATATACCTATGGAATCGGATGACTATGGACGCAAAGTCCTTCTCAACACCAAGTAGTGGGACTGCTACGGTAGTTCAGTTGTTGACATTTTTTCCGATTACGCACCTCCTCTGACTAAGAACGCACATTGTCTACCTCTCTATATTGGCTGTATAGATGACTATGATTATAAGGTGATGGAATGCCTAGGTCTCAGTCCAACGGGAGAGAAAAGCTGTCGATTCCGAAGAACTGGCTTGCTCCGTGTGCAGCTCCACATACCAGGAATGGAAGACTGGCAGCAATTCCGAAATGTGATGAATGAAGACTGTGTCAGCACGGCACCTTAGTTCACACAGTACATGTGAACTGCATCTCACGTGACTCTGTTAGTCACATGCTTACTCATCTGGTTGTGTATATAATCGCTCTCCGTAGCTCTCTAATACAACAACCTTCTCCCTCTTTTCTGCCCTGTCCCTCACATCCGACAGACTGGATGGAGTACGAGACAGCATGTGACGATGGGAAGTACATCATCACGATCATACAATCTAAAGGACTCGCTTGTCATCTGAATGAAGTCACGCTTTCCACTTTCACTCTTGTATTTCAAATCACCACTTGACTCCACTCAAGACACAAGCAATAATAAAGAATAGGACCCGCATCTTTAGTGGGTGGTGGAGCAGCAATAAAGGCCACGTTGAGCGAAGAAAGAGCATTAAGGAGAGACAATGGAATCATTCGCAAATTGTACACGTTCTATAATAACACTCTGCAGCACCCCAACCCATCACTCAAATAAGCCACTCTTCAGACTCCCCCTCACTCATCGAAACATCCAAAAGCTGCTCCTGCAAATCCTCCTCCTCAACCCTCGCACTCCTAGACGACCCCGCAGCACTTCCCTTCGCCACCGACTCGCCCACCGCTTTCCCTTTCCCCTATCCCTTCCCCTTCCCTTCTCCACCCGCCACCGTCTCCCCCCTCGCAACCGCCTTCTCCCTCTTTTCCAACCCCAACCAATCCACCACGCCCTCACAATCCGTAAACTCTTTGAACCCGCCGCCTTTCCACGCCTCGCCATGGGCTGCGGGCATGTCAGCTGGTTTCCCCTCTTTGAAGCGACGCGCCCGGCCCCAGCGGCAATACACCCATCCGTGCGTGAGGATGCGACTGCGCACGCCTTTATTGGCGAAATCGTATTTCTCATAAACTACGTCCCCGATGGTGGACTCAGGTGCTTCCCAGCCGCCAAGGCGGTACGCAGTCACGCCGTCCATGATAGTGATTTGCGTAAGTGGCTCGTCGAGTTTAGAGCGCTTTTTCTCATCCTCAGAAAGTTTCGCGCGACGCACACGTTCCTCCTTGTCCGGTCTTGGCTCATCGTCCGGGATGCGGGGATTGCGCTGCGCCATGTTTTTGTGGTTGAAGCATTCCATGCGTTTAGCTGTTAAAGTGTCTTCTTTGAACACGGGCTCGAAGTAGTACACGGTGTGGGGATCGAGGCGCATGGAGAGGCTGAGCAGGCCGGCGAGGGCGACGATGTCGGCGAGTTGGGCGATGGGGGCGGACGGCGTGGGGTTGTGGAGGGGCGAGGAGGGGGCGAAGATGGGGCGGATGTGTGTCCAGATTACGCTTGTGATGTAGGTTACGTGGTTGGTGAAGTTGGAGGGGAGGATGAAGGTGTTTGAGGTGCCGAGTTTGAGGCTCTTGCGCATGGCATTGGCGTAGTGCTTGTTGCGGTCGAAGCCTGGAGTTGTTAGCAATGTGGTGTTGTATGATGCGGTATGCTTACCATCTTCCTTTTTGTGCTTCTGCTGGATTTCAGCGAGCTTGTTGATGTGCTTGACGATGCCTCCGAAGAAGATGTGTTGGAAGACTTGCTCCACTAACACGTTCCCAATGATGGCCATGACAAGGGCGCGTTTCTTCTGGTTGTCAAGAAACAAGTCTTTCCAGCCTTGTACTCCTCCTGGGCCGCCAGAGGCTACACAGCCAATGATCTTTGCTGTCTCCGGTTTGAGCTCCTCAAACAGCCCTTGGACCCATGGTTCCCGGTTTCGAGTGCTGATGTCGCTCTGGAAGAACTTCTTGGTGAATCGTTCCATCAAGTCCATCATGTGCCATAATCCATCACGAATCTCGACATCGCGTAAGGTATACTCTGGCTCTTCAATTTCCGCTTGAATGAATTGTTTGACGTTCCGGGGTCTTTCGTTGAGCATTTCTCGAGCGCGCTTGTTAGGGTGAGTTGACCACATCTCGTCGCGATTCATGCCCGGCTTCCAGCTTTTCAAAGGAGTTGCTGCCTTTATCGTAGTTGAAGGCTTGATAGTCTTTGGCAAGTTTGCCTTTTTGGTTGATGTTTGTGGACGTGGGGTCCTTCCGACAGCGGGTTGCACGTAGTCAAGCGGCTGCCAATCCGCTCCAAGATTTTCACCGGAAAAGTTCAAGTCTTCAAGACTTTGAGGTCTTCCAGTAAGCGTCAACCTCCCGACGGGCTTAGACGGTTGACTCCTGATATCCAATTGGCCTTCTAATGGCTCAATGGCATCCAAAACCATTTGGTTAGGTTCGCTGGATAAATGTCTTTTCAGATCTTCGAGGCTGCGCCGCGCTCTGATGGTCTCGACTGAGTCCTCTGCTGGTTTCCCACTTCCTTGCCGAGGATGTGGACGGGGACGCGATGGGCCTGCTGTTCCGTACGGCGCATTCCGGTAAGCCTCGTCGCTTTTGCACTTACCCTGCCCTCTACCTCTTTCATCTTCACCAGCTCTGCGTTCGATTGAAGTCGGAGGTGGAGACTCGGGCAACTCAGTCCCCATGAAGAAGTCCAAGAAAGTATCCTTCAACCATGACGCTGCTTCCTCCATAGTGACTTAATGTGTGAAAATGAACAGGGAACGGACGATCAAATAATATGAATGCGCTTTCCAAGCTCAAGGACAACGGTTTTTGCAGCTCGACAATAGTTTTAGCAAAGAGTTTGACAACAAAATTGTCTCGCTTTGTGGGCTCTTGTATGGCGTCCACGGTCGCTTTGTCCCATCGCACAATGCCGTATGCGGCGAATGCGGGATGGAGCGGCCGGAATGAGGTTTGCCTTTCGCAGAACAAAGCATAGATGGCATTGTAAAGGGTGGAAGAGTTTTCAGGAACAATGGCGTTAATCTGTTTGATGTTGGTCGTGTCAGATGAGCGAGGCGCAGATCAAGGGTGATGACTAATCCACGTCGCACGAAGCGACGAGGATACATACTGAGAACCTGCTTCGATTACAAGCTACTAGTGGTATAACATCTCCTTATTCACTGCTGAATATACTGCCCGGAGACTGAACACCCTGTTCGATCCTCAAATCCCAGACTCCTCGCTAAATGAGAAATATTAAACGGAATACAATTCGGCAACGAGGCGACTCAGCGCAATCATTTGTAAGGTCGAGGAGGCGTCCAGTTTCGGTACATACACGAACATAGTGTGCCTGCATCTTGCGCCTTCAAGCCATCGGTGACTTTCTCGCCCGACTTCTTCTTGCAAGAAGGCACGTTATCACCACCACCGACACTTTGCTCAATGCGCGCAGCTAGATTCATGGTTAGTCGCAAGTTATTCGCGGGTTTCAATCAAAGACTCACCATATGGCCACACGGGGTTAGCAGCGTTCCCCACTGCAATGGTATCCTTGGGGTAGGTCTTCCCCATTTTGGTGTACAGCGATCCAGTGATTGTGGTCGCGCTGTAGTCGCACTCAAAGTCGCCTTTCTGGTCTCCGACACTGCCAGTCATGTTTACTGCCTTTGCCCTGCTGAATTGGAAAAAGTATCGCTCAGTATCCTTGCCGCCGTCCAGCAGATCCAGCTTCTCATTTTGAAACATGGTGCCAAGTGTGGGATCCTGTCCGTTCGACGTAATCATGTATGATCCAGGCGAGCCACTTATTGCCCAATTGAGGATCGTGAGCGCTTTCTGGGGATCGGAATAGTAGTTTGTGCTAGGTGGGCAGGACCACGTGGCGGCGTTGGCGGTGCAATCAGTTCTCACCGTGTCAAGAAAGGTCACGAAAGAGTAGGCGCCGACAGGAAAGCCGGATGGGAGGGCAGACGGCGCGAGGGAGGCGGTTGGTGTAGGAGGCTTGCCGGTCTCGGTGCCACTGCTTGGGCTTGTGCCAGGGTTATTGCCTGCAGGTTGAGAGTCGCCAGTCGTTGCTGAAGGCGCAGGGCTATACGGGCTGTCAATAACGCACACCTATGGTGAGTAGTCGTGTGTGTCTCTCACCTGCTCGAAGCCTTCTTCTTCAACCCCACTGCTAAACCGACTGCCAGAGCAATGATCAACACAAGCAGAACGGCCACTATGATGGCTATCCGCTTCCTGGTCCATCGCTCTTTGTGGTTCTTTTGCCGAATGTGTCCAAACTTCTCGGCGTCTTTGTCGCTCCACACACTGACGCTCAGATTGCTGCCATTGGGCGTGCGATCCTCACTACTCTCGCGTGGTGTATTCAACCTCCCGCCAGTAAGCACCGACACGATGGCCGACTTCTTTGTACTGCTGTGTCTATGCTGCACGGGACCAATGTGTTGATGTGTCGGATCGTTGCAATATGTGCTAGTGGTGGTGACGTTGATCTTGGCCGTGGCGGGTGATTTGGACCGCAGCGCATTGGTTGATTCGATGATGAGAGAGAGGCGTTGACCAGCAGGCGTTGAGATTCGTTTGGCAGGGCGTTCGTCGGCGAGGGGCTCGTGAGCACTGGTCCGCTTGGAACGAAAGATGTCCATGGTGATTATGTGGTGAACGGGAGATGGCGTATGTCTTGCTCAAGGGTGCGCCTGTCAATACTACCGTTGGTGGTCCTGATTCGTTCCCATGCTCTGGCTCACCTCCAGCTGGTACGATTGCGAATGTCTCGGTACGGGTCGGCGGTATACGAGCCTTGTTATAAGTCCCAGAATGGATATTGGGTAAAGGGGATCGATCAACACCGTTGGAGTCGGTTGGACGAGGGAAGACAAGGAGCTTCCAGTTCCTCAGCGGAAGGAGGATTGATTGATCCACTGCCGCACCCACCCTCTCTCCGACCAAAAGCTTAACGATGAAAACGGGTAGCGTGCTGCCGTAGACGGGACGAGAGCACATGGCACAAGCTTCCATCACACGCTAGAGGCCCATTGCAGTATCGGAAAACACCTAATCAAGCGTAGATGCTTACACTGGCCAAGGCTCGACAGCTATGGCTCGCGTGACGTGGCGTTGCCGCCCGCACATTGTGCTTCAGGGCCGACTCAGACCTGTCTCTATGCAAAGACAGAAGAAGTGAGAGTGAGAGAACGGTCGGGAGATGCGCTAGAGCATGTCACCAGGACCCGATTCGAACAGCGACCAAGGACGCGATGTTGTTCTGGAACGAAGTTTGTTGATAAATTTAGGGGTTCGTGACTCGGGTTCGCGCCGTGTTCCTGCATGGTCAGCTCGTGCCGTCGGCGTATTTGCGGCTGCCAAGCCCGATGTCAACCACATTCACATCTCAAACATGGCTCCTTGACGTACGGTGAATGCTCACCGGGAGCTTCAATGCTGCAAACGACACCGCATCGTGAAAAAGCTGTCTGAATACGCTTCAATGTCTTGCTACGCTAAACCCCGAACGCGTCCCCTTCACCGCGCCTTGAGTCACCGTCACCGCACCTTCTCACGCGACGAATGCCGTCCACATCGACGAACGCGACTTCCTTTGCCATTGAATGCGCCTGCCGGCATCTCATGACACTAGCCAACGGCCGAACGCGCCTGCTATATATAGCAAACAAACACCACCGCCTTCTAGGGTAGACAACATCTGTCCCACCGCTTCTTCCGCGCGACAGCATATCAGCATTCACTGCTGCACTACATTCTCCTCTGCAGCGACTTGCTGTCGAATCACAAGCGCCACCACACCAGCACCCACGACCATGTCTCAAGGTCGGAGGGTAGTCCCACTTCGCCCTGGTTGCAGCGATGGAGACGCACTTCATGTTCCAAAACAAGGCCAATACACCCAAGTCGTACCGCCAACACTGTATCTTGAGAAAGTAGGTCAACAATGGATGACGAACCGGGGTGAAGCACAGGCTGGTGCCAAGTACATCCTCGAGGCATTGCCTAGCGGGTACACCTTGTGGGAGCGACCCCGTCCGTCCGCTCCCAAACATGTCGACAAGTATCTCTACGGACATCCTGGCGGCAAATATTTTAATTCGCCGAACCGCTTTTACCCACACTTCGAGCACCTTATGAAAAACAATGGTAGCAATATCGGATGTCCATGCACAGTCTGCGCTGGTACCATGGGGGTCCTTCCGAAAGGTTCTTCCAGCAGTGCAAGGGCGCATACTTCGAGCACGGCATCATCACAACCGAGCACAGTAAGAGAGCCAACGCCGGTTTCACCTCCCGCTCCAGCTTCAGTGTCGTCCTTTCCGCGGCCTCCGACCGCCCCCGCAGTCCGAGCACCAGTACAGGTTGCGCGCTTCAAGGGCAGGCCAAAGCTTGTTAGCGCTGGCGTAGATTCGAGTCGCGTAGACGAAGAGGGCACACCGGATGTCTACCGCAATCTTGTAGACAAACTAAAGCGTCACACCATGATCGACGAGATGATACACGAGCCGTTGAGCCCGGACTGGAGGGCGGAGGAGGAGCTCCTTCCCGTCATCCTCCAAGGTTTGAAACAACAAGGTCAATGGATCCCTAGAGTCGGCGACATAGTCCTCTACATTCGCGATCTGCCCACCAACGTCGACGTAATGCGGCATGAGGTGACAGACGAGTTTCAGCTATATGATGAAGAGGCGGAGGAGTTCCTGGGATCTCCACCTTGGGAGGCTGGTCTTGTCGGAGAGGCTCCAGCGGATCCGAGCACTATCGCTGATCTCCATCGCAGTGAGAGCGAAACAAACGTCATCTACTCCGGGGTTCGCGTCGAGCCGTTGCCCGACCCAAACAGCCATGACAAATCGCTTTCGAAGCGACACAAATACGTCTCTTTGCGTCAGACACGCCCCTTCATATTGTGGAAAGAACTGCTTCACAACGTACCGCGAGATCAATGGCACCCAACGATCATCAACGCGCTCACCGCCGCTTCGACCCTGTCGCTTGTCGGGAAGTATCGATTCAAAGGGAATTGGCCTCATGCAAGCATCTTCTGTCATGGTATCTACATAGGTTCTGAAATGCTGGCTGTAGGAGATACGGTCCGGTTGTCACCCAGCACGCTCAAGAAGCATACGACCTGCTTAGAGGTTCTTGTCATCAAGTCTATTCGTCTCAAGTGGTCGGATCTAGACAAAGCCTCAAACAACGACTATGACGAAGGGCGTCCGTACAACTCATCCGTCTGGATCTACGGTTCCGGCTACACCAGTGATACGTCACTAGTGAACAAGGAATATCTATCCGAAGATAATACTGAGCCTCCTAAAGCAACAGTTGAATACGGCGAATGGTACCCACTTCACTCTACCGATAAGGAACTTGCCGTGCCATGCTCTCGCATTATGGGTCGACTGTATGAACGCGAAGCTATGGCGTTTTGGTTGAACTCGGAGCCTGGTGACCAGCCCTCTTTAGACAATGGTCGGGAAGCCCTCGTGGAGGCTCGATCGTTTGCACGTCATCACGATGAACGAATTGCTCGAGAGCCCGATGCTACCTGGTTCTGGGGAGACAGCCGCGCAGATGCGCTGAACCTGCACACGATTAACGGCCTCGAAATCGCGAAGTATGACCAGGAGCGAGACGTTCGAGACATGCGCAAGAAGATCAAGGTCATTGAGGGCATGGAGAACAGCAAGCCAGCGCCTGGCAAATCGAGTGCTCCAGTCTCACTCGGCAGCCGAGGACTTCGCAGTTTCATGGCTCCGGGCATTGCAGATCAGGCCGACCAAGCCGCCCCAGGCTCCAGCGCGAACACGAGCGTCGCGGGCAGTTCGAGTGCAAGTGCGAATTCTGGTGCCAGCAAAAAGCGCCCACACATCATCAAGCTGAGCGACGACGAGGATGAGATACGCAAACAGACCAGAGTCGTCGATAACGGCCCGAGCGTAGGCAAGAAAGCGAAAGTCGCCGTGGTCATACGATGAGCCTGCAAGTAAAAGACCCCGGATCCAAGAGCACACGGTGGGATATGAAGCGTGGCCTCTCCGGCATTGTTATGCACATGGGCGAGGACTGGAAAAGTGCGATTATGAGTATGATTACGACCGATATATTTTATGAGCACCACGAGGAGGATGAGTGATTATGGTGATGCCCCTCCTGGCTCCGGACGTGTTTAATGGGGAATTCATGTTTGTCCGGCATCATCGGATCTTGTATGAGTAGCTATAGAACTTTGGAATGAACAGCCGATGACTTGGTATGACGTCATGTGACATCAACCAGACTACTCAACTCAAAATTACATATCAACGTCTCAAGATCGAAACTCATTCGCGCACCTAACAAGTCAGTACCACAAGCTCACCGCACCGCACTGCAATTCCAACAATCACATGTTTTGCGAATATTCAATTACACCTATACAAATTTACAGATTGCCTTCTCAAACTCTCAATCTGAACGCAAACCAAGACGGCACCAGGTGGGGCAATAATTCGTGTCCGATTACGTGAGCAAACCCCATCAAAAATGGCGCGCGGTCACTCCCCCTATACAAATTACTATACAAAGTTAGAATACGCGTCATTTCAGCTATAAACTTAACGACGAGCTCATGAGGCTATAAAATAGTATACAAAAGCCTATATAGGCGTATTTTATGCTGTTGAGAGCGCGTTTTCCACCAGTTTTCGCTGCGGTATTTCTCACCACCTGTCTCATACACCTTGCGGCACTTATATGGCATTTCTGCTATACGATCCTTCACCTCAGCCATCGTAATTGCAGCCCACTCCTCTTGTAATATTGCTTTGAGGTGAGTTTTCGTACCATCCCACCTCTCCTGACCCTGCTCTGGCCACCGCAATCGTCGCTTTGTACGCTGTTTTAGTATAAGCCACAGCCCCTCAATAGGGTTAAGGTCAGGGGATTTGCCAGGGTGAAAAGTACGGGGATCCAGTTGAGTTGCCGGGCATTTTCAGCTATATTGTCATGCAATTTGGTGCCGTGTGATGGGTCGTTATCCTTCTGCAGGAGCTAGCTGCGAGGCTCCTGGAGGCGAGCTTAGTGTATATATTTGATGTAGGCAGGCAGGACGTGTGTAGCGTAGTACTGCTGGGTCATGTGATGGCCGCTGCCGGTTACCTCAAGCGGTAGAGGCTTTGTAGCCTCCCACTCCTTTACGCGATCGTAGTATTGCTGAGGTATTTAGTACTTGCTCTTACGTGGTTTTGGCGGCGGTTTAGGTAGCTTTAGCATCTCTTCCTCATCGTTATAGAAGTAGAGCGCGCTCTTTGTACACTAGTTAATAGTAGCGTACATATAGAGTGTGAGAGATAAAGCTTTCTGTGGCTTGCGAGCGCGTAGGTTACCTCAATTTATACGCTCTCCGCAACGGCGTAGTATGTGAGGCTTTTGAAAATCCTTGTTTGGGTTGAAGTGCGCTTCATCAGTAAACCATACGCTATCCCAGAAGCCCAGCATAGGCTGGTGCATGTGGGCGCCGCTATACTGCGTACGCTCGCGCCAGTTGCCGTCATTCAACTTGTCGGTGTATGCCGCCGTGTATACGTGCGCGTCTATACGATTGCTGAGGTTGTAGCGGAGCGCACGAGGGCATAGAGGGACATCGTTGACGCGTTGTTGTACTGCGAGTGGAGCGTTGCGCATTGGGTTGGAGTTGTCGTGTAGCATGAGCTCTAGCTTCTCAGATGAGACGCGCCACGGGCGGCCGAGCTTATAGTGTTTTGCAGCAGCTTTGCGCTTCCGTACGCGTCGCGCGTCGTCAAACTTAGTCCTCTCAGTCCTCCAGCGTTGCCCTGTACGCGCTGATATACCGTGGGCAGCTGCAATGGCTGCCATCGACTCACTTGGGCCTCGGTGATTGAAATGCCAAAAGTAATGCGCACGTTCTTCGGTATCGGGGACAGTGAGTATTTCATCTTGTTCAGGAGTCTTCGGGCTGTCCATTACTGCAAAAACAACTAGAAAATGTGAAGTTTTGGTAGAGATAGACTTATGTGGACATTTTTTTACGATAGTATTGATGGTGTTGATGAGGGCTGGTGCTCACGTAATCGGACACGAATTATTGCCCCACCTGGTGACGGGGTATTTAAACCCCACGCAATGCAAGAATGCCAACACCAAATCAAGAGGGTGAAGATGCCGACGCCCCCAACTCCGCTATTCAAGTAGCACCGTCGCTATGCAGACAATTTCTAGACAGAAAGGAAAGGGTAGGGTCGAGGGGCGAGTTTAGTACGATTTGTATTTCTGTGGACATATTAGCATTTATTTCGGTATAAATCACTGACACGAGAACAATTAGTGAACTTACATTTTCAATCTTCCTACGACTCGTCTCATCCAGCGCATTCCCGACGCCCAGCAGCGCATTACTAAGCGCCTTCGTTGCGCCGAGTGCAGGTCGCAAAATAACAGTCGGGGCATGCCGTGCAAGCGCCCTCGCCATGCCGACGCCGCTGCCTTCTTCCATGACTTCTGCTGGGATGGCAATAACAGCGTCGCGTGCAGTCAGTAGATCGCGCTCGAGATGGCGAGCCGCGGAACGCAAGCCCGCTCGGACGCCGATGGGTTGGTTAGCGTAGTGAGACACAGCGCGTGCTTTTTCAGGTGCGGCGTCGGAGTCATCGTTGTCCCAGTCGGTGCGTGATGGCGCGCCTGTTTGGGGCGCAAGGAAGGCTTCTGCGCCTTCGAGGAGGGTTTGGGTTCCGATTGCGACTTTGGCGCCTAGGCGAGCGACTTCCGATGTTGTGTTTTTCGCAAAGGCGTAGACGCCTTTTTGCAGGCTGCGCACGATGCGGCCGTCTTTTCGGTACTCGCGCATAGGGACGACGACGAGGTCGCGCATGCCGGAGCCGACGTTTACGAGAGGGCGCACGGCTGCTAGACCAGCGAGAACGCCGGGCAGTTGGTTGCGCTTCACGTCGGGCATCCAAACATCGTTGAGCGTTTTGTGTAGTTTGTCGAACGAAGTGATGCCATATACTATTGCGTGACGAAGGGTGATGTCCGAGCCGTCGAGGATGAGAAAGTTCATGAACTCGGTGGTATGACCAGATCGAATGCCACGGTAGTCGACTCGCTTTGGCTTGTAGTCAAGCTTGAGTGTCACGGCTTTGATTTCTAAGCGCTGGATGAAGGGATCTTCAGAGACCGAAGAGCTGCTGGGCGCTAAGTCGTCCTTGAACTCGAAAAAGCGCGTGATGAAGTCTAGCGCATCTTGGTCGACGTGCAGGCGAAGAGGGAGTACTGTGACCTTGATGACCAGTTCTGATGCTGCGAGGTCTGTCACGGGCTTGACAGTGACAAGATCAAGGTTGACCATCGGTTTGTTCATTTCCCGGGCGCCTGGATCAATCGAGCAAGTAAGAAACTTCTTCCATGTTGATGTTGGCACGTGGTCAAAGATCTCCAGGTCCCGTACCCGGACGTCGACAGAGTTGATGGTCTCACCACTGTTCGGAGGAAAGACTATCAGATCAACGGCGACACCCATAAGCGAGAAGGCCACTTTTTTGTGCTTGCTTCGATCAAGCTTAAGGCGGCGTTTGGACTTTCCTGAACTTCTTGGGCGGGCCGTGGCTCCAGTAGAGCGCGTAGCTGTCGATGCCGCGTAGCTGCCAGTTTCGCTTGCAAGATCGTCGATATCCTGGTTGATGCGACGCGCGAGAGCGCCCTTTTCCTCCTTGACCGGCACACCTATCCAGACGGAGTTGAACAGGAAGTCTTCCTCAACGAAGTCGTCGTCTTCATCTCCATCACGAGCCCTCTGTCGTCGCTCTTCAGCACGAGCTTCGACATCATCTACCGCTTGACTGATAGCATTATGGGTGCGAGGCCAGTCATAACCATCGTACAAGTTCCAGATGATGTTCACATCGCGTACACGGACCTTGAGCGGCGCCTCCGGCTGCTTGAACTCGTTCGACAAATGGTACTGATTCTTCTCCGAGTCCCACTTACGAGCTTTGCCCTTGCCTTCCGAATCGGAGTCCCCAAAATAGTTCTCGTTGAAGTCGAAGCCTTGCTCGCTCTCAGATATCTCGTACTTCTCTTGGAAACTCTCTAGGAGGGCTCGATCGCCACGATTTCGTACGAGAGGCGGAGTCGTAAGCGCCCGGAGATCATCTTCGCCGAGTAAGCTATCCCCCATCTCTTCGTTTGTAGGCAGAGACTGTGAGTTGTATATACTACCTACAAATTCAAGATTTGTAGGCACTTCATCATCCACAAGGTCAGCGTTGCTCATGAAATCGTCGTCGTCCTCCTCTGACGCAGCAAGCGCATCGCCAGTGAAAGACTCCATCATTTGTTGCAGCGGTACAACAGTGCGATACTGTTCTCCGACCGATGGAGGTGACGGTGGTTGAAGACCGTTTAGGATGGCAATCAACGTCTGCGTGGAGTCGGCACACGATTCTAAGACAAAAAGCTCATTCTTGAACTCCACATCCACCAGTTGTGGCTGATCCTTACCATACCCAGCTATGTTGACAAGCACTTTAGCAGCAGAGATGGAGCTGAGGGACACAAAGCCTAGTTCTCGAAGTTCATGTAGATGTGGATTCGGCAAAGCTATGCGAGTAGAGGCGGAAGTTCCATGCTGATGCTCTATCCGCGATACGTCGTCGATCGCATGCATGGAAGCTCTGCGGAGCTCCAAGGTCACCGAGTAGTCGCTCTTGGCTTGTTTACCTGCAATGTGGGCTTCAGTCAGGACGAACAAGCCTTTCGATGGGATTTTCCGCGGATTTAGACCAATCGCGCAATTCCTCATTACTAAATCGACCTGGAGTGGCTTAGCAGTTGGTGCTGCTTGCGAACTGGCTTCCGACGATTGTCGGCTGAGTGTCTTCGGCGATGACGCTCCGGTCATAGTGGCTACCGAAGCTGCGATGCCAAGTGCGATATCGTCGACGGTGCCGTCCTCAGAGATGCCAAGTGCCGCCATGATTGTTGATACTCGATACTCAACACACACGTTGAAGAGCTTTGCCTTGATCACCGGTTCCATTTCGTCGCCAACCATGCGAATCATGATTGCGGGTAGCTGCTCTTCGGAATGCAGCTTGATCACTTCATGTAGCAAGACTTCTTCTCCACGGTCCACTATCGCTTTGCCAACTTCTACTGCTAAAAGCGCCGGAACGCCAACATGAGCAAGAGCAGCGGCTTCCAGATTAACTTTCAGGTCACCGAGTTGCTCGTTGATGGCTAAGTTTGCCTCGAGGTGCTGCACTGACACTAGGGTAAGCAGCCCAGGTCGATCATCGTCCGGAAGATATTTTGTCACTTTCGACAATCGCGCGATCTCTTCCCCAAGGGCCTCGAATGTCTTCATTTCCTGGAGGTCTGACATACGGATACCAATTTCGGTGACCTCAATGCGTAAGACAGAGCCTTTTCGACGTTGGCGCAGTAAGGTGTCGATGAGAATATCATCGTTGTTTTCGTACGGATCCTTGCTTGGTGTGATGAGAGAAATGAGCCGTGCAAGGTCTGACTCTTCGGGTGCAAAGAGGAAGTTGACGGTGGTTCCCTGGATATGCACCCAAAGAGGTGCACTTGCTTGCTCTGCTTCTAAGTACGGCCCTGAAAGATGTACCTCTGACACCTTCAGGCGTACGTTGTTTTCTCGCATTGCTATTCGAACTGAGGTGGTGTGGAGTTTCACGGCGCAAGTTTGTCCCTTGAGTGTGATTGCGACTTCTCCAAATTGTACTTGAACTTTCGGTGAAGGAGAAGAAGTTGCACTCACTTCAGTCTGGGGACTCGGAGAGTCGCCAAAATGCACACCTCGAGGCCGAGGCTGCACGGGTGATACGACCGGGCTATTGATGGTGGTGTTGGCAGAGCTGATGGAACTACTAAGTTCTAGTACTCCACTAAACCCACCGAAACTTCCAAGAGCATCGTCTAGCTTCTGTATGTCCAGCATGACCTGAACAGGTCGGGTGACAACGGTGATACGCTTGTCCTTGGCCTGCTCATAGTCAATTTCGACATCGTTGCATATATGATCTTGGGCGAACCCAGCAGATCGTCTAGATCTCGGTCGCGAGGATTGGAAGAAGATGATATCTTGGTCCAGAGATGCTAGCACAAACTTCCCAATCTGGAGCTTCGCCCTCGACTGGTTCTCACGGAGCTGGCTCGCCAATTGAATCTTTTCGCAACTCAATCGAACCATGGCATCGACTGGATTTAGAGCTAGTGACCGGTTGGCTGGTGCTCCTGCCAGAAGGGATTCAGCCATAATGTTCTCAAGCCATGCAATGCCGATGCGCTTGATTGATAGCTCGAAAGCACTACTAGTGGTCTCATTCGGAATCTCTCCCGGCTTTGATATTGTCTCATGTGCAGTCGAATCGCCAGCAAAGGCTGCGAGTACTCGATTAATCATTCCATACATGATTCGACCTGTCCAAAGGTCTACGTGCCCTGCCACCGAACCGACTTCGACTTTGATCAATGATGAAGACGTGTATTTTGGCTTGGGTTGTTGCATAGTTTGTTCGGGCTGCATGTCCTTCGACAGTGGACGTCTCCGCGTTGAAGCCTCCATCGATGGCTTTCGGCGGTGTGTGGATGCTTGTGCATAGTTGGAGAAAGACCCTGGCATCTCAGCGAAGATTGAGTCTTCACCCAGATTAGGCGGTTTGAAGTCTATGCCCGAAGCATCTGCCCTAGATTCTACGGTTTGTTCACTACCCCCGTCTTGGTCCAAACCTAGTGGGAACCACACAATGACGTTGTCGACTGTCAAAAAGAGCTTCGCTTGCTTGCGAACGGATGTACGCGCAATGGGCGTTCGAGCTCGGTCATAGTGTGGCGAAGAATTGTCCACAGGGGTGCCGGGCCGAGGAGTCTCGAGACCATCATCAACCTCAGGAAGCGGTGCGAGTATGCTACCAGTTATCATGTCTTCGGGCAGCGATCCAGAGGCATCCGACGAGGTGTCCTTGCTAGACGTGGAGGACGAATCCCAGCCTCCAGGAATATGATGCTGAATTGAGTTCGTGCCTACGGCGCTCATGTACATGCTTTCTGCCTCATCGTGGGTAAAGAGCTGTGACTGAGCAAGATCCTTTTCCGAGTGGGGCGAAGACGCGGGCGACGAGTGCTGGTCGTCGAGAAAACCCTCCTGTTCCTCAGCTGCGTGGTGTTGCGCAGCGGCCAAATTGTCGGTAGCTGGCTGGGAAGCGTCCGAGTATCTGGACGCAGATGGGGAAGCGTGGAAACTTGGTGGACGAAATGACCGACCAAGGGCGGACACAGTAGGGAGGCCCGCATCTGAAGATGCACTCGCCGCCGCCGATGTCCGACTTTCGTGACCATGGCTAGCACGTTCAGGACGCCAAGTATCCTGTTCGTCGTCTGGAAAATGTGGGTCCAGTACGTCGTCAAACCTGGAATTGAATAAGTCATTCTGTAGAGCATAGTCAAGCAGGCCGTCCTCGTCGTACAGGATGCTACTAGCTCCGAGATCGCGAATGGGTAGGGAGTGCCGAGACTGAGAGGGTAAGTCGTCCTCACGATCTTCGCGCAGGCCATCATCAGAGGAAGCGTCTGCAAAGCGGTCATCATCTACGGTCAGGATGGAAGAGGCCAACCGAGGTTGCTCTGGTGGAGATGTCGCTGTGGCTGTATGAGGACTTATGGTTAAGCTGGCGACAGACGCGCGAGGTGACGGTGCTGACACAGGCGAGTCGGCGGTATCTTCATCGTGCACTGGGTCTAGTTGGATATTAGCTTGTCTCTCCGATTGCAAAGAAGATTGGCTCGCGGCTGGCTCGCTGGCTGTTCGGTGGCTGGTTGACATGTTTGAACGTGTGGTTGCCGGCGATGAGGGCTGCGAAACCCTCGACATGGAAACAAAGTTCTCTGCATCCGATACAAGACGAGCACATATGTTCTGGATGCGCATCCTACGCTTGCCGATGTTCGCATTTGTCTCGTGGGGAGGCGAATTGGAGCCCATCTCGACGCGAGTAGCCCGAGATGTGACAGAGTCGATTGCGATGCGTTCGACGTGGAAATTCAGGGACGCAGGCGAGCCCTGGGCTGAATTGGACGCATCTGACGTGTCGGACGAGAACTGGTCCTCCACTTCGATATCGATATTGTCGACCACGATGCTCAGCCGATCCAAGGCAGTGTTCAGTATGTTGCGCAGGTAACTTGGGAGTGCAAGTGGCGCTCCCATGCCCGCTGAGCTCTCATCCGATCCGTCATCGCTCGACGTGACGGATTCCTGCAGATATTCGGACCGCGATTCCAGCTCCTGCTCAAGCTCCCGGATCTCCTCGGTGGGCTCCTCCCTAAGGAACGAATTGGTCAGGTCGTCGACCGTGGGCACGTGTTCGTCCTTGGAGGTGTCGCTCAGATCGTCTCGGGGGAGCGGAAACGACGGTCGCTGAGGGGTCGGTACGCGACTTGATGTCGGCTTTGTAGTACTTTTGTCATCATCCACCAGTCTTGCCTGCACTTGTATGCCATGCACCTCGATCGATATCTGGGGTACGCCGAGCTCGAGGACAAAGGTGACTCGGAGGAGCGAGGCGCGCGCTTTCGACAGGTGGATTTCGGGTGGTAGTTTTAGGTGTAATAGTGCTACGAGTTTCTGCACGACATGTTAGCTACTGTGAATCGTCTCCAGTCCCTGGTCCACCAACCTTGATGTGTAGCCCGACATCCCGCACCTCCAGCGTGGTCAGCTTCCCGACATCTACGCTCACAAAGTCGGCCGGGTCCTTATCGAGGATGTCGATGTGCCGCAGCCCGTAGAGAAGGAGCCTCTTGCCAATAGAGCTCGAAATGCCGGAGAAGAAGGCCATGGTGTGAGAGTTGAGGTGCTCTGGGCGTAGCGTGAGCAAGTCGAGCGCTTACCGCAGTATGAGGAACGGCTCCATAGGTGATATGCTGTGAGGTGCAAGGACCCTGGGACCGATACGGGTGCAAAAAATGCGATTCACTCTTCGAACGGGGTACAGTCACTTAGTGCACAGTCCTCGTTGGCCTCCAAGCTGCAGTCTAGTGAATATGGATAAAAGCGTGGTGAAGCGTTTGGGGCGCGATGCAGTGCAAACTGCGTGGCGACAAGCAGCGCGTCTATGTGGGTGAGTAGGTCACGGGAGGTTGTTAGGAAGACGTAGTGCGGTGCGAATGGTTATGGGACGAGGGCAGATGATGCGTGATGCGATCGCGCGCAGCAGGCCGCCGTCGCCATGACCGACAGGGTCCCCGCGTCTCCCCACCACCAATCGATAAGCATGGCGCGAGGCTGAGCAACTGACCCGGACCTAGTCCACAGCGTGCAGCAGATATACGTAGGTACCGGCACCGAGATATGACTTCTTCCAATCCTGAGACCGACTCACCTGGAAATGTCGGCTGCACGACTATCAAGACGGCCAAATTCGGGAGTGCCGGATGGGGACTAGTCCGAAGCGCGTTACGTCAGCGATCACTAGTTCCGTTCAGGAAGGAAGTCGCGGTAGGCTCCGACGCTGAACCTTTTCCACTTCCACTTTCTTGAATCTGAAATCTTTCCTTGATTGTAGACTCGACATTCTGGTGCACCGGCAAGAAACATGGCATCAAGTGAAGCAGAAGAGGTTGAAGCCTGGGCGCAAGCCGAAGGCGTACCGAGCCTAGCCGACCCATTCATCCAAAAGTATCTATCAGGAAGAGATGCATTAGTGGAGCAAGAGAAGAAACAGCGAAGTGGTCGGTGACTCGAGAAACATGCCATATTGTCATAACATACGGTCTGACAACTTTCAGACTATCACTTCCGCCAGAGTCTCTCCCCCATGGCACAAGAAGCATGCGCCATCGTCTCACAGATACGCTTCCAAGAGCAGCAGACACTATGGACGAAGGATTATGAGGACAGCCTACTTACCGAGCATGTTGATGTCTTCCCGGGTATGATGTTTTCACTGGCCAAGGAGCGCATGGAGAAGAGCAAGCTTTGGCAGATCGTTCAGAAGATGCCGAAAGGCGCACTGCTGCATTGTCATTTAGAGGCCATGGTAGACCTCGATTGGGCGCTCGAAGAGGCATTCGATACTGAGGGCGTTTGTGTGATAGCTGATGGGCCGATCACAACCGAACAGCAGCGGCGAAAAACAGGCTTCTCCTTCACCTATTCGAAGAGCGCGAAAGATGGTGCGTCAGTTTGGAGGGAGAACTACTCTGCCAAATCCCCGATTCCTATCAACACGGCCGCCGCAGACTTCCCAGACGGTGGCAAAGCCGGCTTCATCGAATGGATCCGCAGCCGCGTTGCTATCACCGCATCGGAACATCTCTCCCACCATGACGGGCCTAATGAAATCTGGCGCAAGTTCATGTCTTGCTTCCCCATTCTAGGTTCGCTCATATACTATGAGCCCATCTTTCGTAAGTTCGTGCGCAGACTGTGCAAGCAGTTACTTGACGATGGTGTATACTACGTCGACATGCGCTCTGCTTTCTTCACCCCGTACCGAAGTGCAGGCAAGGAAGAATGGGATAAAGACTGGTTCAACATGCTTGCGGCCATTGAAGATGAGATTGACGATTTCAAGAAGACCGAAGAAGGAAAAGACTTCTGGGGTGCGAGAATGATATGGACAACGATTCGACAGTTCAACAAGAAGCAAGTGATCAAGAGTACGTTTTCCTTTTCTTAACTTATCCCAGCTCTATGCACTAATCGACTACAGGCATGAAAGACTGTATCGATATGAAGCTTGAATTCCCCAGGCTGATCGCGGGCTACGACCTAGTCGGGCAAGAAGATCTCGGCCGCCCACTCTCCGACCTCGCACCCGAACTTTTCTGGTTCCGCAAAGCCTGTGCTGAAGAAGGCGTTGACATCCCCTTCTTTTTCCACGCCGGCGAGACACTTGGTGATGGTGACGCCGTGGATGAGAACCTCTTCGACGCCATCTTACTCGGTACGCGGAGAATTGGGCACGGCTTTAGCTTGTACAAGCATCCGCTTCTCATCGACATGGTAAAGGAGAAGAAGATCTTGGTGGAGAGTTGTCCGGTGTCCAACGAAGTCCTACGTCTGTGTAGCTCCATTATGTCGCATCCTCTCCCTGCCCTTCTAGCCCGCGGCGTTCCATGCTCGCTCTGCAACGACGATCCTACGATCCTTGGTCAGGGCGTGATGGGCATGTCGCACGACTTCTGGCAAGCGCTGCAAGGCTGGGAGAACCTTGGCCTCGAGGGCCTGGGTAGTCTAGCGGAGAACAGTGTACGTTGGGCTAGCCTCGAGGACTACAGCAGCAGAGACTGGACGCAAGATATCAGAGATGGAAGTATGGGCAAGGGCACACGGGCGGAGAAGTTGAAGGAGTGGACAAAGAGGTGGGAAAGATATTGTGCGTGGATCGTGGAAGAGTTTGGGACGGATGAGAATTTGGAGCCGGAAGAGTAGGACTCCGGGCAGAGATTTGGAAGGAAAAGAGCTCAACGCGTACATCGACAGCCCGACTGATACATTCAACATCAACTGTGCGAAGACCTTCAGGAAATTGATAAAGACAGGACGATGCTTCCAATGTCTGCGTCAAGTATTTACGACCTGCATCCTTAACAGCAACACCTTCTTCTAGCTGACAGAACGCAGAGCTCACCACTAGTAAGAACTATGACTGGGAAACTGATGGCAATCTACTTCTAGCACGACACGTAAAACCAAATTCCTTTCGCGCACTGGAGTCTGTAGTCTCGTTAGCATTTCGGTCATTATTTTGATGTACTGTTGCGCACGAACAGATCTCGACCGATCGAGGCAAACGATTCGACGGTGAATTTGTAAAACAAACAGTTAATGGACTGCCAGAGCAACGCTAGAGTCTATAATACCCACTTTTTCTCCTCCACACCTCACGCACACGGTACTAGAAAGTGTGATACACCTACAACGTCAACACATAATTTCCTCGAATATGGCCGACGCGATGGCGCTTCCACGCGCACTTCGATATGAGGTTGCAGGCGTTCCGTATCTGGTCCACCCACAAATTTTGGTAATCTTCTCTCTCGCACCCACGAGAAGACGCCGACGTATGCGATCGCTTACCGAAACGTAGGGAACAGTGACCAGGCGAAGTCTATCTAACAAAGTTATTCCCGCCGTGCTCATCAAAGCTTTCGCTGGCGATGATGCACCCAAAGATGTTGATTGCATCGTTCAAGAGATCTTGGCTTTTGCAGATATCGACGACGTCTATCAAGAAGCTTTCCGCAGTACTCTCATACTTCAAGTAGACAGCGAGGAGCCTAGTAATATCGTCGATGCGTTGCGAAGTAAACTCCTAACGATGCCTGGTCATTTCTTAGATATCCACCAATCTACCGCATCACCTTCTTCGCGGTGGCCACCGGGTCCCTACTTCCTCTGTGGGCACTCCATCCATCAAGCATGGCGCCTCTATTCAGATGATCTGGACACTTTTATCTTCGGCGTCATTCCCTACGATACTCGAAGTCACATACAGTAAGTGACTATCTAGTCCTCAGACATTCTTCAAACCAAACTGATCCTTTGACCACCAGATTCGAAGCCGTTACAGAGCTATCCACCGATGGCATCCACCGCACCATCGCCGTACGGAGTCGGTTATACACGCGACCAACAACCGCATGGCCTCTGGCTGGCGCCCGCATCGCGCTCAAAGACATCTACAAGCTCTCCGGTGTGAAAACCACCATGATGAGTCGACATTATACAGCTCTTTACGGTCCCGACCGGGAGAGTGCTGATTATGTTAAGAAGTTGATTAAGCTTGGTGCAGTTATCGTGGGAAAGACCAAGATGACATCGTTCGCCTCGTTAGAGGAACCAACGGATCAGTGGATCGATTTCCACTGTCCGGTTAATTCGAGAGGAGATGGGTACCAGAGCCCATCTGGAAGCTCGCAGGTGCGGCGGCAGCGTTGGCTGGTTACGATTGGCTTGACTACTCAGTCGGTAGTGACTGTGAGCAACCTTCTTCTATGTCGAGAATTGCCAACTGACCAGACCATCATCAGCTGCCGGAAGTATTCGAGCACCGGCAACGTGTAATGGGTTGTTTTCGTTGCGGCCGTCTTTTGACTCGACGTCGATGGAAGGAGTGGCTGTCAACTCTTCGTGAGTCCCTAATTCCCGCTTGTGATCGCTTCGTAGGAGAGATTCTCATCACATACAAGGCTTTTGATGTCGTGGGGCATTTCAGTCGCAGTCTAGACGACTTGAAACACATCGTAGCGAATACCTTGGACACACTTACGCAGTGGGAGAAGTTTCCCAGCAGGATCTTGTATCCGCTCGATTTCTTCCCTCATAGCAATCCAACGCACCAAGCCATGGTTGAAGAAGCTGTCTGTCTTCTAGAAAATTTCCTCAACACAAAAAGAGTAGAGCTCATCATTGCAGAGCGATGGACTCGATGCCCTCCAGCCGCCGCCAAGGGCAAGTCATTGAAGGAGTATCTGGCGAAGGTAAGTCACCCAGAAAGCTAGATAAGGAGCTAAATCTGACTAACTTGCACAGAGTGCATTCTGGTCCATGTGTCGAGACTACAACACCCACTTCTCCCAATACCGCAGCGACTTCCGGACCAAATTCGACAAAGAACCATATGTCGGTGCAATCGTAAATTTCCGCTGGTCCGCATCCCCTCCCTCAATACCATCTCGTTTCCTAATAGCACAATAGGGCCCTCGGAAGAGAAATCACGGACAATGAATACCAAGCCTACACCGAATAAATGCGCGTCTTCCGAACATGGTTCGACGAAAAAATCATGTCACAAGACCCGCAAAGCCTCTCCGACGCTATTTTGATAATGCCGTATTGGAGCGCGAATCCGAAGTATGGGGATGGTGCGAATGAGTGCGTACACCAAACCATTCGATTTGATATGTTACGGCGCTGATAATTCGTCGCATAGAGTACCGTCGACATCCCACACCTTCAGAGAGAAATTCCTATTCCCAGTCCTACACATGCCGCAGCTCGTTTTACCATGTACGCATCCCATACCCAAGATTTCCATACCCATCAATTGACCTTCCCCAGTCGCGCAAATCCCATACGAATCCCGCGTGACCGGGAACACGGAATACAGACCCATCGCCACAACGCTCATAGGAGCCAAAGGTTTGCGTGCGACACTTAGCCATCAAGCAGCACTAATGTCATTACAGGAAGTGACCTGATGTTTATAGAGTTGGCAAAAGCTGCACTCAGTCAAGCGTCGTGGCCAACTAGAATATCGACAGGAAGGCTCATGTACCCGATTGGAGACAATCTTCGAAATGTGGAGAACATCCAAACAGACGAGTTTGGTGCGGGATTTTGCGTGGCTAAGAAAATGCAGCAGAAGATAGTGCCAACTAAGAAATAGGTCCCAGCGCAGAGCAAAGAAAACTTCGTCGATATTGTGCAGTTTTGGACACAACGAAACATGCAAAGTGTGGCGCACAAATACCGGTGAAGGAGCTTATCATGCTGGGGCTATCGTGACTGCATTGCATTTCGGACCCCATATTTTGATGCAATGCCGTGTCGACTCCTTGTACGCCCCGAATTTCGAGTGCGTCGTAAGCCGTCTTTACTCGTCCGTGGCTGCTGCGATCCTAAAGACGAGCGACGGTATCATTTTATGCTCTTATATAATGTCTAGCCCTACGAGATTAGGGGCGCAAGTTCGCCATGCATCGAATCTCGGCCTTGTTGCTCGCACGCAGCGAAACCTCTACAATTGGTGAAGTAGCCGCTGGTCAAGTATCAAAGACAACGCTACTAGTAAGTGGCAAGCCCACCTATCCGTAATCTCACTGTTCCCTAGTTTGACAATCTTTAAGGTCAGTCTCTCGACAGGCGTAGCCCTATCTCTCCTCCTCCTAACCCTCCGCACACGGATCCGCCTCAAAGTCTTCTGCCGCCTCCAACCCGACAACCCCTTTGTCATTCTAGCCTAGCTTTTATCAGTCATATACGCGTCCATATGGACCGTTATAGCCCATACCCCCGGTTTCGAATTCACTGTCGCAAACACCGTGCAAATGAAGATGCCCGCAGACTTCCAGGCCCAGCTCTTGTATCTGATGCGATGCAACTTTGCAGCGCATGTTATCGGGTATGCTAGCTTATGGATCGTCAAGATCTCATTCATAGTCTTTTTCAGAAAGTTTGGAGAAAAGCTGTGAAATCAAAGGATTGCTTGGTATGCGGTGTTGGGGTTTTGTGGTGTGGCGTTTGTGGTGGTTATTGTGCTTCGGACTTTCAGTGTCTTACTCGCGATGGCTCGGGAGTGCTCGGTATATTCTTCATCGCTCACGGTGAAACTTCCTGTAACTAACGGCGTAGAAATATGTACCGTGGAATTCGAGGCCGTTACCCTCCGGCTCACTACGGTATTGGATGTTCTGACCGATTTTTCGAGTAAGTCTGATGTCTAGATCGTTGCCAACAAGCTAAAAAGACTGCAGTCATTTCACTCTCGACGAATGTGCTTTGGCGCATTCATCTAAGACTACTCACTAAGATGGCGCTGGGTGGTATATTCTCGCTGACCGTGTTTGTGATGGCTGCTGCTATAGTTCGAGCCGCTTCCGCGCCTCACAACGGAGCAGTAAACTTAAGCTAGTTAGTATGCTAGCAAAGAATCGAAATCTCAGTCAGTAAGTGTGAAAGCCATCTTTGAGGGAGTGACGTGCCAGCAGGACTAACTAAGTGTGATAAAATAGCTCTTGTCGTTGTTTGTCTGGCATCTTTCCGCATTCTTTACACGTCGACGCATCAATCGATTCGAGAGGCGCTTGTACGACCTTTATTTGGGTCTTCTGGGCTTATAGAGGAATCGGAAGCTAAACCCAGTGAACCAGAGTGAGCAGGCGTTTCGAGTCTCAGGATACCCTGTGAAAAGAGCGTCCGGTGGGCGCTCCACACATACAACCGACACTGCCGCCTGATGCTGTAAACAACTCGTTGCAGCATTTTGTACCGAACTCTTATCGATGCTTGTCGTGAGAAGTTGAATACATGAAACAACATCTACCTCCGCTCGTGTAGATGTGTTTCAAACTTCTGTAGGATACATATCAGCTTGGGCCACTTAGGTCAAGGCCGGGATCCTGATAGAGTTCTTTCAAAGTTTATGCATGCCTTTGCAACGTAACATGGGAAGCGAAGGATCGCCTGTCACTCAATAGCGAGCCGTCAGTAATATAACAGAGCCAAGGGCGCGAGTGACTGAGTATGCCAAAGGTACCATTCACAACGCGGCAAAAAGGCTAGCTGGCACAAATCGTGTACTTACGCATAAAGAACTTCGCCCCCAAAGGGCATCGCGGGCGTGCCTAAATCAAAGAGATCCACGTTGCTCTTGAGCTGTACGTTAGGGGAAAGCGTGCTCAACACCCGGTTTAACTCTATTGGTGTAAAAGCAAAGGATGTGGGGGTGGGTCGAGGCAGTGCTGCAATTTCGTTATCTGGAATCGGTTTGCTATCATGACGTAGGTTGGCATACCAAGCGATGGCGACTCATGAGAGTGACAGCATGTGCCTATGGAGCACAACGGTTTTTTATACCATTCAATCACGTCGTCGCCGGTAGTCCCATACAAAATATCAACAAGTATAAGCACCCTTCATCCCACCCTTCCATCGACCGCCGATGTAGCAAGAAAAAGCACAAAGAATCCTAATTCCGTAACGGAGAATCGAACTCCGGTCACTCCGGCACTGACATGAGAGCGGAGCATACTAGCCACTGTACTATTACGGATGTTTTTGATTGATGAATGAGCGACGAATAAGAAGGTATATATCAAATATAGTTGGTTGAGCAGTGCGGAGCAGCATGGATCAACAAGAGAGAATACGAGAAAGAAGAATGCTAGTATTGAAGTTAAGCAAGAAATAATACGGCTGTGAGTCAAAGGGTCAGTGAAGGGTAGTCACGCATTGGAGCAACTCATATCTCGTCAACACAATGAGACGGCTGTGATGAACTAGACAATCGGCTATTGGCTTCTTGCACCACAGTGACGACATATTGTTGAACCGTTCGATCTGCAGTATAGGAACGCATGCTTCTTGAAACCAGAATATGAGATCTTAACAAGGAGTTTTGAGGTCGGGTTAGGTAGTGACAACGACAACAACACCATTCAACCTCGATGGGGAGTTCAAACCGAGTATTAACATAATCAAAACATCTCAGGGATGATGTTGCTTTCTGTGAGACTTGTTCACTCAACTATAGTATTGATCACTGCTCATTGCGATCGAACAAATGTGTAGTTCGCAAGGTGTGAAGGCGTTGAAAAGAAAAGATAGGTTAATTATCGAGCTTGGAGCATTGTGAGTCTAAGGAGCAGGACGACTAACATACGTCTCTCGATTTCCCCTCCTAAGCACCTAATATACAGCACTTACACGCCTTTTATGTGTTGTGAGGTATCTGCGGCTAGCTTCGGCCATGTGGTCGTGTGAAGCAGAACGGTTCGGTTCCGCGAGGGATTCTGAATGACGCGGTCGGTAGAAAGGAACTTCAGTCACGAACAAGTTGTACAGTAAAGGCATAAGTGTGCCTGTAGTATGTTTGTCCAAGAATGAATCAGCGCAATGAGACTATTTAAATTTCAGAATACTTCGCGAACGAATCTAGCCCACGGGTGCATCCGACATGTGATGCGTGTGGGGCCTCCGCGACCCCCGGTTGCGAGCCGAACGACATCCTGCCCTGCCTCGGCTCAGCATCAGCGGCAACATCCCTTCTTTGTGTGAACCCGCACATTCTTTCCGACCATTCTCATCCACCCAAACATATATACCATGGCATCGTTCTCAAGATCACTCAGGCCGCTCCTACGTACCGCCACGGCTTCATCACGCACTCTACGTCCAGCTGTGCGTGCCGCCCCGCAGTATGTACCAAGTGAAGATGAGCAGGGCAAAAAGTTAATCCGTGTCTTGCAGAATACGATGCCTCTCCACGACGCCCGCACGGCGCGAAGCTGTGGATCAGATGGACATTTCGGATGTTCCCCCAACGCCCATCACCCACCTCTCTGAGACGGAAATGATGATGGGCGAGTCTGTGTCCAAGTTCGCCAACGACGTAATCCTACCGAAGGCGCGTGACATGGACGAGGCAGAAGCCATGGATCCTGCAGTGGTCGAGTCACTGTTCGAACAAGGTTTAATGGGCATTGAGATACCTGAAGAGTACGGTGGTGCTGGCATGAATTTCACCTCTGCCATTATTGCCATTGAGGAGCTAGCGCGGGTCGACCCAAGTGTTAGCGTCATGTGCGATGTACATAACACATTGGTGAACACTGCGATTTTAAAGTATGGCTCGGAGAAGATCAAGAAGGAATGGCTACCGAAGTTGGCTACAGATACGGTCGGCTCGTTTTGTCTGTCCGAGCCGGTCTCGGGGTCAGACGCCTTTGCGCTCGCCACCAAGGCGACACGAACAGAGAATGGATACAAGATTAGTGGAAGCAAGATGTGGATAACGAACAGCGTTGAAGCAAACTTCTTCATCGTATTTGCCAATCTCGATCCAAGCAAGAAGTACAAGGGCATTACAGCGTTCATTGTCGAGAAGGGCACACCCGGCTTCTCGATTGCGAAGAAGGAGAAGAAGCTCGGAATCAAAGCGAGCAGTACTTGTGTGATCAACTTTGACGACGTCGAGATCCCTAGGGACAACCTGCTAGGGAAGGAGTTTGAGGGCTACAAGTACGCCATTGGGCTGCTGAACGAGGGGCGTATTGGCATTGCAGCCCAGATGACTGGTCTGGCATTGGGCGCCTGGGAGAATGCCGCAGGGTAAGTTTATCCACCAGCTAACTCGTGAACCGCGCTGACATATCACAGCTACGTATGGAACGACCGCAAGCAATTTGGCCAGCTCGTTGGCGAGTTCCAAGGCATGCAACACCAGCTCGCCCAAGCCTGGACCGAGATCCAAGCCGCCCGCGCCCTCGTCTACAACGCCGCGCGCAAGAAGGAGGCCGGCGAGGACTTTGTCATGGACGCTGCGATGGCCAAGCTCATGTCTTCGCAGGTTGCTGGAAGGGTGTCAGGTCAGGCTGTTGAGTGGATGGGTGGCATGGGCTTTGTGCGAGAAGGCCTGGCGGAGAAGTACTTTAGGGACAGCAAGATTGGTGCCATCTATGAAGGGACGAGCAATATCCAGCTCACGACGATTGCGAAGCATTTGCAGAAGAAATACACCAAGTAGGGTATGGACGAATGAAAGGAAAAGCATTGCATGACAAGTTCGGATGTTCGTTAACTTTTGCATACCCTTGTCAGCGAGTCACAAAAACAGGGATTCTTCACCGGCGATCCCACGTACCAGGCAAGATCGCAACTGGGATGGTGGTGAGATGGAGGCGATCTTGCGCCACCAGCATGCCGCTACCCCTCCCGATATAACAGTCACATTCGTGTCACACAGCATGATGGCAGGGAGAGAAGACGGGGAAAGCCACGAGGAATGCACGATCCAGCCATGCATGCGGCCTGCCACTCTTCCCGAGATTTTCGCGCAGACAGCGGGCGAGATGCATGTCACGCTCGGTGCACCCCACTATGGCACGATTCCTGCGGGACGCAATGCCACGGCGAGGCCCAAGGACCAGCCCGGGAGACTTGGGCCAACGCTTGCCGGCCACTGGGCCGTGTCGCAGATGCTCGCAGATTGATGTGCTTAACCCTCCCTTCCCCTCCCCTCCCCTCCCCTCCCCAGCCCAGCGTGCAGCGCCGTCATGTCGGTTTGAGGCTGCAGCTGCACGCCCAGCGCACCGCTGCGGTACTTTAGCACCACTTGCCATCTTGTCCTGCGATACCCTCTGCCGCCGTCGGTCCATACCTGTTTGCCCTCCTTTTGACGCGCTCGCGTAGTATTTTTATCGCCCATTGCATCCCTGCCGTTCGCCTCTGGCGAGTCGTGAAGTCTGCCAACGGATTCGATGAGCGGATATTGTACAGCAGCCATCCACACCAACACATGCGACTGTCGCGTGGCAGACAGCTCAGCCACGAGCCCGACAGCAAAGTACTTTGAACGCTTCACGAACCACTGCTCCCCACATCCTACACATGACCCCTTGGAGCGAACGCATACCATGGCGTCGGAACTTCGACCACCAAACGGGGATCAGCGCCCTGCAGCACCCAGTCGTGCTCGAACCGCGGTTGAGAAGCTGCTGCCCGTCGGAATCGTGAGACGACGCAGCTCGCGGCCGCCTGCCACTCCGCACATGGAGCGGTCCGTGTCCTCGATGGCAGAGAGCTTCGTAGACTACTGGGGACAGTGCTCGCGGAACCCGCCCGACGTCGAGGGTGCAAAGACGCCAGAGCTGGTCGCCGGCAAGGAGGATGGACTCACGCCGATATCCAATTGGGCGCACCTCAACTACATGAAGACGCAGCGCAACACGCTCCGAGTCGAGCTCAAGGCCCACCAGGCCGCGGGCGCCGAGGCGAAGCGGTCCGTCGCATCGTTGCGGCGATTGGCCTTCCGCATGGCCGTCAACATATCGGTCAAGGAGCGGCAGATAGCGTCTAGTGCGCGGAGCTTGGCTCAGGGCAGGAAAAGCAACTACCTCGAGGGACGCGACGTGGAGAAGCGCGTGGAGGGGCTGAAGAGGGCACTGCGCATCGAGGAGGGGCGCAACAAGGAGATACTCGAGGCGCTGGAGCGGGCTTCGATGCTGACACTCCAGTATGCGAATCCGGCCGACCGTTCACGCAGTGCCCCTTCTCCTCCCCCATCGCCGACCACACGGCTGTCCGGCCTGTCCATGACGACGCTGAACGGGCCCTCGACGCCGCCGCGATCGACGTCTTCGTCGTGGAACGACGCGGACTGGGAGCTCACCCCTGGACTTGCCTCGCCGACCGAGATACGCACCTCTGACAGCCGTCTCATTCGAGCCAAGCGCGAGTCCGACCACGCCCTGTCTGCCTGTCGGCGTCGCATAAACGAGCTGCAGGCCGAGTGTGCGAGGAGCAAGGAGGTGGGTCACACGCTCGAGGCATCCAAGATCGCTCTTGGAAAGGACATGGCCGAACACCAGGCGCGCATCGCCACACTGGAGCAGGCTCGCGCCACGGTGCAAGAGACGCTCGAGTCCACTAGGTTGCAATTGGAAGTGTCGACGGGTCTGGAAGACGGCCTCAAGCAAAAGCTGCGGATGAAGAACAAGGAGTTAACCAGCTTGCAGCAGGGCACCGAAGACAGACAGAAGGAGGCTGAAGCATTGCAAAACGAGAAGAGTCGTCTGCTAGAACAGCTCAAGGAGCGGGATAGTCAGCTCCAGCGTCTCGGAACACGCACCGCTACTCTAGAAGAGAGTCTAGAGACCCTAGAGGCGAAGCTCGACACTGCTAAGCACGAAGAGTCCTCCCTCCGCGATCAGCTCATGAAGAAAGAGAACGCAAACGAAGAGCTGAGGAAGAGGCTCGACCGCGGCTCCAAGTACGAGCAGATCCTGCAGAAGAAGATCGCTGAGCACGAGCAGGAGATTCTGGGAAATGTCAAAAAGATCGAGGTTGGCGGAGGACTCATTTCTTCCCTACGTGAGCAGATGAAGCATGCAGAAAGTAACAAGAAGAACATCGAACAGGCCCTGAAGACGTTGCGCGCGGAGTTGTCGAACCTGGAGACTAGCCGAGGAATGGAGGCTGAAGAGCGCAGTCGCTTAACTGCCGAACTCAGTGTCGTGCAAACTACGAAGACTAAATTCGAAGAAGATCTAATTGCTGCCAGACATGGCTTGGAACAACAGCGTACCGACAAATCCCAATTACAGTCCGAACTAAAAGTACTGCGCTCCTCACAGGATGATCTCCATGATGAACTACAATCAGCCGAAAGTCGCATTCAAGCACTGGACCGGATGGATAACGATTCGCAGACCAAGCTTGAGCTTCTTCACGATGAGAAGGCTTCCATTGAAGCTGATCTCAAGGACGCTCGGCAGATGCTTTTTACACTTCGCGAGCGCGAGCGAATGAACAAGTCAGAGCTGGCTGAGCTCAGATCATCTGAAAAGAATCTTCTGCAAGAGCTACATGTGTCTCAAGAGCGTGTGTCAGCCCTCGAGACCGATCTAGAGCGAGTTCGCGAAGCGCAGGTGGAAGCAGATAAACACCGGGAGGAAGAATCACGAAACCACAGCGAACAGGTTCGCGAACTACAGGTTTCTGTGGCCAGCCTCCAAGCCACTCTTGAAGCGTCTGAGAGCTTGAAGGCATCGTTACAAAAGGAACTTGCGCACTTTCAGTCATCCAAGTCTGACATTGAAGCACAATTGGAGAATACATTGAGGTCGAAGGCTGACTTGCAAACTGAGTTGGACACTGTTCGATCGAGTCTCGACCACACTACAAGCGCCAGCGGGCATTTGAAGACCAAGGTCGCCGCACTTGAGGCTGATCTCAGTACAAGCCGCGATTCTCATTCATATATCGAAGCACGTTTGACCTCTCTGCACGACGAACGCGATTCGCTTAAGACGCTTGTATCAGAACTGGAGCTCACTCTTAACGACAGCCGCGAAGCGAAATCTAAGGTTGAGGAAGGCTTGCGCGTTGCCCAGTTGGACGGTGAGGCATCTGGAGCAGAGGTTGCTGAATTACATGACCAGCTCAATAAAGCTCAATATTTCAAGCAAGAGGCGGATAGCGCGAGGCTAGACTTAGAGAGTCAGCTTCAGACAGCGCAGACGAGATTGGCTGAAGTAGAGACTGCAGAGCGTCAAACTCGGTCAGAGCTCTCGGCTCTCCGAGCTGAGCTTGCTGAGACTTCAAGCTCCAAGGCGGAGATCGAAGAACGAGTGCGCATGTCACAGACCACTCAAGATGAGCTCAGAGAACAACTGCAATCCACCGAGTCGCGTTTACGAGTCATCGATTCGGCGGTGGACGCTCTCAAATCAGACCTTGTAGAGAGTGGGGATAGGCTGGATCAGTCGCATCGTGCGAAAGCAGAAGTGGAGATGAAGCTGAAGGAAACCTTGGAGACTCATGCTGAGCTTGAAAAAGAGCTGGAGACCACTTGCCAAAGAAGGAATACACTCGAAAGCGACCTTGCATCCGTTCGTATGCGATTAACCGATATCGAGGCGGATAACGTCAGAGCCACCTCGAAACTAGTGGACAGGGATGAAGTGATCAGCAACATCCAGCAGAATAAGAGTGGGGTCGAAGTCAAACTGAGTGAGGCGTTGGCGACCACGGTTTCCTTGGAGAAGGAGCTGGAGTCTACCAAATGCAATCTCGAGTGCTTGGAATCACAACATGCATCTCTTACTACAAAGATGCTTAGTGCTGATCAAGAGCTCGCCAGTTTTCGGGAGCAGAAGGCTCAAAACGAGCAGTCTGAGGACCAAACATCCACCAATCGCAAGCTTCTTAGCAGTCTAGAGTCTGAGAAAGTTAACCTTACCACCGATGTCAACAAGGCACATCATGAGATGACACAGCTGCGCGAAGCGAATGCTGAACTTGAAGAGTCTGTCCACAATGCCTCGGAACGTGCCACTGCTTTCGAGAGTGAGCTAAATGCGATCCGGGTGCGTCTTGAGGCTGCCGAGACCGATACTACTACCATGAAATCAAAGTTGACGGAAGGGGACAAGGCGCGCGGCACTCTTCTTCAGACGAACTCTAGGCTCACAGATTCTGAGAAGGACCTATCGAATCGACTAGCGTCTGCCGAAGAAGAGCTTCAAACAGTACAAGATACTAATAAGCGACTTGAGGCATTCCTAGAACGCGTCGAACAAGACATGGCCCACGCGGAAACTGCGTTTGAAGAAAGTGAGAAGCGTTTAGAAGAGTTTGTTGAAGAGTCGCAAGCCAAACTTGACGCTGCACGGAACGCAAAGCTAAAGTACAAGCGCAGACTCTCGGAAAGAACCAACGAGATCGAGATCTTACTGAACGAGAATGCTGAGCTGCACAATCAGGTCGGCAAGCAGACACAGGAACTTGGTACGCTTGCTAGAGGTAAAGAAAAGCTGGAGAAGCAGTTGTCAGAGAAAGAGAATTTTGCCAATGAAGTAAAGTCTTCAAGTGATAAGAGAATGCGGTCCATGAACTCGGCTTACAACGAGCTGCGGTCCAAGTACGAGGAACAGCTTCGTGAACAACAGGAAGAGAGTGCGAACCGTCTTGAACACGAACTGCAGAAAAAGAATTCTATGATTGACGGACTGCGACAAGACAAAGGAGAGTCCAACATGTCACCCACGGCTTTGGAGCAGGAAGTGCATGCCCTTAGGGAAGACAAAAAGGCTTTTGAGCGCTTGGTAGCAACGCTGAGAGAAAAGATACGCCGACTTGAGATTTTGGAAGAGTGGCAGGAGCCAGTCGATGAAGAAAAGGAGGTGATCACACCAAGTAAGGCGGGACCCAGCAAGGCAAGACCAGACTCCACCGCTTCTACAAGTCCTTCGACCCAACACACACACAGTTCTAGATCCGGAAGTATCTTAAGTCGACCGACCAGCATCGGCCATCCAGGCGCGGAGAACGAGAGACCAACAACGCGTGCCAGCACCGCATCGAGGCAAGAAGATCTCGACGCATGGGCCAAAGAGATCGAACGAATCCGAATGCTTCGGAATGAGCAGGCTATTGAGCTCAGAGAAAACAAGAAGGCGCGCGGTGATTTAAGAAAGTGCCTCAAGGATAGCAAATTGCAGCTCCACCAATTGGAGAAGCAGAGCAAGCCGTACGTGTTGAACATAAAGTGTTATCAGTCATTGAGCAAACTGACAGGAGACCTAGTGCCCGCCACCGGCAACTTCTCAGAAAGAACCGCCCCTCAACCGCACTCCGTACATCGACTGCAGACCCGGATCAAACAACCTCGGCACCTACTACACCGTCTCGCCCTGCTACCGCCGCTGGTATGTCCTCCTTCTCGCCAGACACGGCACGGTCACGTCACACAATACACTTCTCGCCCGACACGGTGATCTCTCCAGACCGACCAGAGCGGCCCACCACGTCAACTCCGTTATCTACCACCAGACCAGAGCGCCCGAATACATCAACGCCCCTTTCTGCTAATAGGCGTTGGTCTACGCTCCATAGGCCGAAGAGTTTCCATCGTCCCGCCACGAGTGCAGGTTTGCATGATGATGCGCCGAACGAAAGGCCGACGACGAGCGCTGGGGAGAGAGTATCACACGAACATAAAGAGAGAAAGAGGTGGAGTCTTAGAGGGATGTTCAAGTAGACTTTGATTTCCATGTACACACGTTTTTGCACACAAATAGTCATCAGCATAGTATTCTGTTTTCAGCATAAGCGTTGTATTTATAGTCTTGTTTGCTGTCACTATGCTACATACATACTATCATTTTCTCAAATTGCGATTTATAATATACTTACTCTTGCTTCTAGGCAAGAGGATGCTCTTTTAGTATCGACAGTTCGACATGAAGTTAGAGGGTACAACACGATCGTCGCTTCCTAATGACGAAAATGCAGTCCATATCGGTGAGCCAATAACAGGTGACATCTCCGTCCCGCTGGGGATGATCAAAATTGGGCTGGCAGCCTTCGGGTGGCGGTAAGAGGGTAATAACGCCGTTGGTGACAGGACAGTCTTTCGTGCTGGAGCCAACCTTGGAATTTCGACCGGTGCAGTGCGTATTCCGGGAGGACGTGGACAACTTTGGAAGTAATAGGTCTACATGCGTGTGACATGATACAGCAAATGGGTACCTAGGTAAGATCAAGATCGCTGCAGATCTTGGCTGGATTCGCACTTGGCCGTGGCCGTGCGTTAGCTATCTACCCTACCTGGGTAATCGGCAGTTCCACCCATCGAGGCAGTCAACAGACTTTTGTTCCCCACCATAAGCATTGCTTGAGTAGCTCGTATTCTGTGCTGCAACGCCGCTAACATGGCTGTAGTGAGAAGTGACGTGAGATATGCGCCGCCGATGTGGTTTGCGAGGCGACGAGATAAACTGCGCACGACCCACGCGGATGATTCATGATGCTTGGACCCAATAAATTAGATTATGTTGCGCCAGTAACTGGGTAAAGATTCCTGAAACCATACCCTAGCCAACCTTGGTACCTCTTCACTTGCACTTGGATATGTTCTCACAGCATCACTTCCTTGCAGGCTTATTGCTGTGTGCAAGGACATGGGTAGCCTTAGCTTCGGGAGGAAGCCTGCTTCAAAACCTTGGAAGTGTTCGTCCTCACAATTTCTTTCTGTCTCACCCAACACCTGGGCAACAATGGTTATGAATGCTAAGAAACTATCCCAGTGCGACCACCTGCTTGACGCAGGTCTCCAAGATCTAGTCCTCTTACCAGATTCTGACGCCTACCGGTACCATGGCCGTGCACCTCGTGCCCGGATTCGGCTCGTGCACGCCGAACACCAAACCACTGTCACAACACTTCTTTTGAACACGCGACATCTTAACCACTATAGCTCTGATTGATGCAGCGCTTGCAGATTTAGAATTGCACGATCTAGAAGTAGTTCCCTGTATCCAGACAATTGCTACAAAACATAGCGTAGACTGCTCTACGTAGTCAAAAAGGTGGAGGGGCATAACGCGCTCTCGCAAGGAGGGATACGCTGCCTAACAAGCCCTTACGCTAGACAAGGAATACGAGCTTATACTCTATATAGAGCACTTAACAAGCAATAGCCTACCGCCCACAAGGCCTATAATACGAAATTTAGCGTCAACAATAGCTAAAACACGTGTCTCTGAGGCCTAGGTTACGCGCTTTATTAATTAGAAGTTGACTATAGCTAAGGTCATCAGCACACGGGACGTTGTGTTTAATAAGCACTTAGTATTTAATAGCAAGACTAAGAACCTAATAGATAACCTTATGCACAATACACTAGAAGAGATTGCAACTTATATTAAGACTATAGAGCTTCTAACACTACTAACCAATCTAGAGGTTAAATTGTTCTTTAAGGATAACACAACTAAAGACTCAACAGCTTAAAAAGAGACTAATCCACCTAGCTATTACTAAGGGAGGAAGATTATTGGGAGAAAGATTATAGGGAGAAAGATTATAGGGAGAAAGATTATAGGCTTATACCTAACACCTCCACTATCACTACTATGTGAAGGGCACTCGGAAGTAGAGAGGATATCTCCGGTGTTCTAAGGCACTAGGGTTAGGTTTCGCAGATAAACAGACAGAGGGGGTTGCAACAGTGTAACGGCACAGGCAAGATGAAAGATATCCGAATGCGGTGTAAATTAGCTCAGAGGCATATAGGAGTGCGTGGAGACTCAGAAACCTTAGATTGTCTAAAAACACCTATAGGCCTTGTACAAAAAGATATTAAAAAACTACTAAGCTATCTACAGGACTAGCTTGATTAAATACACCTAAAGGCTAAGCATGCTTTGCCCTATACAATCTGGTCGATCTAGAAGATCTAGAGTTAGACTAGAGGTGACGCGGGTACAATGCAGAGTTGATGTTTAACTATAGGAATGTTGTGCAGGCACATCGTTACATTACCCCCCCTTCCTGTAGACAGATAGTCTCTATCTGTTTTACAAATTAGAAGGTTGTTAGTTCCTAGTGTTTGTTGCTAAGGAATAGATGCTTTAACACTATTACTATAGTAATGCTTTGTTGTTTCTAAGAGATATCCTATCCGACTTGTTGCTGTATAGAAAATTTTCAGTGCTTAGTGTTTGTTGTTAAGGTAAGAGCAACTATTGTTGTTGTTAACGTAAGAGTAACTGTTGTTGTTAAGGTGAGAGCAACTGTTGTTGTCGCGGTGAGAGCAACTATTGTTGTCGGCGCGTTGCTAGGTTACTAATCGTTTGCTTTAGCTAGCTATGTGTATACAGATCGATATCCTATCGTATACCTTTACTTTACACCCACAAACCTACACAACTTATACACACACACACACACACACACACACACACACACACACACACATACACACACACACACACTATACCTGTTCGCTGCCCTTCTAGAGCACTACTAGAGGCCTACTAGATTATTTGTGTAAAGGGCCAGGCAGAAGACTGCAGAAAGGCTAGGTTTAACCGTGATGAATTCGATGAAGACTATCTAGAGTAGGAGGGCAGGCTGTCTTTATAGACAGGCTGCTTACTCCTAGAACCTTCTATGTACATTCCTATAGTGTGATATAGCACACTATGATGCAATAGATGCACTAAAGTGTTGCCACTGAGGATCTAGAGGTCTAACCTCTTACAATTTGCCTTCGGGCTGTTTGTGCATTTGCCCGCGGCCGTTTAGTAGTGCACAACTTCCTATCGCTAACCTCTAAGAAGTGCGAGTATTGCACTTTGCAAAATGAGAAATGCAATCTAGTAAGTATTTAGCACTCCTAAAACTAATCTAATAGACATCGTTAATTCAATTAGGTGCTATCCTACGTTAAGGAGGAGTTCCGCGCCCTCACTAAGGCACTAGACGCTTAGGCGGCTGCTCGCAAGATAGAGAAAGAGAATAACAAGGAGAGGCTTAGGGTAGTTTTAGCGTATGCACAGAAACTAGCGCTTTGCGTCCAGGTTACGAGGAGCGAGGAGCGCGGTCTCTTAGTAGCAGACGTTTTGCTAGCTAGCCACTAGGTGCTGCTCGAGCTCCTAGAGCGCGTGTTAGCTATAGAGGTTCGGCTTAGGGCTGTAGAAGCGGGAGTGGGTCGTCTTCGTGGAGGCGGAGGTCGTCGTCGTCGTATCGGAGCGGATTCGCCGGGAAATCTAGGTCTAGGACGTGTAGGGGATAAGGAAGATAGCATGTTAGAGTCGAGGAGGTTAGGGGGGAGTTTTCGCTTTTTTTTTAAATCATTTACATTGCACTATCTATTGCTAGCATAAGCGCTGCGCATACTTTGCTAATCCCTCTTTCCTAGGGCTCTAAAGCTTAGTGCTATTAGCTGCAGTCTTCTACCTGCGTTGTGCATCTCTGCCTGTGTTCTCTTTTTATCCTTACTTGTGATTTAACTCGTTGTAGTAGGCTTAAGAAGCTCCTGCTGCTAGCAGCTAATTAGCTGTAGCAATATTAGAGTTTTTTAGGAAGGTTAGTAAGGCAGCCCTTCTCTTTGTTATGCTGAAGAGTTGTGGTAGTGTAAGAAAAGACGTGTCTAGGGCTGTTGCTATTCTCTTTCTCTCTCTTCTGTAGTGCTTGCAGTGTAGAAGAAGGTGCTAAGGTGTTTGCAAGGACTTGCAGCTACTAAAGCATTCTTGTGTGTTGTCTTTGCCTATAGCATTAGAGAATTGCTTAAAAAAGCCTTTTCTAAGCTTAAGCTAGTAGTAAGCAGTCTGTACTTTCTTAGGGCTAGAAAGTAGCTGCATCTTGTATAAGATCTTTAGTGTATCTCGTGTAGCCTTGCTGTAGGCCTTGCCCTTTTCTCTTCTCTTTGTTTGTTTCTAGTCTTGTTTCCATGTGTGTAGGATCTCCTCTTTTGCCTTTCTTTTAAGATAGCTAAGCGTAGTAAGAGGGTCCTTTGCCTTTTGTTTTAAGCCCGCCTTAGCTAGCCTATCTGCGTGCTCGTTGCCTTGAATCTCTTAGTGTCCTAGGACCTAGGTTATTAGGATCTTATTGTTCTATAGTACAATCTATTTGCAGTGTTCTGTAATTTCATAGCACACTTTTTAGCCTCCTGTTAGAGAGACCTTTTGTAGCCTTTTAAGAGCTGCTTAGTTGTCTACAAAGACATGTATTTCCTTTCCTTATAGGTTTTGTCTTTAGAGGTTCTTAAGAGCGTTGTGCACTACTGCAAGCTCGGCGTCTATAATCTCTACCTTGTCTCCTAGGCTCTAGTTTTTAGCTTGGATAAATGTGCCCTGTGCAGAAACTTAACAGTATCCTGCAGCTACTTCCTCTCCTATCTTTAAGCCGTCTGTGTATAGCAGCACTAGTGCAGTTTCCTTCTCTTTCTCTTTTTGGTCTTGCAGCTATTGCTTGTGGCGGTTTGCTGTTTTAGACTTGCTGCTTTTTAAGATAGTAATGCTAGCATAGGCTAAAGCTAGCTTGCTCTACGGCTTAGCTAGAAAAATAGAGGTCTCTTCTACATTGCATTGTTCTTGTGTTCTATTTGCAAGCTCTCTTAGCTGTGTGCTAATACAAAGCTGCTTCTGTTACTATATTGCTTCTCTAATAGGATAGTTTTTTCCTAAAGATAGGATTCTGATAGCATATTGTTAGCAGAGCTTTTTAGCTCAAAGTTTTATTAGCAAGGTTGCTGCTTCGATTTCTATAGCCTTAGTAGGTGATGTCAAGAGGAGGCGTGGATTGTAGCCTGTACGTAGAAAGAGGCTATTCCTCTTCTAGTAGGAGGCTACTATCACGTGCTGATAACGTAACAGCCGCAACGGAAGTATAGTACAGAGTAGAGAAGATACTAGTAATATAAAATGTATATACTAGTTACAAGATTAATAGTTAGACTCCGAGCTATAGAGAGAGAAGAAAGTCTCTATATACATTGTAGAGTAGCTCTAGAAGGTTCTTTGCTTATAAATACAATCTAGTTCTAGAGCACTCTATATGCGTAATCCGATGTAATAGATTGTAAGGGGTTGAACCTTAAAAAGGAAATAGGCACGACTACATGCACTAGCCCCGGCTAAAAGGCAGGCACAAGTTGAATCAACGGTGTTTAACTTGCATAGTCGATATTTATACAGCATGAAGACATATAAGGCGTGACTGCGCCGCTCTCAAACCCACTAGTAGGTCCTGCATAGGTCTAACTAGGCTAGTAAATAGGTTCGGGGTACCCACCGCTGGGTATAGGTTGGGTAGGGGTCGCACGGATTTTGGGTTGAGGCTAGGGTTGGGTCGCACGGGCTATGGGTAGAGGTTAGGTAGGGTTATTTTAGGCTGGGTATAGGTTGGGGTAGGGTCGCACGGACGATGGGCTGGGGTTGGGTTAGGGGTACCCAGCTGGGTCGTGTAACGAGGTTGCATTAGGCTTTGCCTCTACTTGCCTCCACATTGTCCCTGTATCGGGTCCGCTTCAACCCCGCTTCGCATCCGGCCCGACTCCGGATCCTCCGGATCCTCTAGATCCTACGAGGAAGGGTGCATGTTTGTAGATAGCTTGGTAGTTTTTTGATACCCTTTCGTACAAGGCCTATAGGCGTTGTTAGACAATCTAAGGTTTCTGAGTCTCCACGCACTCCCATATGCCTCTAAGTTAATTCACACCGCATTTGGATATCTTTGATCTTGCCTGCGCCGTTACAGGTTGAGTGCCGTTGAATTTAGTGTAGGGTTTGTGCACTAGGTTATCACATCTTTTTATCACACCTTAGCCTACAGCATTATATGAACATGACAAAACTCTAAAACAATTAATATTTATACACGTGCACTACATCTACTTAATTGCTTATTTGTCTTGAGTCGTTTATCAAATAGTGTTAGCCTAATCTGTTTTCGAACTAGAAGCTGCCGACGCAAGGGTGTTGAGTCCCCGTGTTTATCCCTATCCTTGTCCCTATCCTTGTCCTTATCTTAAGAGCTCTAACCCTAAAAAGTAGACTAATACATAACCCAACTGTGACCCAGTCCGTGCGACCTAACCCTAACCACAGGTTAGTGCGACCACAACCTAACCTATACCCATACTAGCGCAAAAAATATGGGTTGGGGTTAGGTCAGAGTTGGGTCATCACGTGACTGAACCCAACCCCAACCCAACCTATACCCATTTACTAGCCTAGGTCTAACCCATCACATTACCCCTTACTTAGCTCGCGCTAGCAGGGTACGTGAAAATACTGCTTGCCCCTACAAGTCTCTTAACGGTGTAAGCTAAAGCGACTAGCTAGAGCCAGAATCGAACTTTAGACCTTAGGGTGTTGATTCAAAATGTAAGGGGTTGAACCTTAAAAAGGAAATAGGCACAACTACATGCACCAGCCCCGGCCAAAAGGCAGGCACAAGTTGAATCAACGGTGTTTAACTTGCGTAGTCAATATTTATACAGCATGAAGACATGTAAGGCGTGACTGCGCCGCTCTCAAACCTACTAGTGGGTCCTGCATGGGTCTAACCCATTACATAGATTACGCGTACAGATAGATTGTACATTATGATGTGATGGATTACGCAATTATGATGTAATAGATTACGCGTTTTTTTTTTTTTATATCATTTACATTGCACTACCTATTGCTAGCATAAATATAATAAAGCTCATGCAGTCCTAGGGACTATAGAGCGCTGCGCATACCTTGCTAATCTCTCTTTTCTAGAGTCTACGCTTAGTGCTATTAGCTGCAGTCTTTCACCTGCGTTGTGCATTCCTGCCTATTCTCTCTTTCTATCTTTCTTTGCGATTTTGTCGTTGTTATATGCCCTTAGAGGGCTCCTGCTGCTAGCAGCTATCTTGCTGTAGTAATCTCTGTTTTCCTTAAGAAGTCTATTAACGCAGCACTTCCTTTTGCAGTGCTAAATAGCTGTTGTAGCGTTAGAGTAGGCACGTCTAGTGTGTTTAACATCATTTTCCTCTCTTTTGTATAGTGCTTGCAGTGTAGGAGAAGGTGTTCTGGTGTCTGTAGAGCCCTGCAACTGCCAAAGCATTCTCCCTTGTCGTCCTTGCCTATAGCCTTAGAAAATTGCTTAAAGAAGCCCTTTCCTAGCTTAAGCTGGTAGTAGGCAGCTAGCACTCTCCTTGAGCTAGGGAGTAGCTGCATCTTGTACGCGATTTTTGGCCTTTCTTGTGTAGCCTTGCTGTAGGCCCTGCCCTTCTGTTTAGGCCTAGTATTCTTCCACTCCTGTTTCCAGCTTGCTAGGATCTTCTCTTTAGCCTTTCTCTTTAGGTAGCTTAGCGATGTAAGAGGATCCTTAGCCTGTCTCGTAAGGCCGGCCTTTGCTAGCCTGTCTGCATGCTCGTTGCCTTAGATTTCTCTATGTCCTAGGACCTAGGATATAGAGACTTTGTTCTGCGTTGCTAGCTGCTTGCATAGCTCTGTTATCTTATAGCAGACTCTTTGGCCGCCTGTAAGAGAGATTTTCTGCAGTCTTTTTAGAGCAGCTTAACTATCTATAAAGACGTGTATTTCCTCTCCCTGTAGGCTCTGGGGTAGGCTTTTAAGAGCCTAGTAAGCTGCAATAAGCTCTGCATCCATAATCTCTAGTTTCTCTCCTAGGCTAAAGTTCTTTGCCTGGATATATTTCCCTTGTATAGAGACTTAACAGTAACCTGCAGCTACGTTTTCCTCTATCTTAGAGCCATCTGTATACAATAGGATAGGCGCCTTTTCTTTGTACTGTAGATCTTGTAGCCATTGCTTATGCAGGTCTACTGTTTCTGATTTGCTGTTTTTTGGGATTGTAAATGTAGCGTAGGTAGAGGCAGCTTTGCTCTATAGCTTTGCTAGCAGTATAGAGATTTCTTCGACGTTGCTGTGCCCTTGTGTTCTCTTAGACAGTTCTCTAAGCTGCGTAGATATATAAAGTTGTTTCTAGCGCTGTATTGCTTTCCTAATAGGATAGCTCTTTGCAAAAGATAGAGTTCTAATAGCATATTGTTAGCAGAGCTTTTCTGCTCGCAGATGTAGAGGTAGAATTGCAGCTTCAATCTCTATAGCTTTTGTTAGAGATCCTTTAAAAGCTCCTAGGATCTGACGTAACGCTAAGTTCTGTAGTTGCTAGTATTCTCGAAGTAGGGATTGCTTTCTCTTTCCCTACTACAGCTGCACTCTATAGTCTGCGATAGCAGAAACACACGCTATATAGAGCTGCCTTATAGCCTGTGTGCTAAGACCTCGCTGTGTATTGCCTAGCCTCTAAAGGCGGTAGAAGACCTGTTGCGCAACAGCAACCTTTGTCTGTATATGCTTTTTGTAGGATAGCTTATTATCTAGGAAGAAGCCTAGCTAGCGTACGTAGTTGCTTGGCTGTATTAGGCTTTCTCCTACCTGCACAGGTTTTGCATCAATTTCTCTTTTGCGGCTAGCGTAGAGGAGTTCAGTTTTCTTAACATTAAACTCAATTGCGCTTTCTCTAGCTTCTTGTAATATAGCTCTTGCAGTTTCCTTAAGTATTTGCTTAAGCTTCTTTGTTAACCTTGCGCTTACTCTAATACAGATATCGTCAATATAGAAGAAGGTAAAAGTATTAGGCCTTACTTTGTAAATATCTCTAATATAGAGAAGAAAAAGAATAGGCAAGATTGGTGATCCTTGTGGTATGCCTATCTTAACTTTCTGTAGAGGCTGAGTTTTGCTATTGAATCTTAGCTGTACGGAGCGCTGAGATAGAAAGAAGCTAATCTACCTAATTAAGGCTAGAGGAAGCTTAAGTTTGTAGCACATAGCTAGGAGCTGATTTGCTGATACGTGGTTAAAAGCTTCTTTTACGTCTACAAACAGTAGCGTAGTAGTATGCTTCTTTTTCTATGCTTCTTGAACTTTTGACTGTAGAAGAAGGCAGGCGTCTAGAGCAGATCTCTGTTTTCTCCCTCCTATCTGTGTATCCTAAAGGAGATTTCCTGTTTCAGCGAGGTAGCTAAGCCGTGTAGCTAGGATTTTTTCAAATGCTTTGCCTAGGCAGTTAAGCAGGGAGATAACTCTATAGGCCTTAGGTAGAGAGTAATCCTTCTTGTTTGCTTTTAGTAGTATTACACCTATTGCTTCTCTCTAGCTATTAGGGTAATAGCCTGCTACAAAAAGAGCTCTATAAAGAAGGTAGAAGACCTTGCTTTCTGCGTTGTATGCCTTGCGTAGAATAGCAAAAGAGAGCTAATCTGTGCCTAGTGCTTTTGTAGGAGAACTAGTAAAGATAGCGTTGTACACCTTAATCTTATCT
>MU006240.1:169631-185247 GCA_010093685.1 Ophiobolus disseminans | reverse complement strand
CAGAGATGCACAACGCAGGTGGAAGACTGCAGCTAATAGCACTAAGCTTTAGAGCCCTAGGAAAGAGGGATTAGCAAAGTATGCGCAGCGCTCTATAGCCCCTAGGGCTGCATAAGCATCATTGTATTTCTGCTAGCAATAGATAGTGCAATGTAAATGATTTAAAAAAAAAAATTGGCCGTGCAATTGCGTTGAAAAGGTGTTCTAGCGCGTCTAGTACTAATTGTACTTTCTAAGAGACATTATAGATAGCCGCAGCGCGTTGCGTCGCGTTAGATAGCTAGAAGCGCAGTCTGTAATTAAGCTTCTTTTATAGCTATTAGGTTGTTTTGTTGTTAGCTCATTGCGACTGTACTATAGGCAGTTGTAGTTTTAGTAGAGTCTTAGCAGAGTGATCAGCTCGCTTGTATGATCAGCTCGCTTGTATGATCAGCTCGCTTGTATGATCAGCTCGCTTATGAGGTACGTTAGTAGTAGGCTGGTAAATTGGGTCTCCACATCGGGAAGCTAAAACCGCAATATCTCTACGAGTACCCAACCAAATTAGACAATCTATAGTGATTTTTGTAGCCCTAATGTAGCTCTATAATTTCGCTATAAAATTTTCTGTGATAAGTCTAGTACTGCAAAAGTTATTTAGGTACCCAAATCTGAAACATTGGGTCTCCACATAAAACTCCGAACCCAAATAGCTTTTGCGGTATTGGATGTATAACAAAACACTATATAACAGTATTATAGACCTATACTAGGGCTACAAAATGAACTATAAATCGTCTAATTTGGTTGAGTACTCGTAGAGCTATTGCGGTTTTAGCTACCCGATGTGGAGACCCAATTTACCAGCCTAGTTAGTAGTAGTATAGCTACCTAATGGAGAGCTTCTACTCAGGCACAACGGTAGTGGTGGTACAATTAGTATTGTGTTAACTAAGGAACTATTCACGAGTGAGAAGATCATGTCTATGTACAGCTCTGCCTAAGCTTGCGCTAGGACCCAAATGCACGTGCCACCCATCACGTAACTGTTCCTCCTCCTTATACTACTAAGTCACTTACGGACTGTATTCTCAACACTCTCCATCAATATGATCACAGTGAACACTTTACACGATGTACGATCCGTGAGCGTCTAGCAAGTTTTAGTTCCTCTAGATTTTCATTGGTTTATTTAAGAAATGCTCCCAAACCTCAGAACTGTTGATTTCTGACGGTGTCTAACGTTTCTACATGAATTGCCCGGCCCTGGGCGACGTCGGGTCTGTATTCAACTCTTACACTTATTCGGGTCTTGTAAAGTCCTGTGGTTAGGTAAAGTAAGGCTTTCCTAGACAGTAACAGCAGGTTTCTCTTATATCCTAGCTACAGAGGGTCACAATAGGTGAGAGACGGTCATTTCGTACTCGTTGGGACTGAACGGGTGGTGAAGGCGACTCTAGAATTGCAGCCTCTCCGCTTCCTTACTTCTTTTACCTCGCTCTTACCACGTTTTTGCCTCTTAGTGCCATTATCTGCCGTCTGCAAGACACTACTTCAACAAACCCTCTGCTATTTTATCTATCTTGCTTCTTCATCTCACCAACAACACGCTAACCTTCAATCACACTTCTACTCTACATTACTTCATCACAACGATCCGATCCAACAATACCCACAAAACCAACATCATGAAGCTCATCACCTACATTTCCACTCTTCTGAGTCTCTTCTCTATCGCCTTTGCCTCTGTCATCCCGCGCGACGATGCCACCTTGCCAGCTGCCTGCAATGAGGGCGAGCTCATCTGCGGTGCCGCGAACGACGATGGCACGGACGGAGGTGTCTTCCAGTGCACCAATGGTATGTGGAAATTGATCCAGGACTGTCGCTCCTACGAGCGCTGCATCAAAGACCCCAGCCCTCACTGCACTTGGGCAAAAGAACATCGCCTTGAAGCCACTGAGATCGAGGCCACCTCAGACTAAACCTGTAAGCGCGCCTTCGATTGATTACCCTACTATAATGAATACTGACCTTGAAGAAGCTGTCGGCTCTATCCAGGACTGAGCGTGCCGATGAGAGGGCTCGGTGAAAGGCTAGACACTTGGCGGGCATGACATCATAGCGAATGGAATTTGGATACGCAACGGCCAAGAAAGGTTCTTCCAATACTGAGATTATCTCAGTAGCATCAAATATCTCATGTGAAAACAACATGGACGATGTTTGACTTTCCCATCTACATTGATCTTACCCAGTGCCATTGACTCGTGACCAAACGGCAATTTGCGCTTGAAGCACTGATGTGAATTGATTCGTAACGGCCACTCCAGATGGCCATATAAACAGCGACTCACCTCGCACATTGCCGCGAATCCTCCAACCCGATCCCCTCCACATATCCTTGACCTAAACTAAGCAGCCACACCAATCTTCAATACACTTCAAGACATACCAGCCCAACATGAAGATCCTTATCCTCATGCTCCTTCTCCTAGGCGTAGCCTTCACCGACAAGGTCGCGCGCTACGAACCCATGAAGTGCGACCAGCAAGCCGAGGTCAACTGCGTCAAAGCCAGTTCAGGTGTATCGTCCTGGATGTTCTGCGCGCCTGGCATCCCCGCCGTAACGCTCATAGAATGCAAGGCGAACGAATCGTGCCTCGAGCTCCCCTTTCTCAACAGGGCCGTGTGCGCCTCCAATGATCCACTACCAGAGCCGCACGACACGTCCACGGCGGCCACTGAGCCCACGCCCGTAGTTGCGCTGCAAGATGCTCTGGAGTCCGAGTGCGAGCGTACCGAGATCTTCTGCGCCTCGTCTGAGTTCGGTGAGTCGGCTACTAAACAACATTGTACAACGGTCACTGACTTCCACTTTCTAGGTGATGTCATCGCTCATTGCGAGGAAGGTCAGCAGGTACATGTCGTGCACCACTGTGGCAGAGACCTGCACTGCACCTTCTACGACGAGAACGAGCCCGAGCCCGAGCCTCCATTCACGCTCAAGATCTTCTGTGCAGCCCATAACCCAGAGGTTACCTCAGCGCCGGCGCCGCCCACGTGGAGCCAAACACTCACAGGGCTGCCTTCCCCCACTCCTCAACCGTCTACACTCACATCCTCGTTTACCAAGGACCCTTACGCGAAGCCTCCGGCTTTTGCCTAAGCGCGCACTAAGGACCGGTGGCATCGAAGCTTGGTAATTGGGGTTCGATAGATGGCAAATGTGCAATCAGAGCACATCCAGCTTGGTGGCAATCGTGTTTGCCTAGATAGCGAGCCCACAAAGAATACACACTGACAACTCTTGCTTGTACATCCTCAACAACTGGGAATGTATGAAAATGTGAGACTCAAGTAACTTTGTGATGCGGAGTGAGAACAGGTTTGAATGACACGCATAGTGGCACCACGAGCCAGGATTGATATAGCAGCCGCCGATGGCTGTGTAACTACAAGCTTACTGCATTTACATATTCTTCAGTAAGTAGCTCAGTCCTGCCCACATCTCCTCGGCAGACGGCACGATCTGCTCTGGTGGTAAGATGAAACCATAGCGGCCAGTGTCTCTCAGCTCAACCGTCATGCTGTAGGATACTTTTGCGTTTTCGAACGCATAATCCACGCTACTTCCGCTGACCTGGTAGATGGTGTTGCAAATCGGTCCGCCCTCGAAGACTGTACCGTGCACAGCTTTTACGGCTGCGATGGCGCCCTCGGTAAGGTTCTGGTTCTTTGCCGCCTCTGGGATTGCACCGGAGCAAGTATAGCCGTAGGGGTACATCCAGAGCTGCGAATAGGAGTGGATGTCCATGTAGAGCTGAACACCTTTGCCTGCCGCTATGCTATCGAGCTGTGCTTTCAAAGCCTTCGTTTCGACGCCATCGGCTGCTGAAGGGCCCTTGTAGTCTTGTGCGCAGGGTGACGTGCTAGCTCCACCACGTTGATCCCAGTGGTTGGGCCAGTTCCGGTTGATGTCACGTCCAACACAGCTTGCAGTTGGGGTATTCTGCCTGTTCTTGCGCCACATGCGATCGCTACTTTGCGAAAAGGCGAAGCCATCCGGGTTGACAATGGGGAAGATGTAGAAGTCGTATGCGTCCTTGAACGCCGCAGTCGCAGGGTCGGATGATGAAAGGAGCTGGTATGCTGCGTACTCAACGACCCTGCTCAATTAGCACGCGCTCCCGATCAACACACGAGGAAGGACTTACATCGTTGTGATCCATTCTCGCGCATGTACCGTGCCATGCCACACTACGCCCCTCTTCGACCCTTTACCACCGCTACCCCAGATGTGTACACCCTTTATGTCTCGTCCCTCTACCGACTTGCCCGCGGAGACGACCTCTGCGTTCGTGGGATACGCCGCGGCAAGGTCATCGATCCACTTGTGATGGTCCGCGATTGGATGATACGAGCTGAACCATGTGCTGTTCGGGGCAAGGCCGGCTGAATCTTCTCCGTTAGCGGCTGTGCCCATCTATTGTAAACTCTGGGCTAATCTACCAGCATAGACACCAAAGCTCTCCTCGCCGGCAATAGATACGCCAAGATTGTCGTGCATGACTTTGGTCTCGATGCCGCCCGTAGATGATTCGAAATCCTGAACTTGCGACGGAGGAACCATGACGTCGACAACGTTGCTAGACGAAGGCTTCCCTTTCCATAGCTCTAATTGCAGGCTGTTTACCAAATCGTTGAATTGGGTAGCGTTGGCTCCAACATTGACGCGGTACACCTTCCAATCGTCGTAATTCACCTTCTTTGTGACCGAGGCAGCCGATGCAAGGCCTAGTGAGGTGAGAGTGGCACCAAGGAGCTTCATGGCAAGAGAGTAGCAGAGGATCGAAACGCAAATTCAAGAGGACAATAGAAATACCGTGGGCCCAGGGTTACTTATACCTGACAAGTAGAGCCGTGGAGCCGGTGATGCATCTGGTACGCTTGCGCGTTTGCATGTCACGGCGAACCAAACACACCTGCCTTACGCGACTTAACCTCCCACGGGGCAATGTCGCCTCCAGGAAGCTGCTACCCATTACACTGGTACGTCGTAGATGTTTAATATGAAATCCCAAGATAAGCCTAAAAGCAGACAAGCTTTGCTGCAGCTACGCGGCGATCGACGCGGGGAATTGATGACTGTGGCCATTGAGCTTCCTCAGTCGGCTGGCGCATGAACACATGCGAGACCGACTTCTGCGCCCTAAGTGGTCGGATATCATGAGCAGATGTTTCGGATGGAGCTGTGCATTCGAAGCCTGGGGTTCTGATTGAATGAGACGGCGGCGACCCGTCCCCTTTTGCCAGGTCGACGGGGAGAGGTCCAACGACAGGTGGTAGCAGGAGGAGAGTCACCGTCGTGCGAATGCAAATTTAGGCGAACGTACAGAAACAAAGCGCTCCGGATTGAGTGTGCAACGAGATAGAATGGCAGGTGTGGAAGGAAGGGGCCCGTCCTGTCGGCGATTCTGAAGTCCGCCTCTTCCGATGACACGAATCCCTAATTCAGCTAGCCATTAGCGTAGCTAAAGGCTGTCGCATCGCGTGGAGCCGCAACAATTGCATCGTGTTGCCACTCATGCTTTCATTGCATTCTGTTAAGGAAAGAAAAAAGGCAGGTACAGACTGGCAAGGCCATGGGGAGGGCGCTGCTGGCACAGCAGCAATCAGAAACACGCACTCATGGTCACTGCGGAAAGAGCATTGCATATCTTCAAACTCGTGTACGCATTGCGCAATCGACTATCTCAATTATGTGGTATAATGCTATCTTACTCCTTCGCGCCGTGCACGAACAGCCTCTTGCCGTGCGTCTCCTGGAACTTCTTCTCGCCCGCCTCGCCGGCACGACCGCCGAACACCAACTGGGACCTGAGCTTCCACTCGAGGGGAATGCTCCAGTGCTGAGCAACCTTCTGGTCGACGATGGGGTTGTAATGCTGGAGGTTGGCACCGAAGCCCTCGGCCTCGAGCGCGACCCATAAAGCGTACTGGTGCATGGCGTTGGTGTGCTCGGACCAGTCACCAAAGTGGTGGGCATATAGAGGGAAGGCCTTTCGCAGGTTCTCGACGGGCTCAGGATCCTCGTAGAACAGAATCTGTGCGTCTTGTGTTAGTTTCGTGGTACGTTTGTTGGGCGGTGAGGCAGCGACCTCGGGATGTGGGGGCTGCCTTCATGCACGGCGGGGCAGTCCCAAGCTTCGAGTTTTGGAAGCTCCACGACACACTCGGGATACTTGCTCAACAGGACATCCCCACAGAAAGAAATGATTCGAAACTTACGGTTCCGTACGCGCCCTTGAAGCCGTTCAGCTTCTGCTCGGTTTGCGGGAACTGGTCCTCGGGAACCATTGTCTTCAGGACCTCGGCGGTGAACTCCCAGAAGGTCTCATGGTCCTTGTTCAAGAGAACAACAAGACGGGTGGACTGGGAGTTGAAGCTGGAGGGAACGTGGAGGATGGCTTTCTCGGCGATCTCAGAGATCTGTTTGTCCGAGATGGGAGCTTCCTTGTTGAGCTGGTAGATGGTGCGGCGCTCCTTGACGGCGTCAATGAAAGACTTTTGGTTGGACATCTTTGCGGTGCTGGTGGAGAATGAAGAGTGTTTCTGCGGTAGAGTTGCTGGCTGCAGTTGAGATGAAGTCGAAATAGTTGGTGCGGTCCAGAGCCTTTTGTAGCCACCAGCTCCACGTTTGGCAATATTTTTGAGCACTTGCGCCATCGAGTCGGACTGGGAAAGCGGTGAGGTCGGTTCCGGCAATTGGAACTGCAGCAGTATTTGTGGTGCTAACAGCGCGAGTAGTAGGCCCGTTACCAAGCCGATTAGGAGGGATCTTGCGGCGAGGGCCATGACGTGATGGGTTCGTTATTGTTACAGCAGCACTACAGCGAGTGCCAGCGTGCTTTGATAAGATGGTCTAGTCCTCGGAAGGTTAAAATCATTGCCATGACTGGGCAAGAAAGATTGTTTACAGCCGCCGGAGCTAATTGCAGCTGGGCGGTTGATTGCAAATGTGTATGAAGTCGGTGTCTCGGCAACGGAAGGGATGGCTGCCGCCCGCATTGCTGACCAAATCGTTAGGGAATCAATGGGTAAGCGAGCGATTGGTGACGCGCAACAATTCCGCGATTGCAAACATCTTCAATTCTCAGAGACTTCAAGGTTCGCCGCTCATGCTCAGACCACCGTTATACAAGTCACATCGACACAGAAGCTGACAGAAATTCGACACAGGGGTGATATCGGCCGTTGTAGAGAGACTGTGCGGCAATTAGGCATGCTCGTTGTCGTGCTTATTCCCGACCTCGGGAGGTCCCGAGGTCATCACCGAGCAGCGTTGTGACATCCTCTACAGATCTTGGACGGTAAAAGAAAAGACTACTCGGCATCCCTATGCAATCATCGCAAGGCAGAATAACGAGTGCTCCGCACATCGTAGTAACGATGTCGATCGCGACGAGTCTGACAACACCGAAACGAACTAAGCCTGAGGACCTAACGTTGTACATGGCACTGCCTCTACAGTCGGCTGCGGTTTGTCGAAAAGCCTATTATCACTTTGTAAATGTTCACACGGTAGGCTGCAATGCGAGATACGGTACTAGCTAGCGCAGCCACATATGCTCAGCCTCTACGATTCAACCTCACCACAGCCTTAATTCTCGCATTTGCTCGCGATAACTTTTCGATGCGGATAGATTCTCATCAGCGCCGAGCATGTGTTTGCTATAAAACTAACAGCCGACTCACCAGGTCTACTCACAGCATACTTCATCCAGTACACATGAGCCATGAGCACCACCACATTGCACGAGTCGCCAGCCATCGACCTCAAGCTCGTATCTGCGCAGGACAGGAAAGAGCTTATGATCAGTGACTCGGCCTCCATCGACAGCAACACCACACTCGGGGCTTCTGAGCTATGCTTTACACCGATCAAATCCTTCTATGTCAATACTCGCGGCATCGCCCTGATGCGTTTGCCTTTACCACCCTCAGAGCTCGAAACCACAATTCACGGCGTTGATAGCAGCCTCGTATACAAGTCAACACGGGCAAAACGAAATTCCGGCAACTGCGTCTTAACAGATGCAGACGGATGCCCGCTCGTCAACACGACATACTACTTTGGGCCATCCAGGGATCCTGTCCTAAATCGCCTTGATCTTGCTGAGGGCGAGTTTCAAGAGATTAAGACCATCTCGAAGTGGACCTCGCGGAACCATACATTTCTGCTTCCCGACGGCCGCACCTGTACGTGGAAGTACAAAAGAGAGAGAGGCTTCGGGGCGAAGGGTGCAAAAGGCACCGCACTTGTGCTGACACTCAATGGAAAGAGACTCGCAGCACTTCTTAGGAACGATGAGACACGCACACCTGGTAGCAGGTCCTGTAGCGCCGGCCATGGCGGTGAACTGGTGCTAGGCGACGACGCGAATGGGATCGGTGAGGCTTTGGTAATCGCCACTTGCTTGCTGATGCTAAAGAAGGAGATTGATCTTAGGCGGACAGTACAGTTTTTGATTATTTCTAGCGCTATATAACAAGATCGTATTCTACTCTTTACTTTCTACTCTCTTTTCTCTCTATAATTACTTACTAAGGCTTTTATGTTTATCTGAAATTTAGATCTTAAGCTATCTATTAACGTATTCTACTAGTAAGCTAGCTACACATGTTAGATAATGTAACGAGGCAACCTACTAGGGCCGGATGTTACGGACACCTCACAGCAGATGTACTCGCGTCCAGGCAATGACAGTAATAAGGAATCAGCCGCAGGTAAGCCACAGGGCCCGGGAAAGAATGACACAGGATGCCCCGCGCTTAGCGGGTCACGTGACCCGCTAGCGCGTACTGCCTGCAGTAGCGCGTTCGGCAGCCTTGGCAGCGTTCTGCACGCAGAACGCTAGAAGGATGGCAGAACAGCACGAATTGCGGCAGAACGGAATACAGGACAAGACGAAGAATGGGACTATATAGCAGAGGAGGATCTCTCAGGTTATGGTTTCTCTTCGTAGTCAATCTTCCATAAGATAGTCAGTGCAAGGTCTCTTTACCTAAATTGAATATCTGTTACACTCTCATAGTGTTGGTTGAAGCTTCGCAAGAACGACCTCTCGTTGTCTGTCCTAAACTCACAGAAGCCCTACTATCAGCGCCACACCTCCTTGTCATCCTTCCGCCTACCTAAGGCTAAGAGCCTGGAACACCCGAACTCGTGTGAGACCGGACAAGCCAGGACCTCAGAGAAGTATAGAAGAACACCGTTGATAACACCGGACTTAGACACTTATGTCCTCCCTCGTTACAGCCACAGCCATGACCGAACCTGGACTCAACCCGGATTCGACTCGGACTTGAGCCTAGCTTCGTTCTGACTCAGCCCTCCCTAGCCTACATGTATTTAAGCTCGCTGTTCCCTAGATGTAGATAGGCAGTTTTCTGCAATCCTTTCGTACAAGACCTATAGGTGTCAATTGATCTTAGGTTACGGTTCTCCCACGCACTCCCATATGCCTCTGACGTAAGACTACACCGAATTCGGATCTCTTGTCTTGCCTGCGTCATTACAGATAATAGAGTTCTAATAAGAATAATAAGTGTTAGAGTTTAACGTGTGTATTGTTGTGTCTATAGTGCAGTCTCTTAAGAGATAAGATAGAAGGCTACTTTATTCTAGTCACTCTTAGTAAGTTAGGACTAGAGACTCGATGGCCACACTAGCTACTTAAGTAGTTAATCGAATTTAAATGTAAGGGGCTAGGCTAAAGACAGCAGGAAGGCTAGGTTGAACAGAGATGAATTCGATAGAGACTATCCAGAGCCAGAGAATAGGCTGTCTAAATAGGCAGACTGCTAGTTTCTAGAAGTTTCTACATACATTAGCATATGTCATTATTTATAATCTTCTGCAATAGCTAGAACATTCCGGGACATTCTATAATGCTCTATAGTGTTCTATGCTCTTCTATAATGTTCTATGCTCTTCTATAATATTCTATACTCTTCTATTAAACCGAAGTGACTCTACTAAGGATAGCAGAGGTCTAACCTCTTACATAGTAGGCTTAAGGAGCTCCTACTGCTAGCAGCTAATTAGCTGTAGTAATATTAGTGTTTTTTAGAAAGGTTAGTAAGGCAGCTCTTCTCTTTGTTGTGCTAAAGAGTTGTAGTAGTGTAAGAAAAGACGTGTCTAGGGCTATTGCTATTCTCTTTCTCTCTCTTCTATAGTGCTTACAGTGTAGAAGAAGGTGCTAAGGTGTTTGCAAGGACTTGCAGCTACCAAAGCATTCTCCTGTGTCGTCTTTGCCTATAGCATTAGAGAATTGCTTAAAAAAGCCTTTTCTAAGCTTAAGCTAGTAGTAAGCAGTCTATACTTTCTTAGGGCCAGAAAGTAGCTGCATCTAGGCTGGTAAATGGGTTCGGGGTACCCAGCAGTGGGTATAGGTTGGGTTGGGGTCGCACGAGCCTCTGGGTATAGGTTGGGTTAGGGTCGCATGGACCTGTGGTTGTGGTTGGGTTGTGGTAGCTCTAGCGCGGGTAGAGGTTGGGTTATATTACGTCAGACCCAGACAGGGGTGTAGCCAATCAGGTATGTGATAATCAGCCGTGATAACGTATTCTATTAGCTCAAAATCACGTCTATGCGACCTAACCCCAACCCAAGGTCTGTGCGACCGTAACCCAACCTCTACCTAGTACTAGCGCAAAAAATCTAGGTTAGGGTTGGGGTATACCTGGGGTATCACGTGAGGCAACCCAACCCCAACCCAACCTATACCTATTTACTAGCCTAGCTGCATCTTGTATAAGATCTTCAGTGTATCTTGTGTAGCCTTGCTGTAGGCCTTGCCCTTTTCTCTTCTCTTTGTTTGTTTCTAGTCTTGTTTCTATGTGTGTAGGATCTCCTCTTTTGCCTTTCTTTTAAGATAGCTAAGCGTATTAAGAGGGTCCTTTGCCTTTTGTTTTAAGCCCGCCTTAGCTAGCTATAAGAGGTTAGACCTCTGCTATCCTTAGTAGAGTCACTTCGGTTTAATAGAAGAGCATAGAACATTATAGAAGAGCATAGAACATTATAGAAGATCATAGAATATTGTAGAAGAGCATAGAACACTATAGAGCATTATAGAATGTCCTGGAATGTTCTAGCTATTATAGAAGATTACAAATAATAACATATGCTAATGTATGTAGAAACTTCTAGAAACTAGCAGTCTGCCTATTTAGACAGCCTGTTCTCTAGCTCTAGATAGTCTCTATCGAATTCATCACGGTTAAACCTAGCCTTTCTGCAGTCTTCTGCCTAGCCCCTTACACTAGCCTATCTGCGTACTCGTTGCCTTAAATCTCTTAGTGTCCTAGGACCTAGGTTATTAGGATCTTGTTATTCTGTAGTGCAATCTGTTTGCAGTGTTCTGTAATTTTATAGTACACTTTTAGCCTCCTGTTAGAGAGACCTTTTGTAGCCTTTTAAGAGCTGCTTAGCTGTCTATAAAGACGTGTATTTCCTTTCCTTATAGGTTTTGTCTTTAGAGGTTCTTAAGAGCGTTGTGCACTGCTGCAAGCTCGGCGTCTATAATCTCTACCTTGTCTCCTAGGCTCTAGTTTTTGGCTTAGATAAATGTGCCCTGTGCAGAAACTTAACAGTATCCTGCAGCTACTTCCTCTTCTATTATTAAGCCGTCTGTGTATAGCAGCACTAGTGTAGTTTTCTTCTCTTTCTCTTTTTAGTCTTGCAGCTATTGCTTGTGGCGGTTTACTGTTTTAGACTTACTGCTTTTTAAGATAGTAATGCTAGCTTAGGCTAAAGCTAGCTTGCTCTACGGCTTAGCTAGAAAAATAGAGATCTCTCCTATATTGCGTTGTTCTTGTGTTCTGTTTGCAAGCTCTCTTAGCTATGTGCTAATCCAAAGCTGCTTCTGTTACTGTATTGCTTCTCTAATAGAATAGTTTTTTCCTAAAGATAGGATTCTAATAACATATTGTTAGCAGAGCTTTTTAGCTTAGAGTTTTATTAGCAAGGTTCCTGCTTTATTTTCTATAGCCTTAGTAGGTGATCCTTTAAAGGCCCTAAGAATTTAGCGTAGCGCTAAGTTCTGCAGTAGCTGATACTCCTTAAGTAAGAAGTTTTTTCTTTTGCCCTACTATAGCTGCACTCTATAGTCTGCCACTAAGGAGACGCACGCAACGTAGAGCTGCCTTGTTGCCTGTGTACTTAAGCCTCTTTAAGTATTTCCTAGGCGTAGCAGGCGCTAGAAGACTTGCTGTGCTATAGCAACCTTGTTTTGAACATGCTTTTTATACGATAGCTTATTGTCTAGGAAGAAGCTAAGCTAGCAGACACAGCTGCTTAGCTAAATTAGGCTTTCTTCTACTTAAATAGGTTCTGCTTTAATTACTCTCTTATGGCTAGCATAGAGAAGCTCTGTCTTTTCTATATTAAATTCAATTGCGCTTTCTTAAGCTTCCTAAAGTATAGCCTTTGCAGTCTCTTCTAGTGTTTGCTTTAGCCTCTTTATTAGTCTTGCGCTTGCTCTAATACATATATTGTTAATGTAAGAGAAGGTAAAGGTGCCTAGCCTTATTTTGCAGATGTCTCTAATGTAGAGAAGAAAGAGAATAGGCGAGATTAGCGATCCTTAAGGTATACCAATCTCTATGCTTTGTAGCACTTAAGTTTAGCTATTAAACTTAAGTTTAATAGAGCGTTTAGATAGAAAGAAGCTAATCTACCTAATGAATGCAAATAGAAGTTGAAGTTTTTTGCACATAGCTAGCAGCTAGTTTGCTGCTATATAGTTAAAGGCTCCTTTTATATTAACAAATAATAGTGTAGTAGTATACTTCTTTAGCTACGCTTCTTAAACTTTTAACTGCAGGAGGAGGCAGGCATCTAGCGCTAATTTCTGCTTTCTTCCTCCTATCTGTGTGTGTTGCAGGAGGTCTCCTATCTCTGCTAGGTAGCTTAGCCTTGTAGCTAGGATCTTCTTAAATGCTTTTCCTAAGCAATTTAAAATAGAGATAACTCTGTAGGCTTTTAGTAGCAAGTAGTTCTTTTTGTTTGCTTTTGGTAGTATAACTCCAATTGCTTCTCTCTAAGCCCTAGGGTAGTATCCTGCAACAAACAGCGCCCTATAGAGAAGAAAAAACACTTTGCTTGTTGCTTTGTAGGCCTTGCGTAGAATAGCGAAGAATAGCGAAGAAGAGCTAATCTGTGCCTAGCGCTTTCTTTAGATTGCTAGCAAAGATAGCATTATAGACTTCGATCTCGTCTAGCTCTTCTTTCTAGTCCCACTTTTCTTATATATATCTACTCTAGTGTAGTTATGTGTTTGTGCGTAGAGGGCTAGAGAATAGAGTTGTTGTAAAGGCTGTACATTACTCTTTAAATTTTTTTTTATATCATTTACATTGCACTACCTATTGCTAGCATAAATACAATAAAGCTTATGCAGTCCTAGGGACTATAGAGCGCTGCGCATACCTTGCTAATCTCTCTTTTCTAGAGTCTACGCTTAGTGCTATCAGCTGCAGTCTTTTATCTGCGTTGTGCATTCCTGCCTATTCTCTCTTTCTATCTTTCTTTGCGATTTTGTCGTTATTATATGCCCTTAGAGGGCTCCTGCTACTAGCAGCTATCTTGCTGTAGCAATCTCTGTTTTCCTTAAGAAGTCTATTAACGCAGCACTTCCCTTTGCAGTACTAAATAGCTATTATAGCGTTAGAGTAGGCACGTCTAGTGTGTTTAACATCATTTTCCTCTCTTTTGTATAGTGCTTGCAGTGTAGGAGAAGGTGTTCTAGCGTCTGTAGGGCCCTGCAACTGCTAAAGCATTCTCCCTTGTCGTCCTTGCCTATAGCCCTAGAAAATTGCTTAAAGAAGCTCTTTCCTAGCTTAAGCTAGTAGTAGGCAGCTAGCACTCTCCTTGAGCTAGAGAGTAGCTGCTACTCTTTAAATTCCTTTGCTATTCTTGTCTCTCTATTCTGTTAGTATTACAGTTCTAGGATAGCTCTTATAGTTCTCTTCTTAGTGTAGCGTAGCGCTTTAAAGATATCTTTGCCTTTAGCATCTTGCAGGAAGGTGTTCTAATAGCTTAATTTGGCTTTCTTCATTACCTATAGGTACTACTCTCTTCTTGCTTACGCTTTGTTTGTGTTTGTAGGTGTAGGATGCTTCTGCTAGACGCGTATAGCTTTACTTGCTTATTTTCTCTTCTCTGCTAGCTCTTTGCTCCACTACGGCTTAGATCTCTTGCAGCATCTTGCTTTTAGGATAGCTTTATTAGCTACTTCTTAGATACTCTTTGTAAGAAGGTCTGTAGCGTTGTCTAGGTCTTCCTGCAGCTAGAGTGGCAGAGAAAGGTTACTTTGCTCTATCTTATCTGCCTAGGCATTTATAGCCTTAAGTATTTACATAAGTTTGTTGCCTGCTATCTGTTCTTGTAGCGTTATTGCAAACTTTTCCTAGTCTGCCTTCTCTAGCTTATAGGGCCTATCTTGTAAGGGGTTAAGAAACCTCTCTATGTGCTTTGTATAGCAGGAGAAGCTAATTGTAATATAGTCTAAGCCTGTGTCTTCTGCTCTATGCTACATGTCCTAAGTGTTCTGCTTAAAGCCTATAATAAAGGCTAGATCTATAATTAATGTAGATCTTAGATTAGACCTAAAAAAGGTCTACTCCTACGCTGCATTTAGCAGCACGCATCTGTGCCTCTCTAGCTAGTCTTGTAGTTGTTTTGCTTTCTAGTTTAAGTTCTATATTGCAGTATTCTATATAGAGCTGTAGCTATTAAAGTCTCCTGCAATAAGAAAGAGTAGTGTGAGTTAAAGAGGTAGAAGAGCTCTTTCTACTATCCTTGCTCCTTGTAGTTGTAAGGTAGAGTCCTCTATAAGCTCCTTTTTACTGTAAATGTTTAGAAGCAGAAAGCGCTCTGTAGGCCCTAAGATTTCTAGTACTTAAAGGTCGTTATCTATACTAAGATCATCTCTTTGCTTGTGTTTAATTGCAGCTTCTAAGCGGATGTAGATAGCTGTTCTAGGCCTCTTGTCTAATTTTAGCAAGACTAGAGTATAGAATGGATGTAGAAATAAAAACCAGCTACTATCTCTACTATCTAGCTATGCGCTTAGCTCTTGTACTAGAACTATGTCTGTTCGTTTTGCAAATGCTAGCTCTAGAAGAGTTTATTAAACTTCTGTTGTTGCTAAGAGACGTTAGAACTTTAATTAAAATAAGTGTATTGATCAGATAACTACTTAGGAAAGATTAGATGAAAATCCAGGTTATATACCCTACGTCGGGGCCTTGATCCCCGAGCTTCCGGCTCTAATCCCGTGATCGGCCTCGGCTTAAACCTCAATTCTCTAACAACTTCTTGTCTCTTTTCTATATTATGCTGCAGGAACGAGATCTCTTCTTAGATCTTAGTAGTAGTACTATCTAAGATATCCTAGCTTTAGTATATTTCTTCTTCTTGTTGTTCTTGTCAAGAGGAGGCGTGGATTGTAGCCTGTATGTAGAAACAGGCTATTCCTCTTCTAGTAGGAGGCTACTATCACGTGCTAATAACGTAATAGCCGCAACGGAAGTAGGGTAAAGAGTAGAGAAGATACTAGTAATATAAAAT
>MU006240.1:0-163526 GCA_010093685.1 Ophiobolus disseminans | reverse complement strand
ATTGTTGATTGTCATCAGAGACATCCTAGATAATTGCTGTCTAGGAGTCTAATCTCTTGATGTATAGAGTTTAAGACTTTAATCTACTCTTGCTCCTTAATGCTTCTTAAAGAACAGTGTCGTGCTTGCGCTTGTATTCTACAAGGGTGCGCATAGTAGAGTTTAGCTTCTACTATTTAGGTGCTTAGTCATTATTGATATACTAGCAATCTTTGATGTTATGGACTTAGTCACATGCTAGGCACTTCTTACCTAAAGATGCCTTATTACTAGCAGGTCTTTTGCTAGACTGAGAGGAGAATTAATTGCTCTTCCTCTTTCTACTAGGGTTTCTTTCCCTGTATTTAGATAGCGCGCTGTTTTCCATAGCTTCAGAAGCGTTCTTCTAGCTATCCTAGGTGGTTGCACCACTATCAGCGAGAAATAAGGAGTTATCAGCTACAGCAATGAATGCCTGCTTTTTATTCACTGGTTTCAGCGGATAATTTAGGCTCATGTATTCCTAGAAGCGTTTCATTATCTTCTTTCTTGTTATAAGAGGATTGAACCTTCTAGTATCTTAGAAGGTTGCAGCCTATATAGGTGCTGCCTTGTTCATAGCCTACAGGAAGTCTTTAGTGATATTGTCAATATCATGTACCTTAGACACTCTATGCACTATTGCATCTAATAATGCTTTATTATATTCTACTAGCTATGTATCCCAATTGTGTGTATTGCGCATAGGCTTAAGGGCGGTGTAGTAGCGTTCGCGTGTGCGTTCCTTTTTAAGGCGATTATTAACCCTAGCAGTGAGCTTAAGGTTAGAAAGCCACTAGCGTAGTGACTGTTCTAGTAGGCAGCATGTGCGTTAGAGATAGAGCGCAACTGTTAATTGGATTAGCTAGGTGACATGCTGAATACTCTTCTGTTAAGTATTATATTAGTGGAGATTAAGCTTGTATCTCTTAGTAAGGGTCTTGTAGTAGTCTATATCCTCCTTGTAGGCTTTCTAGCCTTGGATTGATAGCATAGATAGGCGTGTTGCCTCCTGGATTCCAGCTGCAGCGCTATACTAGGATAGTTTAGGCAGGTCTAGCATAACTGGCTTGATCAGGAATAGGACTAGTCCTTCTTCCTTTATATTGTCCTAGATGTTGTAGGCAGCGCAGCGCGCTTTGACTTGAGTAAGCTAAGTAGTCTAGTTATACTAGTTGCTGAGGATAACGGTTGCATCGCGTAGGTTAATAAGCGACATAGTGTAGTTGTTGAATAGCTTTTGTTAGGTAGCCTTAGTGGGTAGCCTTAGTAGGTAGCCTTAGTAGTAGCTTTAGTAAAGGCAGTAAGACTCTTAATTGTTAGATTTGATAATGTATTAGACCTCGATAATAGATTAGATGAATTGATGATGATGTTGTATTCTAGTGTTCTCTTAGTTAAGTGCGGAGTTTAACTAGGTGTTAGATCTAGTACTAGTGTGCCAAGGCGCTTGTGCTAGCCCCTCCTGTTTCTTTTAGTATTAGTAGCCTTACAGCACCCCTGATATCTAACACTTGTATGTTCCTTCTCTTTCTAGATATCTAGTGGCTAGTGATGCATAGATTTCAAAGATAAGCCTAGTGCGCAAAGGCTTAGAATTAGGCACCTATTTCCTATTGCGGAAGTAGAGGACTAAGTTGTTGTCTGCATAACACTCTAATATTAAGGCCTTTAGTCTAAGGTGTGCTAGAAAGCGGCGTTCTCTATCTAAGACAGACTAGCGTGCTATGCAATAGGTTTAGTCTTCCTTTACGCCTTAGTTCTAGAGTTGCTCTAGGGCAGCAGGCTCTATAGGTTCAATCTAGGCAGGAAAGGTATAAGTTAGCAGAATTATGCTAGTAAAGGAAATGACAGCATCTGTAGAGTCCTCTATCTCTTCCTTAGCAGTAGTAGGCTTAAGAAGCTGTTGATACTAGTGCTTAAGGCGTGTATCTTCTGCATCTGCAGGTAGGTCTTGTTCTCTTCTTAAAAGAGTATCTGCTCTCTTATTTAGCTTCCTAGGCTAATATTGCAGCGTGATGTTGTAGCGTCCTAAGAGAATAGACTATCTAATCTACCTTTTATTAAGCATCCTAGGTTTAGTAAAGTACTCTAGGTTCTTGTAGTTAGTGAGGACAGTAAACTTCTCTACAGTCTAGAGTTTAGAATCCTATTCTTCTAGGCAGCGTATAATAGCTAGCATTTCCTTGTTATAGATTTTATAGTTGCATTTATAGAGGTTGTTCTTGCGTGAAAAGTAGGTGCAGGGCCTAAGTATTCCCTTGTCATTATACTAAGAGTGGATGCTACCTATAGCATAGCTAGAGGAGTCTGTTTCAATCACTGTTTTCTAGTCTAGATAGAAATGCGCTAGAATAGGCTTACTAACAAAAATAGCCTTGAGCTTGTCAAAGGCTTCTTGCTCTTGCTGTGTCTAGCGCTAGCTAACGTCCCTAGTAAGCTAGGTAAGAGGTGCTGCAATGTTAGCAAAGTCCTAAATAAAGCGCTAGTAGAAGTTAGCAAATCCTAGGAAACTGCGGGCTCCTTTTACTAATATAGGGGCTTTCTAGTTAGTAATAGCTTTAATCTTCTTAGGGTCTATGCATAGTCTATTTTCTGCATTAATAATAAAACCTAGATACTTAGTAGTCTTAACCTCAAATTCGCATTTGTTAATATCTAGTTAAAGGCCAGCATCTTTAAGAGTGTCTAGGACTTTGTTAACATAGATGCGGTGTTCTTAAAGTGAGCTATTAGTGTATATTAGAACATCGTCTAGGTAAGCAGATATAAAGTTATCTAGAAAGCGACGTAAAACCTAGTTAATGTAGCGCTAAAAGGTGCTAGGAGAGCTAACTATACTAAAAGGAGTGACAAGCTATTTATAGAGTCCAAAGCGGGTTCGGAAAGCAGTAAGCTATTTATCTCCTTCTTAAATGCGTATCTTATAAAAGGCTGCAATAACATCTAGTTTAGTATACTACTTAGCCTTGCAGATGTTGTTTAATGTCTTATAGATAAGAGGCAGAGGGTATCTATTCTTCTTAGTAATAGCATTAAGGGCGCGGTAATCAATGCATATGCATAGGCCTCCTTCTAGTTCCTTTGCAAAGAGAACTAGGGCTGTAGTAGGAGAGCTGCTAACTCTAATAAATCCCTTGTCTAGTAGTGATGTAAGTTCTTTGCAGAGCACTAGTAACTTATCTCTAGATATATTGTAGAGAGGGCCCTATAGTATTTGTAGACTCTTCCTATCTTCTTTAATAAGCTTAATACGGTAGTCTACTCTAGAGCGGTGTAGAGAGAGCTTAGCAGCTTAGTTTAGATCAAAGACTAGCAGCTAGTGGCAGTAGCTTAGTAGTAGGAGGTCTTTAATCTGCTCTAAGCTCAATTGTGCTTTAGGAGCTAAAGCCTTCTAGATGTCTGCTATAGAGGCAGCAAATACACTAACGGACTTATTTTTCTTAGATGCTTAAATATATCTCTGCATAGCTACTGCAGAGATCTCCTAGACTGTTAGTGTAGGAGGTAGTTCTTCTTCCTTGCTGCGGAGGCGGATACAGGTCCTTTCTAAGTAGATAAAGATAGACTTCTTTGCTAGTGCAATGGTAACATTGTGTCTGTTAAACTAGAAGCGTCTAAGCAAGATATCAAAACTAAGGTAAGTGTTCTCTATTATGTATCCCTATCCTATGCGTGTATATCCTTTAATATCATATGTAAAGTGACAAGCTTGCCTAATAGTTCTAGTCCCTTCTACTCCTTAGAGGGTCCTTAGAGTAGGTAAATTAATGCACTAGAGTTTGGCTTTCTAGGCAAACTAGGCACTCACTAGGGCATATGTCAAGCAACTAGAATCTAGCATTGTAGATGCGTAATAAGTGTAATTAATGAGCATATGTACAGTAATTGGTTTTGCTTTCATGTAGGGTTAAAATAAGCGCTAGTTTTGCTTTATCCTCAAAGCCTTCTCCTTGTGCTCCTGCTAGTGACTTTAAGCAGGAGCTACTCTTTTTCCAACTCAGTATCCTCTTCTTCTAGCTATAGCATCTCTGCAATCTTTGTGGTTGCAACAGTAGTAGAAGAAGGGCGACGTGCAGGAGCATACTAACAGGAGCTAATAATATGTCTAGAAGCTCTACAGCGTATACACAAGTGGTTGTTCCTGCGTCTCTAAATCTTATCCTTGCTCACCCACTTAGCGCGTTGATTTCCTAGGGATTGAGCAGCATAGGCATGTGTAGGTTCCTAATCCATTGCATCTTTGTCTTGCTGCATGTAGCACTGTTGCGTTTGTCCTTTCTATAGTGCTTTGATTGCATCTAGTCTTGACCTAATAGTCTGAAGTAGGGAGGTGAATCCTCTATACTCAGTAGGGACTGGAAAGACACTGACTAGTCTCTCCTGCATGGCATGGCTTATAGCATTCTCTAGGAGTGAGATCTTGATAGTGTCATTGAATGACAATGCTCTAGCGTTTGCTAGCTCAGTCTCAAAGCGTGGCAGAAACCGGGCAAAAGGCTCATGTGCCTTCTGCTTGATGGAGTAGACATTAGAAAGAGCTTTCTTCTGCCGGTTGGGGTCGCTGTATGTGCTAGCCAAGTAATCCAGTAGTTAGGAGCCTGAACTATTCTCCTCCTCTTCCTTAGCTCTAACAAAGGCTAAGCACATGTTCTGGGCATTGCTGCGTAGTCTAGCAAAGATGTAGCGCAGCTGGTCCATGTCTGATCCAATAACTTTGCCATCAGTCTTGATCTTGTTCTTGGCTTCAATCTCCTATCCATCCTATTTAGAGTGTGCACCATCAAATTCCGAGAGCTGTGGCAGTTTCTCCTTCCTTTTCTTGGACTGGGGTGCGTTGAGGCTTTGTTGCAGAGCATTCTGGAGGCCTTGCATAGTCTGTTGATTGATAGCGTTGCTTTGAACCATTTGCTGCATAAAAGCGTGGAATGCTTGCTCTATAGATGGAGGAGCATTAGTAGCATTGTTGGCCATTTGCTCAGGTTCTTCCATGGCGTGTTCTATTGTGTCCGGTGATTCCAGTGATTCCAGTGATGTCCAATGATTCCGATGATTCCGTTAATGTCCAATGATTCCGTTGATGTCCAATGATTCCGTTGATGTCCGATGTATTTGTTATGTGCTCATGCAGGTGTTCAACCGTAGAGGTCCCTGCAGTGGCGTCCTTGTATTCCGTTGTATTGCTCTCGCAATTGTTCCGTTGTATTGCTCTCGCAATTGTTCCGTTGTATTGCTCTCGCAATTGTTCCGTTGTATTGCTCTCGCAATTCCGTTGTAGAGCACTAGGGGATGGCCACACCAGCTACTCAAGTGGTTGATCGAATTCAAATGTAAGGGGCCAGGCAGAAGACTGCAGAAAGGCTAGGTTTAACCGTGATGAATTCGATGGAGGTTATCTAGAGCCAGAGAGCAGGCTGACTTTATATTAGACTGCTGGCTTCTGGAAGTTTCTACATACATCAGAATTTGTCAGCTGTCAGAAGGACAATCCTGTTCTAGCTAGTTCCAGGATATTCCATGACGTTCCAGGACATTCCATGACGTTCCAATGAACCGAAGTGTATCCACTGAGGACAGCAGAGGTCTAACCTCTTACAAAGCTCTGCAGGAGAGTTAATGAATTCTAGGTGCATGTAGACTCCGTGTGCAACTACCTGTATCCACTCTTCTTGTTTCTGCATACCTTTGCAGCTAACCTGTACTGCTTGTTGCTATAGTTCTGCGTGCTGTAGAAGAAACTCAGCAGTGAAGTTACTTGTAGTAGTAAGAATTAGATTCTTTTTTGCTGTAAGGCGGATGTTTGCAACTACTGCTGTAGAGTTTAACACTGTTTGGAGCGCAGTATTAATAGCATTTCGCTGTGCTAGAGGATTAATTGCCTCTGCTGCTGCAACTCCTGCTTCGCTAACTAATAGTACTAGTTCTCTTGTCTGTCTCTCCTTCTTGTATTGGGCTACAGTTGCTTTATCTGCATTTCTCTTATTGTTGTTGTTCTTATAGTTCTGCTGCTGATTGCTAGGCAGCGACGCATAGGCAGGTCTTTCTAAGAGAGAGGTCTTGTTTTGGTGTATAGCTGCAGTGTTCCCTGTAGCTTCTGCATATGTCTTCTTTGCAGGGTTTGCTTGCTTAGGGGTGTTTGCAGCTGCATTTGTAGTTTTAAGAATCTGTGCTTTAAAAGCTTAGAATTCCTTTGCTAGCTCTTTTGTGACTGCTAGAGCTGATTCTGCCTTGCCTTGCTGCACTAGGCTAGCTTAAGCAATAAGGTCTCTTGTTGCCGGATCTGGATGGCCCAGCAATGCTTCTGACATCAACGGCTGATGGACTGTATAGTAGAGGAGTCCATGTTTGTATTAGGTGAGGTGCTTGTTGTATTGTTCGTGCTACGGTTACGGGAAGAGCATATGGAGATAGAAACAGGCTAGATAGCCAAGTATACGCTCATAGGAGCAGGAACCACAGGGCTATCGAACAACGGCATCTTAGACACGTCTGCAACCATGCTTGCGATTGCTGTTCGACTCGAAAAAGAGAGTAACATTCCTCATTTGCGAAAGCAAGACTTGCTCAAGCGTCAAGCTAATGGAAAAAAATACCTGCAACAGAGCTTGATGCAATGGGATATTGCTTCGTGCGTGCACGTTGGTTTCGAATTTATCATGCCGGCAATACTGAAGATGCTGGAGGGGCACAACATCCATCTGGTGTTTCCCAACAGGGCTATTTCTGCTTCATCTGAATGTCTCAAAGCTGGCAAAGTTGGATCCAAGTCTTCTCTATGGCCCTGTTCAGACAACTGCTCTCCATTCCCTGGAGGCTTTCATTGGGAAGATAGACTTCACGAAGCTACGTCACCGTAAAGTGAAGCGCAGTATGCTTGGCTCGCCATCCTCAACGGCCGCGTATCTCATGAATGTTGGGGATTGGGACGATGAAGCAGAGCTTTATCTGAGAAAGTGCGTTGAGCATGGTGGTGGATTCGGTATCGGTGGCGTCCCAAGCGCTTACCCCAGCGTGATATTTGAGTTCACTTGGATATGTGGCAATACCTTCAATCAGATGAAGCAGATCCGATGTGTCTAACACTTGCTCGCCCAGGTACTCACTACCCTTATCGAATCAGGATTTCGAGAAAAGCTCTTCCATTTTGATGCTGTCTATCATGCAATCAATAATCTCGAATCGCAGTTGAAGTACAATCAGGGTGCAGTGGGATTTTGTAAGTGCACTGGTTGACAAGTTGAAGATTCTTCTGACTGTTTCAAAGCATCTGGAATGCTACCCGATGCAGATGACACTGCAAAAAGTATTCAATTGCTCAACTTGTTCAACCGTCCAACTTCTTCCCAGGCCATCATTTCTCAATTCGCTTCGTCTAAAGGACATATCATGACGTATCTCTACGAGAAAACATTCAGTATCAGCGCCAGCTGTAACGCGCTCCTGTGTTTCTTGAGCACACCTGAAGAATCGGACATCACCCCTACTGTGAAGAGTGTCACTGAGGCATTATGCAACTGCTGGTGGGACAACAAGATGGTTGACAAATGGGTACGTGTCAAAGATAGCCTTTGAATCTGCTCAGTTGACTAATTGATACAAAGAACCTATCGCCGAAGTACACTCTCATGCTACTCACGCAAGTATTTGTAAAGCTTTTGCGGTGCTGGGACGCTGGCTTTCTGAAGCGCCATCCAAATACATTGTTGAAGAACCGAGTCATGGTTGTCCTCACCCAGATCTTGAGCCGAATTGTTTTTGACTACGACCCCTCAGCCTTTGAGATCGAATCATGCTTCGAGGAGATGGCCTACATGGTACTCGGATGTGCAGCTCTTCAGTCTCTACCATGGCCTTCGACAATCCTGTCACAACTAGACCGGGTTATGCAAGATGGGAAACTCCGCCTAGCAAGCGCCAAAGTGGAAAGATTCCAATACTTATGGATTGAGAGGACTACATATGGCTCGGAGACTCTCGCTCAAGCCTACCATCTCTCTGCACTGCACGTCTGTCGTACAAAAGTAGAATGGAGTCCAGAAGTTGAAAAACTTTTCCAGGAACTTGAAACGTTCATCAAGATGTCAGGCTTTTTCCGATCTTTTTTCGTGCGGCATGAACCAGCCTGGGAATGCTCGTTGGAATCTACACGTGGACGACTAGCACCACGCTCTTCAGAATATCGATGTCACTTCTCTATCTTCTGATATTCCCATCTCGAAAATTTGTCATAACCTGTTATGCGTTCATAGGTATCAACACCGCATACTTTTTTGCAAATCGGCTTGGTACTGCACTGGTGTGCCAACCTTTTGCATACAATTGGGATCAGACAGTCGCTGGTGGTCATTGCGGCGATCGACAACGCTTCTATCTGTGGAATAGCGTCCAGAATTTAGTCCAGGACATCTTCCTTATTATCATGCCGATGCTGTTCTTATGGAGTCTGAGTCTACCGTGGGCAAAGAAGCTATCGCTGACCTTTGTTTTCGCGATGGGGTCTGGGTGAGTAGCTCAACTATTTTTGCGATTCGATGTGCTAAGAACATCCTCCAGAATTTGTGTAATCACTCTGATCCGAGTTATCGAAGTCGCGAAGGCTAACTTGCAAGACATCACTCACGACTACGCATCGGTGGGTATCCTGTCCGTGCTAGAGCCGCTCTTAGGAATCGTCAACTGTATTTTGCCCTACTACCGCCCGTAGTTCCACGTCTCGCCGAGCTTGGATTCCGGCGGACTAGCACCGACGAGACAAAAGGGGGCTACACTTATAGGCTTTCCATCGGCTCAAAGCGCACTCGTACCAAGATTCCAGACGCTTATCCACTCGACACCATAGTCACAACCAATTGGGACTTTCACACAGAAGCGGAAAGGTCCAAGCTTGGGGGCGGGGGTGAGTCACTGAAGGAACTGGTGGGAAGCGAATGAAGACTGAACACAATTGTAGTCAGAAGGCAATGGGGCGTGGATTTCCACAGGACACATTAGTACTTTCGTCTGGGCTAGCAGCATACTTAGCGATACAGTGTCGACCGAGTTTAGGAGAGTCTGACTTTCACGCAGTTGATGGGAAGGACCTAAGAACCGCGGTTGGAGATATTCCCAAATTCCTAGTATTTGATCTTATTTTACCATCTGTTTGATCCACTACAATACAACTGAGCTTGCTGATGCTGTAGCCTAATTTTCAAGACCTTGTCTGATCGAGAAATTTATGTGACTGGTGCCAATGCGCATAACCAATCGCTATTTAGAAACAGAAGCTGCACAGAGGTGCAAGCCGTGACTTCTATTTACAAGCACATGACTTCATTGAGTTGCTTGAAAGAAATTTTAGATAACAACGTGTATGAGGAATTCTGTAGCCCCCTCTAGAGCCAGCACTCAACAGGCACAACCATGCCCGAGCAGGCATGTTCGATTTTCTAATGTAGAGTAACCGCATAGAATCCGGAGACAGAGTTTTTCCTTCTTCATCCTTGGGAATGAGCCACGCGTTGTACGACATGCAGAGTGACACTCGCGTTGACGAGAATTCTGTAGCTGGGTGGCGAGGTTTTTGCAGCACTCTATCTTCGAGCGATGGCTTCCAATCGAGCAACGTCCAGAACAATATGCCAACGATAATTTGGCGGCAAGTCAACCATTCAGTGTTGGCTCAACAGGCTGCATCGAAAAGCCTTTAGCGTGGGCAGAGATGAGGATCATGGTGACAAAATTGATCTGGCATTTCAAGCTGTCAATGACGAAGGAGAGACCCTTAAAGTGGGAAGACCTGAGGATGATGATGGTCGTAGAGAAGGGGCCGCTCTGGTTGGCCCTGGAGAAGCGAAATCGATGATTTATCGATGTGGAGGTCCTGCATAGGATCCCGTACGATCAGATCGCTGCACTATAATCTTAGTCACAGGCCCAAATTGATCAGTCTTACTATGTATCGGTTACCGACTTACTGACTGAGACCAAAGTCGCATGACTTCTCACAACATTGCGCATCTTCTTGCTCCGGTTGCGCCAACAGCCTCTTCCCTCATTCTTTGCCGATGAACGCATTACTCCGTGACTTTCTGATCAATAGCCAAGACGTGTTTGGCCCCCCAAAAAAAGTCATATCAATTCTGGTTTATGATCTCAAGCAAGAACAGTCCCGCAGTATTGCGGAACAGCATATCGTACGCCATGTAATACCCCTTCATCTGCCACCTCTGATCTCTTAACCAGTCCTTCACTTTCTGATGACCATCAATGCCGGGCTGAACCCACCATTTCTCGTGCACGCTCACCACGCCCTTCTCGAAATCGTTCTCGGTTGGATTGTGGAGGTTCCACGTGTAGCTGAGCTCTTTCCAGGGCATTGGGCCGTCCCAGTTGTGTATTTTGTTGAGCAGATTCTGCTCTGGGTATTTCGGGTCGAAGGACTTGGGGATGTTGAGTACGGAGCGGTAGTGGTTGTAGGCGTCGATCGAGGGCGCAAGCATAAAGAATCCGGCGTTGAAATAGCCCTTCTTCTTGAGGCCGGTTGTGTGGGTGGGTGGGAAGTCGTGGTCGGTGCCTGTGACTTCGGAGAGACCTGCCAACAGGTACTTAGGGGGTAATGGTGCTTCACCGTCCAGCGGTTTGTAGCTGTCCATTTGCTTTGTAGCTTGAATCTGCGCAGCAGGATCTTCGAAGACTCCGTCGAGTGGGTGCAAGAGCATTGTGTCGCCATCGATGATGAGGATGCGGCTGTACTCTATCATTTCCCAAGCGCGAAGTTTGGTCATTACGTCGTTCCAACGGTCTTGGTCGCCATGTTCCCAGTGTGTCTCAGAGGCGAGAAATTCCACCGGGTGGATGACTGCCCCGTCTTGTCGAAGGCGCGCGCGCCGCGATTCTGACACCGAAGGTGTTACCATCACGATAACATCTATACCCTTGGTGCGCGTCTCCGGCAAATGCAAAAGTTGCCAGACAAGAATGCGTGTTGCTTGGAAGTAGTTATCGTTCTCGAGATCTTCATCTCCGTCTTTCACCACAGTGCCCGAGAGCAAGGTCAAGTACGCCAGTTTCTCCTTCTCCTCTTCTTTAGGTAAATCGAAGATCGGTATGGCACTCGGCTTCTTTCTTATTCGAGGCTTGTGCGTTTTGATTGAGTGCTCGCGTCCGTTGCCATGGGACTTGGCTATGGTTCCGGTCTTGGTTTTCGAGAGCTTTGCTTGCTCTTCTCCGCCTCGCACTGTGTGTTTGCTGATGCCGGGGGCGTAATAGGTGGATGAGAGAAGCAAGAGGCAGATCGTGGTGATGGCCGCACCGATTGCAAGAATACGGCGCATGCTAGGATGAGCCGACATCGCGGTCGCGACCCGCGTATGGTCAAGTTGTAAAGACTGGAAGTGCACAAAGGGTGAAGTGAGCTATTTCTGAGGGGGCATCGGCGGACGGTTTTGGGGCCGGTGGTCTGGATAATATGTTGAACCCCCTAACCATGGAACGTGAGAGGGGCGGAAGAGATATAGGCTGAGGTCCCTGAGTGGAGAGCTGCATGCTTTTGGTGCACTTGAATCGGATATCCCGTCAAGTAGAACCAGCTAGCCGATCAGATGTTGCTCTCGCCATGATTTGAGTGGTCGAACATGATGGAATGGGCTTTCGAGGCATATCGAGCCCTGCCGACGACGGGAGATCGTGCTTCCTAGTACCACGCGATCTTGTCGCGCATTCCCGTTCGGGCGCTCGCTAGACTTAACTGAAAGGGGTGTCTCGATATTTTCAGCTCGTGGCGTCGTGCTCTTCTGGTACTCTGGCCGAAGTCACACCGAACCCTGCTAGCAAACACAGGAGATTACAATGAACCTTGGATTGATGAACATTATCGTGACCAAGTTCCACGATCTTCGGGCTATTCCCGTCCAAAGCCTGGGTTTGAACCCAAAAACAGGCATGAACAGCAATTCCGTGGGTGAGCGGGCACTAGCATGTCTAGAACTCGGCGGTACGTTCTGTGGAGGTAAGCTTCGTGGCGGGATGCTCATGTACTGTAGCGCGCCGCTAGTGAGAACCTGGAGGCCACCGGCGGAGTCCAGACACCATCTCAGGGGCTTCCGTTAGCTGCGGCTTGCGTGAGGCTCGAATGTGACACCTGGTGGAAGTCGCGAAGGTTTGTGATCAGACCCACATTGCAGCTGCGCCACCAGCGCCACATATCTGCAGACCACCCGTGTTGCGGCTCTTGTACGGGGAGCTTGTTTTCCATGCAACGCGTCAAGTAATTTGCTTCGCAGTCAAAATATAGTAGCATGCTTCCTTGTCGGGCTGGGTTGTGACCTATCTTGCTGATGGCGCTCTCCGCAAGTGATCTGCCGGTGCAGGGATCAGCACGTTGCCAGAACAATACCTAGGTATCGATAAATGCTACCTAGGTAGTCGCGGGCATCTTGTTACTGCTTTAGTGAGACAACATGCACAAATATTTCAGGCTGCCCAGGTGAACGAAAGAACAAGCTTCGTGCTGATGAGGGCGTTGAAATTTTGAAAAATGTGTACCTAGGTAATAAGTCGTGATTGAGTCCTTGTCATGATGGTAGGCGTACAACGTGCAGTACATCATATGGATGAATGCACTGATATACCATTGAGACATAGTTGCCGTGAGATAACATCCAGGAGCATAGAGAGATGCGAACGTAAGAGTCCCTGTTTTCGCACTTGTGTGTGCTTGTCGAGAGGCCCGACTCTACCGGTACAGCGACCTTTCTTCTTTGGTGTTCTTAAAACAACAAGAGCAACATGATATCAACAACCATTTTTTGTTCACTCGTTCTCCTCACCTTACCCTTCATCACAACATCTCAGTCCGTCGCGGATACCCACATAACTCGCAATGGCTCCGCCCTCTATCTCGGCTCCGACCGCTGGACCGCCTCGGGCGCCAACGTGTACTGGCTAGGACTCGACGAAAACGTGCGACCACCTGCTGGCGAGCCATACGATCCAGTCACCAACGCATCGTACCCCACCAAGGCACGTATCACAGAGATCTTCGACACAATGGTAGCGCTTGGAGCCAGGACAGTGCGAAGCCAGACGATTGGAATTAGTGTAGGCAACCCGTTGAGTGTTATGCCAAGTCTGGGCGTGGTGAACGAAAAGGCATTTGAGCCGATTGACTGGGCGGTGAGGGAAGCGCGGCGGACGGGCGTGAGGATCTTCGCGCCGTTCGTGAGTATTTTCCCCAACATGTTCTGCCGAGAAAGATGTAAAGTTGGAGATTAGTGAATAACCAATGATAGACTGACAATTACGACTACTACCATGGTGGCAAGTTCGTCTTCTTGAGGTGGAGAGGCATAATTGCTAGCAAATCTGGGTAGGTCGGGTTTCTATGATCATGGCAAGGACATGGCTGATCTCCAGGAAGCGATCCGAATATCCAGCAATTCTACACCAACCGTCAGATTGTCGACGACTTCAAAAATTACATCGAGATCGTCATGACTCACAAAAATTCCTACAGCAACGTATTTAGCTTGCACTCGCTCATAAAGTCGACTGGCACTAAGAAACACAGCTTACCTATGCCGAAGACCCCACGATCTTCGCATACGAAACTGGTAATGAGCTTAGCGGCCCAACCTTTGACGATAAAAATGTGCCTGCAGATTGGACGGACGAAATCCTGTCATTCATAAAGAGTCTTGGGCCTCACAAACTGGCAGTTGATGGCACGTACGGTATCAACACCGCCCATCTCAACATATCTAGCATCGATATATTCTCCGACCACTTTTACCCGATAGATATCAACAAACTTGCACAGGGCGTGGCGCAAGTGCAAAGCGTAAATAAAGTGTATTTTGCGGCTGAGTACGGATGGACGCCGCAAAGTCAGCAAAACAGTGCAAAGATGGAAACGTTTTTTGATTGGATTGAGAAGAGAAACAGTGCAGGTGTAGAGCAGCCGGTCGTTGTTGGAGGTGAGTATTGGATGTGATGGGTGAATTGGTGATTGACTATGATATAGATCACTTCTGGAGTGCTTTCGGACGCAACGCGCCTGCAAACTGCAGCAGCTTTCTTCCTCATAATGTAAGTAAGCGTTTCCAAAAGCTGAGATGACGGCGCTGACCATAGCATAGGATGGTCTGACGCTGCACTACGACAATCCGGCTGATCCTCAAGATAGGAGAGCAGAAGTTGTGAAGATCAGACGACACCTCTTCAGGATGCAAGGCCAGACCGTAGGAACAGCATTGCCGCCTGTGCCCTGTCCGACAACATAGTGAATCCAAGCTGCTGTGAGTGGAGACCGTAGCGCGTCGAGGGGGGTCCTTGATTTCTTGATGCTATTATTCTAGGAGTTAACAGCATCATTTCACGTGGTTGACATGTGGCTGTCACGGTCAAGACACGCTTTCCACGTTTGACATCATCGCATCAGGGTCTCGAGGGCCCCCCCAAACGCGCTACGGGATTAAACATCCAAGGAACAAGCATGCGTTGAAGACGTGAAGTCTGCTCGAACCAAGGTAATTGTCCGCCTTTTGAGCTCTGTTTAGCAGTTCTAAATACGTTCGACTACGGACTTAATTCATCGCCGGCTGTTGTCCTAGGGCATTAACGGAAGATCGCTTGTTGTGTATTAGTCTGATCTCACCTCTACTTGAAGTCTAATTTCGACTTCTTGACCGTCTTGGCTTTCCGGCTAATTCCTTTGCCCGTGTGCTGACTGGCATCTCGCTCCTTGCCTTGCGAGATATCCTGCATGCAATCAGCACAGTCTACGCCCACGACGTAACATACGAACTGACATACCTTGTCTTCCAGCGTCTTCGACAGATCAGGTGAAGCTGGTGAAAACTCCAGGGGGTTCACCACGTTTCCCTTTCCAGCCTCCACCTTTTGCGACTCTGGGTCGGAGTTCCGAGAAAAGCTCGCTGATGCCTGCCCCGCAACGATATCATCGCCGCCGCTCTGAGAGTATTCGTAGCTCCGAGAATTGAACTTTGCTGGATCTTGCTCTTTCTCCCCAGTCTTCGTGAAGTGCTCAGGTGGGTTGTTTCCAGCTGTAGCCGAGCCTGAGGAGTGTCGAATCTGTGGGAGAACCCGAGTGAAAAGCATACGCGAGACACATATGGGAGTGAGGCGTGTACTAAGAGGGTTCATAGTGCTTTTGAGTTGAGATGATTCTGGTTTATTGCATGTAAAAAGCAGATTGATAGTTTCGAAAGATTCAGTTGCGATCTGAAATCATGATGGCTGCTGACGTAGCACCAGGTACCAGCTCGATTTGGCAACTTGCTAGCCACTTTCGGTTATAGGGACATGTGCACCTGCATGATGTCGAGATCAACAAATGCGGGGAATCAGCCTCAACATGCTCTGTCACTCTGTACACATGAACGATAGACCACGCAGCAGGGGAGGGTTGTGGTAAGATAAGTATACGCTGGCCGGTCTCGCTTCTTTGCAACAATGCAGCGCACATCCCGCTGTTTTCTCAACATACGACAGCCAACTCAACTGCATCCAACAGATGTAAATTGGAGTCCCTACGCTCATCAAGTGTGCAGGCACTTCGAGCAATCTGTGGATCCATGGTCTCGGGATGAAGGAAGCTGGTACAGCTACGGAAGTGGTGCTCAGCGGCACCCAGATGCGTGGCTGCGCGTGGCCGCACCCTAAAGCGACCGCAAGATTTCGCATACGCAGATCAGAGGCGAGGGATTTCGATGGGTCGGCGGTTGCCATATGTATGGTTCGTGCTTCGTGATGCTGTGAGCTTGCGGCGCTTTGTATCAATTCTTCACATGTCTCGGACCTGGCTGAACCGAAGGATGCGGCATGCCTCGTATACGGACTTCCTTTGGCTTCATGCTAAGTACCTAAGCGGTTTGCCTGATTAAAGAGAGGTGTAGTATGCTAATCTTTTGGATAGTTCGCAAGAGCGCAGCTTGCAATAAATAGGAAATATTTCAGTGGTTGAAGTGCTAGCTAGCCTGTAACGGTGGGATGGCGGTGATCACGGAGGGGCAAACATGCTGGGGGCGACGCCTTTACATTCTCCGGGTTGCAGCGCTTACTCACATCAATTACAGCCCCGTTCTCAAATGACCCGTACTCAACCTGCGTCGCCCCAGCGGATGTTATGTTCAGGGGAAAGGGACCACCAACCGCTGCAATAAACCCCGAGCCTCGGCGGAAGCGCGCGGCCCCAAACCGCAGCAACGTACACCAACACCACGTCCAGTCGCCAGGAGGCTCTGCCCGGCGAGCGATCTTCAAAGCAGCAGATCATCTCATCTCAGGAGGCTCATCTACTCTGGGATCTCCCGCAACTGTATGACATCATGCGCGAGATGATCGCACACCGGGAAAGTGATGGAATGCGTGTCGTTGCCCATCACAATCACCGCTCCAAACAAACGTCACCGTTCAGACCAACTGCACCCACGCCGCAGCACTGCCACGATGTCTATTTCGAAGTCAAATATACCCATAGTGCTTTTTGATCGAGCGCAGCAAAAGAATGTAACCATGACTGCGCATTGCAGGTTTGCATTGCAGAGGGGTGAGCTTCAGCTTCAGATGTCACACCTCTCCACAGCACCGCCTCGCCGACTGGCCATGTCTCGGCGGCCCAAGCCCATCATCGTCTCAGGGGTCGTGAGTGCGGCGAAATGCAGGGCTCGAGTGGCTTGCCGTAACAAACATCACGCAGGCACTTGAGCACGCTGATAGGCTGAAGCGGTCGTCTCACCATTCCGGGCAAGGCGGCAAGCGATCCTGACACACCCTAGGCTCCACCCGGGTTTCATGAAACACCAGAGGAGCGCGAACGAAGACCGACCTTGACCATTCAGATCTGCTATGCATGCAAACAGGAGACGGCATGGATGGACACGAGAGGCCGCATGGCCTTGAACGCTGCTGACATGCTGGTCTGCGGAAATTGCAAAGTCTGCGGATGCCGGATTTTTATAGTCAGGCCTCCGCTTACTGTCAGACTTCATTCTTCCCCCAACCTTCTTCTACTTTTGTACCGCTGCGACGCTTTTTCTTACATCCTACACTCCCTTCAATCGCTTCTTGGACGCCGGACGACCTCACTCTTTACGTTACGCCCCGTCGGCTCCCCACGAGCATTACATTCTTTTACACATCGCTGCTGTTCTCAGTCAATTCCAGCATTGTCTCATTTTGTGTTTTCAATCGAAATATTCAGTGACACAAAATCAGCCATCTTCTGTGAAGACTACATTCGATAAACCTCAACTCAAAGTATCATCATCCTCATACCATCAACATGCGCTTCCAGACATACGTAGCCACCGGCGCGCTTGCCACTCTGGCCACGGCCCAGACCTTCACTGATTGTAATCCGATGGAGAAGGAGTGCCCCAACGACGCCGCTATGCCCGCGAGCTGGAGCACCGACTTTAAGGCCGGCAAAGACGCTGTCAAGGGCTGGAAGCAGACCGCCGGTAGTCTGAATTACGGCGCTGGTGGCGCCGAGTTCACCGTTGCCAAGAAAGGCGATGCTCCTACGATCCAGTCCGAGGGGTTTTTGCACTTCGGCTACGTTGAGGTCAAGATGACTGCGGCCAAGGGCCAAGGTATTATTTCTTCGATCGTACTTCAATCCCAGAACCTCGACGAGGTTGACTGGGAATGGATTGGAGGTCAAGAGGGCAAGGTTCAAATGAACTACGTAAGTTGAAGTAACATGGCTGATATTGGACACATACTGACTGTCTACGGTAGTTCGGCAAGGGCAACACAACCACCTACGATCGTATGATCGAGGCTCCAGTCGCCACGACTCAGACCGAGACCCACACCTACGCTCTGAACTGGACCGCGGAAGCTCTTACTTGGCTCATCGACAACAAGCCTGTCCGCACCTTGAACTACGCTGACGCAAACGGCGGTAAGAACTACCCGCAAACGCCCTGCAACGTCCGCCTTGGAAACTGGCCTGGTGGTGACTCTGAGAGCAAGGGAACCGTTGAGTGGGCAGGTGGAAAGCCAGACTACTCCAAGGCACCGTTCACTATGACCGTCGATAGCATCAAGGTTATTAACTACAGCCCGGGCAAGGAGTACAAGTGGACCGACAAGACTGGTTCCAAGGAGTCCATCGAAGTCGTGGGTGCCGGCGACAAAGATGGCGCGCCAGTGAACTCTGTCGTCATCGAGCCTTCTGCTACTGCCTCCCACAAGCCGCTTGCATCTGGCATCAATGCTCCCAGCGCTGGTGTAGGTGGTGAAGGCTCCGACACCCCTGCCCACTCCACCACCTGCACAACCGGCTCTGTTCAGACCACTGCTGTTCCCCTCGGCGGTGGCAAGTCGGGCTTCACCTACCCGAGCGGCACTGGCTCTGCTTCCAAGCCAACCGGTGGTGCAGCCAACAGCCCACCCAAAGACGGCGACAAGCCCTGCGAATGCGGCACCAAGACTGTGATTGTTACCGGTGCGCCACCTGCGTCCTTCACCACACAGTACGCGGGCATCCCACCATCAAGCATTCTCTCCAAGACCGTTCCCATCGTCTCGTCCGTCCAGACACCCATCGTTAGCATCCGCCCTCCTCCTGCTGCGTCGCAGCCACCGTACCCCATCTCCTCCGGTATCATGATCGAGACCAGGCCCCCTCCCTCGGTGCCCAACCCAACCGCTCCCACAGGCGTTATCACTCCCACGCCATCCCGCAACGCAACTGCCAGCGCGCCTGCGCAGTTCACTGGCGCAGCTAGCCACAACAAGGCTGGCGTCTTTGTTGGCGCGCTTGCTGGTGCGGTGTTGCTTGCTTTCTAGGGATGGAAAATTAACTGGTTGACGGTGTGGTGTTGTACGGTTTGGTTGTATATATTTACTTGGTGTCGCGTTGGATATGCGACATCACACAAACGCATAAAGAATGAAAAAAGATAAAGGGTGGTAAAAACGTACACCCAGTTCCCATACATGTCAATCATTGAGTATTGTTTGAAACATTTCCCTTTACTACCCATCTTCCTGGTCTTGCTTCTTGTGAACCTTTTGATCTCAGCTCCGCAATGTCGAGTCTCGCTCTTCCTTTATCACGCTCGACATCTCGCACCCTCCCTCATGAGCAGCAGCATGTTCCGCCGCTGTGACCATCCTCACTGGTTCAGGTTCCAGTGGCGCTTCTTCCTCGCCCGAGCGCTGCCTCGCCCTCGTTTTCCTCTCTGCGGCGCTCTGGACCGTGGCTTTGGGTCTACGGCCGATGCGCCACCACGGCTGCTTCTTCGTCTTTCCGTCGCCAAAAGACCGCGGCAGCGGCCGCGCTTTGGTCAATTTCTTCTGCTTTGGAGGCAGTGTAGTAGGAGCTCTTGTTGATACCAGTCCTAGTGTCTCGCCTTGTCTGGGAAGCGATGGTGCTGCTGGGGCGTGAGGAGCTGAAAGGCGGCCGAGAGGAGATATACGAGGTCTTGTGTGGGCTCGGGAGTGGCGCATTGTTAGAGGGGGACGGAGGGGCTCATTAGTTGTAGGAGTCGAATCCTGAACTGTCTCTGCTGCCCTCGTGCTTGAAATTGATGGTATGGTCGCCAGTGCTTTCAGGGCTTGTGACGCTCTTCTTCTGAAGAACTTGCACTTCCACCATCTAAACCTGCTATGTTTCTTTGGTTTGTCATCTTCTTTCTTCTCTTCCACCACTTCTTCTGCCGGTACCTCGATGTCACTGTATCGAATGTGGACTCTCCGGCCAAAGAAGTCTGTCACCATAGTCTCCGTGTCACCCTTGACTCGGCGTCTCTCCTCGTGCCATAAAGTGCGTTCCACCGGGTTGTCCAGCGCACATTTGAGTGATTCGGCCTCCACCTCCGCAGCCGACATACGCTTGTGTAGCCGTGGATCAGGAGGACACTTAGGTTGTGGTGCATTAGAAGAGAATGGTGTTGGTGTGAGTGGCCGTTGGAAGGAAAATGCTGTCTCACAGCGATAATCTGAGGGAAGACGAGGCGGAGGTGTTTTGGGTGGGCGGTTTCCATAGCGAGAGACTTTGATCAGATGTGGGTATACGAGTGCCAGCGCAGCTCTACCGGTTAGAGGCTGGACTGTCGCCGAAGACGATTTGCGGGTTGGTGACGGACTCGATGCCACAGTGCTCTCCGGTTTTACTTGAGCAGGCGATTCGCACTGATGAACTTTTTCTTCCGCATTGATACCCTCGATGCATTCCGGCGACACACGGCTGAACTGCACTGCTTCAACTGTGGCACCAGCCATCCATTCTGGAGGGGTTGAATACGATCTCTCGCTATCGCTATATCCATGACTAGCGACATCAGAGTCATCTGGCTCATGGAGTGGGTGTTCTGCAACATAATCATCCTGCTGAGATGCAGTGACTGAAGAACCTTCGTTTAGACTAACATAATCCGGAGAACTTATTCTAGGCGTAGTACTTTCTGGTCTAGATAACGGATGGAACCACTCCTGTGGCATCGGAACGTCACTACAATGCACCTCGGTGGTCATTCGCCTCCGGTGTCCAAAATCTAATGTGCTGTTGATACGCACCTCTTGCTTTATTTCTTGTCGAGCAGGTGTACGCTCACGAGCGGTGAGTGGATGCTCATGTGTCGGCTCGAAGATCGTGCGGAGCGCGCGGACAGAAGGCATGATGTGGGTGTTGGAAGATGTACAGAACACTTCTAGTTTATCTTTGCTTCGATTCCAATGATACGATAGTATATGAGATAATTTATCGGTAGATCACGGGGGGGAATTTGTTGGTGAAACTGTGCGTGGGTGTATCCGGACTAAACAGAAACCTTGATCAGTATGGGCCCACGAGATGGAACGCAAGTATGTATCTGGACTACTAACAGAGCATCGAAACGTTTGTATGGTATTCCATGCAATATGATGTAACGCCGATGAGTGGTAATATTGCGAATGGTGGAAAATTAGCAAATGAAGCCACACACGAGTAGGGGTAGAATTCAGATTTCAAAGTGCGCCATCCTCTCCCGTTCCCTGGTTGTGTTGACTAATAATCCCACTAACCTTGGAACTCGACGGTCGTAGTCCAAGGTAATTCACTCAACCACCCACTAAAACAGAAGAGGGGAACCACCCCCAAAAAAGCCTACATGTCCTGCAACTCAACACACTCTATCTGAAAAGAACTCTATCTATCGAAATTTGCCTATCGATGCCCACATGATGGGAAGAATTCCGTATGCCACTGTTCAGGAGTAAAACCCCACGCCACCACCCATTGTAGTGCTAAGATACCTCGCATTTTCCCTCCTCTTCTCCTCCTTAGCCCTCTTTTTACGCGCCTTCTCCTCTCGAGCCTTTTTCTCCAGATCTAGTGCAGCCCTTGCATTTGCGTCCCCTGCATTCTCGGCACCATTCGCTTCCTCCACCGTCGCTTTACCCATCTTCTTTTCCAGAGGATGTAGTCTCTGCCCCATCTTCTCATCCGTTGATCTGAGCCACTGTCGATCATTTTCAGCGATCTCGCGTCTACGTTGCTGAAACGCAGTGACTGCGTTCTTGTGTGCGGCCTTGAGTTTGGTGCCCCAGCGCGAAAGCGCAGAGGGTCAGGGTGGTGACCTCGGTGGTAAGTCCTTTGGTATTGTAAAACGAACGTGGCTATCAGGTGCTGGCTTTTTTGGTGATGCTGCTGGCTCATCGGGAGCTTGTTGGTATATCGAGCTCGTGGCCATCGTTGTGAGTGTGGAGCTCATGATGAGGAGATTGTGTGTGGTGGAGTATGGTAATCGACTTCGAATAGTGTTGTAGGTAGTAACAAGGAGCGAGAAGAGTCAAGCGCGCTTGAAGTTAGTTTCCTGGTTGAACCGTGGCTACGCATTGTGGGCTAAAGTACGGTTTTCTCCCTTTGATTTTCCTGTTCGGAAATGCATGGATCCTGGCTCAAAAACGTTATTAGTTTGCCGTCCACTCACATCGGCATACCTCTGGGTCTGACTGCTGTTGCCTAACGCGAAATTTGGTCCTCCTATTGCGTCTAGTCACTGTTGCGTTGGCGGTCGATTCTGCTCCCAACACCCTGAGCATTATCTTTTCTCCCTTGATTCGAGCCAATGTCCCATTCTGAACCTTCATCTTCTCACAGTATGGAGAATTGCCGCGTGAGTTGTAATACTCGACGAGTTTGAACCTGCGCGGGATCGTTGGCAGTCCTTGCACTACGGTCGGCGCGCTTTCCGTATCTGCTGGGTCTACCAGCCTCTCGTTTGCAAAGAGATATCCCTCTATGGTTGTTGCATTGAAAACACATTGCCATACAACCTCTCCGGGCTGGAGAGCTGGGTGTTCCCAATTGGAGGTAGTCAGCCTTTCGGCGATCGTGAAATCATCCTCTTTCAATATCGACACGCGGTTGTAGGTGGTACGAAAATGATACACTGGGAATTTAGTATCTGGCTCTTCTCCGCCTAGTATTGGTTCCCCCTCCTCCAGGAGACTGAATACGGTCGATTGAATCGCCGGGGGTTGCTGGCCATGATATATGGTACCGTTGTTGTTTGGTAAAGAGCCTATTCTGATGTTCGGTACGCTTGAATCTTTGTTGGGCGGAGGCAGAAGATCGATTCGCACGCCGTTCGCGCTCTCGAGACACTGCCACGCTATGGTTTCGTTCTTTCCTCCAGATAGGCAGTACCGATCCTGAAGCGCCCAAAACGGTAGTGGGAAGGCAAAAGAACCCCGGAGCACCTTCACTTCACTACTCAGGTTAGAGCTACTACGTGTGCTGTTCGTCTTCTAGACTTACTTGGTAGGAGAGCGACGCTTCACTGTCATGACTGTGAGCCCGACGATCAATGAGATTGCGATAAAGCCGAGGATGGCCAGAACGCGCTTCTTGAACGGCCATCTAGTCCAAGACGGCTTTGGGGGGAGTGGTAGCTGCTTGTTCAATGCGATTGTGTCTTGTGGTGATTGTGGCAATATCAGGACCTCTTTGTCGTCGTGACTTGGACTGTGTATCGGCGCCAGTGTGTTACTCTGCTCAATTGGCACCACCTCAATTCCATCCTCAATGTACGGTATCTTGCATTCGGTAGTGAGCTCACTCGACCGGTTGTTCAAAGTTTTGACCGCATCAAATGTAATGTGGATGTTGGGTAGTTGTTGAATGCCCTTTGTTGGACTGTGAGGGAAAGGCGTGAATGCCATTACTTGGCACGATTGAAAACGAAAATGTGGACACAAGGAGCTGCCAGTTCCTGAACGTGGTAGTATCAGGTTACACAAAGAATGCAGATATTGAAGAGAGCAGTCAGCATAAGCTTTGAAAACACTTTAGGGTCGATGAGACTATATGACACATCCGAAACGAGGATTATCATGCAAGCAAACAACCCGTTCATATTTTTGCGCAAGCCATCGTATTGCTGTGCTGCATTGATGTTGGAGATTGTGGACCAATCCTAGCGCGTTGTGTAAGGCGGAGTGAGAAGTTGAAGCCTGTGAAAGCCATTACTAAGAATCAGCACTAGATGACTGCTACCAAGAGTCCAGACATATACTGTGATGACTTTTGAATCGGTCACTGGTCTAGGAACAGCTTCGCAATTGCGTGAAGCATTGGTTGTTCGTCCATCTTTTGGAAGACTTTGGTCCGCGCAAATAGGCGCCGACTCCCATTCGCCCGCGACGTTGGACCGTAAGTAGGGCCCTACATATTCTCGATATCTCTTGATGAAGTTGTTGTGCAGCGACAATTGGGTATCGACCAAGGGGCTGTATGCCTGACGCTTCTGCATCCGGTATTTTGAAACGGCGCACGGTAATGCGAATGCATGACCTGTTTCTGTTAAGCATGGATGCTGAGACGACTACAAAAGTTGGTGTAAGATCTTAGAATGCATGTTCAAGATAATATGAGTCTGTGCACAACATTCATCTTGGTTGTCCTGGTGATACCTGAGGCTGGTTCTAATATCGACAATATGTGGCCGACAATTGGAAAAGCCCGCTGTCTGCGTCCGATGGCCTTTCTCGCATTCAAACGTTGAAGTCATGCCTAACATGTAGGCTTGTTTGAAGTGAGAATCTTTGTGTTGTGGCATCCGTGTGATGATGACACGGGCTGCAGGCACAGCCACGATGCAGGACGCACCCGAAGTTCACGTTTGGCACAGTACAAGGACCCATCCCGAGACCATGTATCAAAGTTGGCGTACCTTCATTCAACGGTCCATATACATCGACAAGGGTCTGCAAAATCTGCTGCAGTCAAAGCTTTCGTTTCGTTACCAACCCGGGCCAAAGTACCATATTGCACTTTCACCCTCTCGCAATATGGGCTCTTGCCAGTTGGCTCCCAACTCTCAGAAAGTTTGAACTTGCGCTTCATTTCTAGGAGATCCCGTCCCAAAATTGACATACTACGGATCTCGCTTGTAGCGAATGTCCTCTGATCTGCATAGAGATATCCTTCCATCGTTGATTCGTTGAAATTGCATCGCCACAATGTGTCTGACTGCTGTACGAGTGCGTGTTCCATGTGATTCATCGGAATTCCGCTGCCTTCTGAGGGGGGATTAAAGTATTCTTCTTTCACCAACACAGTACGGTTGTATGTGGCACGGAAATGATTCACGGGACCAAGGCCGATTGGTGGATCATTGTACCGTTCTTCTCCAATGAAAAGGCTGAGCTCGACTGGTTGTATATCGGGGCTTTGTTGGCCGTAGTATATGGTGCCGTTGAATGTCGGAAGGGAACTTAGTTGGACCATCGTTGTATTGGATCCTGGAGTTGGAGCCGAAATATCAAGCTGCAAATATTTGTTGGCGGCACATTGCCAAGTAAGCGATTCGTTTCTTTTTGCAAGACAACCCCATTCTTGCGATCCATGTTCTTCAACTAGGATAGCAAAAGAGCCTCGTGGTAAAGTTACCTCACTGCGATATGTTAGCATGAATTCGCATCTACCTCATCATCAAACTCACCTGGGATACAATCGAGGCTTTACTGCACTGAGTGCAAGTCCAATTGTCAATAAAGTCGCACACTGCACGCCAATTATGGATAATATGCGCTGTCTCAACGACAACTTGGCCCAAAATGACTTTGGCAGTGTCGGTAGTGGCTTTTCAGAAAAGGTCGCTCCTTGTCGCGATATCATAACCTCCTTATCTGATTCATCTGGACTGAGTATTGGTGCCGACAAGATATTGCTCCGCTCGATCGGTACCACCTCGATTCCATCTTCTATCTGAATTATCGAGCACCTTGTCGAGTTTTCGGTGGAGTTATTGGCAGATCGTCGCGTGTTAAACACGGTATGGATGTTCGGAAGCGGCTGGATGTTCTTCACTGGCTTGCAAGGTAGACGCATGATGCTAGTACCAGGTCCAGGTGTCAATACCAAACAATAGAGGAAAGAACGGAAGGCGTATACCGGACCAGCCAGCTCCCGGAACAAAGACGAGGCAAGAAAAGAACGAGAGCAAACGGAGATACCAGCCAAAACATGCTCGACAGTATTGCAGGGTCATCCGGGCTATATGACTTGCTCGGAACGAGCATTATTATGCAACCAAAGACTCGGTATTTTCAGAAGCTATCGAATTGCTGCGCCGCAGTCTTGCTGAAATCTGTGGTCCAGTCCCGCTGCGTGACGGAAAGCGGAGCAAGACCACTAAGCTTGTAAGAGTATTGCCAAGGTTTAGCACCAAAAGACTGTTTAATGACTATGCGAGATTGTGCTACACATTCCGCAATTGCTCAGACGGCTGCGCGATGGTGTGAAGCATTGGTTGTGCGTCCACCTTTCGGCAGACTTGATCCGTGCAGATAGCCGCCCGTCTTCGTTCGCGAGGCTGGCGCGCAAGGCGGTCTCCGGGAACTTCTTGATATGCCTGTCACATCATCGAAGCTTGCGGGAGAAGGCGCGCAGTGGCAGCCGGGTATGTAGCGAGTGGTTTAAGGGCCTATCGCTTCCACGTCCAGTCTCTTGAAACAATGCACGGCATGTTGGTACGCATAATATGCAGGTGCATTGCGTGAACGATAGAAAGTGAAAACTATGAGAGTCCAGTGTTGGGCCATCATGGGCGGTGGCCTCCTGGGCACTAGGGTGGAGGTGCGCTATAAGAAGAGAGCTTTCCTGTGATCAGTCAATGTTCCAGTATGCGATGAAGTTGGGTTCTTCCTTGCGAATATTGTGAAGGACAGAAGACAAGTAACCGCCGTGACAGTGGTTGGTTGCAGAAGCGGCCAAATTGGTAGCACCAATGGTTTGTTACTGGCGGCAATCACTACACTTCTGACGCACACTCTAAGACGTAGAGAAAGTTGCACGACGTAGGGCGCGCATCGCTCGAACACCGCTCCAGCATGGCTGGGGATTTTCAGAGAAGCCTGGGGCAGATGTCGGCGATATGGATATGCTTGATAATAATTCGGCCTGAGACGGAAGGATTCGGTTGGTGTGATGCACAAAAATCCGACGTTGTTTCACGAGGAGAAATGAGCAAGAGTGAGTTGGAGGTGAGGCGCAAGCGCTGTGGCCGTGGTCTAGTGTGAAAATGTACGACAACTCCAGGGCTCGGAATGACGTAGGGTCACAACAGGGACAGTGTTCAACATGGCAAAAATTTGATGAATATCTGTAGTGCAATACTTTGCGATGTGAGGCAGCTCGGCAGACCTTCCTTTCCGGCTACACATGAACCGAATGCGCGTCGAGCTACCCCACGATGGCATACCCCTCATCCCGCAAATGGCAATCCCGAAAGCCACGCTTCGAGCTACACGCGTGTCTAGACGACGTGCCTGAAGATGGAGCTGTGGTATATAAGCAGTGATGTTTGCCGTGATGCCCTGGAGGTGACTCTGGTTAATTGCTTGATTTGATACTTATACGCGGGAAAGTAAGAGACAAGCAAAGATATGATGGAAAAATCTCCAACATACAGTGTCAATGGCAAAGTCGCAATTGTGACGGGCGCAGGCTCAGGTAATTACCTCGCGGGGCTTTTCTCGTGTTGTTGAACTGCCTGACTGACGAACGATGAGGCATAAACTTCTCCTTCGCATCCCTCCTCCTCTCCAAGGGCTGCAGCGTCCTCATCGCCGACATATCCCTCCGCCCAGAAGCACTCGCCCTCCTAAAGAAACATGAAGCCAAACGGTCAGGCGCACCGCGCGCCGTGTTCCTCAAAACAGACGTCACGGACTGGGTGCAACTGGATCGCATGTTTGAGATCGCGGTGCAAGAATTCGGACACATCGGTACACTGCAGTCCCCTTCAAAAACGCTTGAATGCACTAATCGAACCGCAAGACATCGTCTGCCCCGGCGCAGGCATCTACGACCCCCACTGGTCCAACTTCTGGCACCCGCCCGGCACCCCGCGCTCCAAAGACTCCCCCACAGGGCACCGCTACGCAAGTCTCGACATCAACATCACACACCCCATCCGCTGCACCCAACTCGCCCTATCGCACTTCCTCAACCCACCTCCCGGCACCCCGAAAGCCAGCCCGCAGCATCCCAAACGCGTCTTAATAATAAGCAGCATAGCAGGCCAGAACGCCAACCTAAACACCCCAATATACGTAGCATCCAAACACGCCATGAACGGCTTCATACGCTCCCTGTCCGCGCTCGAAGCACGCACTAACATACGCGTAAATGGGGTCGCGCCGGGCGTGATAAAAACGCCGCTGTGGACCGAGCACCCGGAGAAAATGGCCTTCATAGACGAAGTGTCGGATGCGTGGGCGACGCCGGAAGAAGTGGCTGAGGGGATGCTGCGGTGTTTGGAACATGGGGACGTGGGCGGGGGCAAGATCTTGGAAATTGGGGCGGGCCAGACGAGGTTTGTGGAGGCGTTGAATGACGCTGGGCCGAGTGGGAAGGGGCATACGGTGAGTCGGTTGGAGGGGGGGTATGAGGAGGTGTTTGGGTGGTTGCGGGAATCTGGGTGGGGGTTTAGGGGGAGTAAACTCTAGATAGATGGGAGGGAGGGGGTTGGAGAGGTGGTCAATGTGTAGGATGTGGAATGTAGGATCTGTTGTATGCTGCTCTGGTATATTTGATGATGTCTAGGCTGAAGACGGAAATCCAACGCTGCTTGCTATGCCAATATGCTCCGTTCCAAATGAGCGCCAAACGCCTGTGCTTCACGCTCTTAGTTTCTCTTCCGCAGCTCCCTCGTCGCATCGTCAACACCGCTCGCACTCGGCAGCGGCATGCCGTGCTTGCCCTCGTCCGTGACGTGGCTCAAGCGTATCAGCTCATCCATCATAGCCGTCCGCGTCTTCTCGACCAAACTATCGATGTCGTCCTTAGTGCAGCCCTTGGTGCTTATCGGCGGCAAGATGGTAACGTCGACAGTGCCCGGCCTGACCCTGCGCTTCTTGACGTTCAAGACGTTGTCGTAGTTTGCGCACACGACGGGCACGATGGGGACTTGTGCTTGTACGGCGAGGTGGAAGGCGCCCTTTTTGAAGGGGAGCAGCATGGGGGCTTCGGCGTAGGAGCGCGTGCCCTCGGGGAAGATGAAGACGGACTGGCGCTCTGTGCGCATGGTAGCGGCGGCGCCGTCGAAGGCTGCGCGGGAGGAGGCGCGGTTTGCGCGGTCGAGGAAAACGGTTTTAGAGAGCGTCACTGGCGGTAAATTAGTCTTGTCCTTGGCTCCCAACTTGTATCAACCCCAGAGAGGAAGAGGACTTACTGAACTGCCCCAAGAACGGCGTCCACTTCAAACTCTTCTTCGCCGTGACACTACACCACTGAGGAAACATGCACCCCAGCATCAACACGTCCATCTCCGTCTGATGATTGCCCACAAACACCACCGGCCGCATCCCCAGCGCATCCTCGCCCGTCACGCCGCCCTCGCGCTTCATGCTGCCCGTGACGCGGAACGTGACGCCTGTCGTGAGCCACATGCCCCACTGGAACGCCCGCCCAACCGTCCATTGCACGCAACCCCCGTAGCCTAGCAGCCGCATCGGGATGCCCGCCACGATGCCGTATATGGCGGCGAACAGCAGCATCACGAAGGACGTGATGGTGAAGGCGACGAAGGAGGCCATTTGCGCGGGGCCCGGGGGCAGGACGAAGGCGATGAAACGCAGGAACATTGTTATGGCGGCGGGAGCGGCTGCGATGTATACCAGCCAGCCCATTGCTTTGGAGTCGTGGGTGTAGGTTGGGAGCTGGCTTATTGCGTATGCGACATGCGGTAGGTAGCCCGTTCGCCGATGTTTGGCGGGCAAATAAAACGAGGTGTGGTTCCGGACCAGATTCCTCCTGCAGCGACGGGCAGTGACGTTGCGACTCGAGGCTAGAAAAACGGTGGGGTCAACTTTTCTCGCGTGGGAAAGCTGCGAACCTCGGCGCCTTCGCTAAGCTTTCGCGTGGGATGCAAGGGCTGGGGCTTGGGGGCGAGCTTGTATCGCGACACACTCACAACCGTTGACGATGTTGGAGGAATAAAACAAAAGGGGAGTTCGAGAGTGCGCGACACCTAGAGACGGTATGTCATTTCGGGGTTGCATCATTGGCCTCATGCACCTGCCGACGACGGACGTGGACGCGTGACATGCAAACCGTTCACTAACGCGCTTCATGCGTCCGAAACCTCGAGCTAGCGTCATGTGAAGGAATCCGGGGCTTGTCTTCACATGCCAATTCTCAGCAGTACATGATATCTTTAGTTATGCTCGTACAACGTCCACTTGGTTGCTCTTACATGCTATAGGTAGCTTAAGTGGTACATGGTTGTTGACAACGCCGCTGATTGATCCGCGACTGCTAAAGAGTGTCTAAGTATATTCATAAGGTCGTAACATTTCTCCTCGTTGATGTGCATCCTCATATGCCTGATCCTCTTAAAGTCCTCCTTCTCTCAGCGACACCCCTCTCTGTCAAGTAACCATTGTTAGACGGCATCAGCCCAATTTTTTGCTTAGCCAGCTTTTCCTCCAGTCCTCGCTCTGCACCTAAATCGTAACAACCAATCTCATTTCTCGATACTATTCGCAGAGTTCGCGCGCGTCGTCGAACCCCTCCGTTGCCGCCGCCACGCCGCCGTCGTGACACCAAACGCGATAACATCGGCGAACAAGATAGGGATCAGCATCCACCGCCAAGCGACCATGTTGGTGACTTTGGACTCGATCTCGTCGTGCCTGCTGGCGTCTGCTAGGGGCAGGTCCAGCACGGCTTTGAACCATGTCTCTGGCGTCCATTTGAACTCGGGGTAGTTTTTGCCTTGGTTGTTGGCTGCGATTGGAGCGCGGATGTGTTGGTCCTTGGTTTGGTTTGTGACGGCGAAAACGAAGACGAGAGCGCTAAGTGTGAAGATGACGGCTAGGATTTGAAGGATCAGAAGCGCTGTGATGAGCTTTGAGGGCCGCTGTTGACTGTTAGATTGATGCAAGATCGCGGGAGTAGTGTGTTGGTGACTTACCGCGCTCTTCCTCACTCTCCAAGCAACGATCATCCCGAATAACCCCAGAAAGAATCCATAACCCGCCACGCCGTTGCTGGTGTGCCCATGGTCCACCCACAAGTGCGCTGGCTCGACATTTAAGTCAAAGGCAGCTCCTGGCCAGTCGACACGATAGCTGTGAACCTTGTGCTTTTGGCCGAGCAAGAAGGCCACCATAGAACTGATCAGACCCAGGTTGGCAATCGAAAGTGCTGAGAGAACAAAGTTCGAAGCGAAGAGCGGCCAGAAAAGCGAAGCCATTGGATTCGTCGTCGAAGTCGGATGTGCTGGCGCGGCCGATGTGCGGTGGAAGTGCTGCGCGAGACCCATCTTGAAAACGCCTTTGAAAGTAATCCCAAGACGGACAATGAACAGGAAAGAGTAGAAGCAAATGCCAAAACCTTACCAAGGCGCAGACGCCGACCACATCATATAAAACCTCCGGCGTCCTGCACTCGGCTGAGCTGTCTTTCCCGTTGTGACACCACGGATCGGGCTGATGTGATGAGCTCAGCCCCAATGTAGCTAGCTGCCGCAGCCTTATGCCCTTACCTAGCCATGGACGCGAAAAATAGACCACCGTCAGCAAGGATGCATCATCTAGAGGCAGTGCACAGCGCTCGAGATGCAAGCCACGCGCCTTGTTACCCGCGCAAGACGAAGCTTGACGAATGAGCATCGCTGGGCAGGGGCAGGCGAGATGCCTGGGGAAGCGACATTGTGGAGATGTCAGCGCAGGCGCCTGTCTATCTGGTGAGATGACGAAACAAACAAGTTTCGTCGTGGAGGCCTTAGCAGATGAGGAAGCGTGACAAATGTTTCGAAACATGACAACAATCAAGGTTCGACAGCTCACTACACCAGCGCGAGGCAGGCAACACGCTGTTGGGAGGTTTGACTGCAAAACGGCTAGAGTTTGATGAGTTTATTGACGGGTTGGCATCAATAACGCCACACCCGATGTTGTGAGATTGCATTTCGACAAGAGCCGCGCTGGGTGGTGGAAAAGCTTCCGAAACCACGATGCCAAGTTGTCTTGGTGTGTGACTTGAACATTGTGGAGAGTGCGCTAGCTCAGGGCTCAGCTCAGGGGAAGGTCTTCGGTCCCAGCCACGGCCTACTTTGGTGCCAGGAGAAGAAGAAAACGGGTACGAAATCCGCGAAATCTAAAGTTTTCTTGTGGTTAGGGGATGCGCGCAGCAGGCGCGAGAGAAGGGGTGAGATGAAGATGACGGAGGAGCAGGAAAGAACGAATGTGGCATCGAAATATTGCGCTAGCTGCGAACCAAGGTCAGAGCGCTTGTCGCACTACCAGCTCATAGCCAAACCTCTAGAAGATGTATGAACCTGTACAGGGATCGTGGAACTTGTGTGGCCTTATCTTTCTGGCGCGCAAACGTGCCTAGGTATGCAGTCGCTTCCCAACACATCCAAGTCGTTCGAAAACATCATCTTCTCCTCTGTATATCCTAAAAGCCTCATCATACTCTCACTGCCCTGCTCAGGTGCAAACAGGCAACTCTTCCACCTCCCATTTCCATCGCTTTCCACAACAACATGCTTTGGCGCAGGTATCAGGCAATGCGAGACGCCTCCATAACCACTTAGCTCTTCCTGGTATGCACCAGTATGAAAGAGCCCAACATACTGATCCTCCCTGTATTCATCGTATTGTGGCATTGACACATGCTGTCGGTCGGGCCCGTCAGCGTAGAAATCCTGCGCGTCGCACGTCAAACCTCCGAGCAAGACGTTTCGTCGCGGGTAGCTCCAGTTGTTGATCGGCAGGCAGATGAAGCTCTCTTTTTTGCCCCACGTGTCCGGTAGCTGTGTGATAAACGAGCCGTTGATCATGTACCACATTTCTTTCGCGTTCTGCTGCTTCTGCTCAATGACCTGATAGATGGTGGCTCCGCTTTCGCCGACCGTGTAGCCCCCGAATTCCGTGAATAAATGTGGGACAGCGACGTGGTTCCTTGTGCAGATCTTGCTGATTGTTTCGATGATCTGATCCACGATGCCGTCGTAGGGGTATGTGAAGTCCAGAGAATGCGCAATGGGCAGTCCGCCACCGATGTCGATACTGTCGAGGCTAGGGCATATTTTGCGGAGCTTGCAGTACTTGTGAACAAAACAGGCTAGTTCGGACCAGTAGTACCCAGTGTTCTGAATTCCAGTGTTGATGTGAAAATGGAGCATTCGTAGCCTGAGCTTGGGGTGATGTTGGATACGGGTTCGATACAATTCACAGACCTCGCTGTATCTCACGCCCAGCCGCGAGGTCCGAAAGAGTGTACTTTGAACTTCGTCGGTGGCAATGCGAATGCCTATATTGACCTCACGGGCGTGTACATGTTCGTAGGTGCCAATCTCTCTCAGGCTGTCTATTATTGGTACGACATTGAACTCTGCCTCGATGAGCTCACCAATGCGCTCAAGGTACTGCGGTTGCTTGTACCCATTGCAGATGATGTATGTACTTTTGTTGATCTTGCCACTGCGATACAACTCTTGTACGATGGATACATCAAACGCAGATGATAGTTCGAGGTGCGTGTCATTTTTCAGCACTTCATCCAGCACGAAGCGGAAGTGTGATGTTTTCGTACAGTAGCAGTAGGTATGGCCGCCTCGGAACCTATGGCGCGCCATGGCTTTGGCGAAGATGGACTTCACATGCTGAATGTGTTTCGAGATCTGGGGCAGGTAAGTAAGTTTTAGAGGCGTGCCGTGCTGCTCGATAAGTTGTATAAGTGGAACACGGTTCCAGGATAGTTCATCGTTCTCCACAGTGAAGTTGAAGGAGTGGAGGTCAGGTCTCGAAGTAGTCGAAACTGGAAGTGGCTGGGCAGCCTCGTTTGGCGGAAGAAGAGGCACGAGCATCTTTCCTGCTGACAGCTGCCTCAACTCAGAAAGCGAGGTAAAAGACAGACTGACTGGCTGACTGATATGAGGAGAAGTGTACGAAGGAAGAGGCAAAGTTGTTGATAAAGCGATAGAAATGGCCCAACCACTCGCACTATGACAACAGTGTAGCGCCCATGTAGTACTGTGAGACACAACAAGTGCTGCACGGGCACCGAGAAAGGTAGGTGGTGAATCTGAAGAACTTACATGCCTTGAACCTGCTCGCAAGTGTATTTGTACGTACGTAGAGTTCTCTCCCGACACACTTGTTGCGTGTAATTAGTGCAAGTTGGAAAGAATAGCATTGTGATTGTGAATGGGAACTGATTTGTACTGAAGTGCGGCATGGTCTTTCGAAACAATTGATGTGGTGGCTGGTGACATGATGCGAAGCTGCAAAGTTGTGTTCTGTGTTGGGTCGCGCATGCGTCGTACTTGGGACGTCAGAATGAGGAGAAGGACGTCCAACCTGCACAGACTCACTCTGACCCTACGTGCGGCTTTTGATCTCAGGGTCAGTGTTCTTTTATAGTGCTGTGAGGATATACAGGCACTCTGTTAAAATTCCACCCACCTTGGTAAGGTCTGAACACCAGCACTGGGTGATGCATCCAATAGTGCATTCAATCATTGGACGTCAGTCTCCGTGGCGGTGAACATGGGCTGATGAGGATGCTCAACATTGAGACCTTCAAGACTTTCACGATGGGGAAGAGAAACTTGTCAGCCACGTGCAATCTCGCCATGAATGTTGAGAAATGTGCTCGCGACGAGCGGCTTTCAGCCGATGTCGCCGGATCAAGCGGAGATATTGGACCGGCTATTGGGCGGCTTGGCGCGGGTGACAGTCGACCGAGAAGAAGGTGCCACGGAATTTAAAAATTTCTCACGATGCTTCCGGTGGAACAAGGGCCCAGCCGCTTCGGCCAAGTGGGAAAGAGGAAGCGCGCAGTGCTGCAGAGACGGCGGTCGGACACTGGTTAGGCATTGCATCACAGGCGCTTAGGTAAGCGGTGGTCCTGTCAATGGCCGTGGAATGGGCAAGGGCGGCCAACAGTTAGCAGGTGATGGATCAGGGTCTTGCTTACCGCAAGATGCGAAGGTGCTGATTGATGCGATACCCACGGCCGGCCTATCAATTGACTTTGTTTTCCCGGCCGTTCGTGGATGGGCTTGCCACTTGTGACGCGCTTTTCATGGCCTGGCGGGGCACCGAGGGGCTGATATCGAAGCATATGCCGCCGACCCAAGACGCTCCCAACAGTTGCTTCGACCGTTCCTCCACCCATAAACCCTCTGAACACTCCCTTCTCTCCACGGAATAACTGAACCACACACACATCACACACCATGTCCAGCTCTCTCGACCAATTGAAGGCCTCTGGCACCGTAAGTGCCCCACCACGCGGCAGTCGCTGCGACACGCTGCGCCAACATAGCCCGGGAGACACGGCTAACTTTCTTGCAGGTCGTCGTGTGCGACTCTGGCGACTTTGCGACCATCGACAAGTACAAGCCCCAGGATGCCACCACCAACCCCTCGCTCATCCTCGCCGCGTCCAAGAAGGAGGAGTACCAGAAGCTGATCGATGCCGCCGTCCAGTACGGCAAGAAGCACGGAAAGAGCGTCGAGGAGCAGGTTGACGCCACATTGGACAGCCTTCTCGTCCAATTCGGCAAGGAGATCCTCAAGATCATCCCCGGCAAGGTCTCCACCGAGGTCGATGCGCGCTTCTCTTTCGACACCGAGGCCTCTGTAAACAAGGCCCTGCATATTATTGACGTGCGTATTCACATTCTTTATTTGCTAGAGTCTATGACTAACCCACCTCCAGCTCTACAAGGAGGAGGGCATCTCCAAGGACCGCATTCTCATCAAGATCGCCTCGACATGGGAGGGCATCAAGGCCGCCGAGATCCTGCAGTCGAAGCACGGAATCAACTGCAACCTGACCCTCATGTTCTCACAAGTCCAGGCCATCGCCGCTGCCGAGGCAGGCGCGTTCCTGATCTCGCCCTTTGTCGGCCGCATTCTTGACTGGTACAAGGCATCGACCAAGAAGGAGTACAGCAAGGAGGAGGACCCAGGCGTCAAGAGCGTCCAGGCTATTTTCAACTACTACAAGAAGCACGGCTACAAGACCATTGTCATGGGTGCCTCGTTCAGGAGCATCGGCGAGGTCACCGAGCTTGCTGGTTGCGACTACCTCACCATTGCTGTAAGTCAATCAAGCCTTTATTCGTGCTGCACATACTGACATTCCCAGCCCAACCTCCTCGAGCAGCTCTACAACTCGACAGACGACGTTCCCAAGAAGCTTGACGCTGCCGATGCCCACAACCTCGACCTCGAGAAGAAGACATACATCAACAACGAGGCCGAATTCCGCTTCTTCTTCAACGAGGACCAGATGTCCGTCGAGAAGCTGCGCGAGGGTATCTCCAAGTTCGCCGCTGACGCCGTCACCCTCAAGGACATTCTGCGCAAGAAGGTCGAGGCATAGAGTGGTGGTTCCGGTATCGGCGGGTTGACGAGTTCATGAATGTTTAGTTTGCAAGGGTGCTTCTTCGGTCTATCATTGAAGAACATTGGGCCTATATGCAAAATCGAAATATCAATGCGAATACAACCTAAATGCGAATGTATATGCGATTGAACGTCAATTGAACGTCACAAGCATCATCTTCAAAACGTGATAGGACAGTGGCGCGCAAAATGAGGCGCGTTGGATTTATCATTCGTCAGGTCTAGCTCTCGGCTGTAAGAGCGAAGGCGCGAGCTGTTGGCGGGTCCCCTGCGTTGCGTCACTTCCGAGCCCCGCATCATCGACCGTGCCAGAAAGCTCTACGTCTTCTTCAGTTCTCTCATCTCACTCCTTCACTGCACTATACACAACAGTAAACTTGCCAACCCCACCCAATACTTTATATTACCGTCAAAATGGTCAAAGCCGGTACGTTACATTTCCCTACTGCACAAGCCGTCCTCTTTGGGCAAGGCGGGGGCGTGGAAATGAGCGGAAATGAGCACATTCTGTCCACCACACCTTTTGGAGCGTAATAATACGCAGTGTACCACTCCGAATGGCCCAATTGGGCTGTATGAGGACTATGATTGAGACGGGACGCTTCCTGTTCCTGTCGAAGCATGGTCGACGTGCTCCAATGAACGCTCTTCGTCCCGACACCCTGATGGCGCCCACATCCACTACCACGTTTTACAAGCAAGGCCTACGGGGGATGCTAACATACCCACCAGTCGCCGTCCTCCGTGGAGACTCCAACATCAAGGGTACCGTCACCTTCGAGCAGGCCGACGAATCCTCCAACACCAAGATCACATGGGACATTACTGGCCACGACGCCAACGCTGAGCGTGGCATGCATGTGCACGCTTACGGTGACAACACCAACGGCTGCACTAGCGCTGGACCTCACTGTATGTCAACACCATACTCCCATCCTACCTCCTTTCAACCCACATACGTTGAATGGATGAATTGAATCGGAGAAGGAGGCTGACGATGATAGTCAACCCCCAGAACAAGACCCATGGCGCTCCCGAAGACGAAGAGCGCCACGTCGGAGATTTGGGTAACTTCAAGACCGACGGCCAGGGCAATGCTCAAGGAAGCGTCGAAGACAAGCTGATCAAGCTCATCGGCGCCGAAAGCGTTATTGGCGTAAGTCTACATTCCGCCCTTCACATCACATGTTCCTTTCTCGTCGACTAGAAAACAACCTTAGTGAACTCCAATTAACACCCCATCAGCGCACCATTGTCGTTCACGCCGGCACCGACGACCTCGGCAAGGGCGGACACGAGGAGTCCAAGAAGACCGGAAACGCCGGTGCCCGCCCTGCTTGCGGTGTCATTGGTATCTCTACTTAGATACATACACCACGTTTATGCCATCACGGCGTTCACAACCACACTGTGCGTCAGCAGCCTGCGCACATGCTAGAATGACACAAGGGAGTTGTGTGAATAGTATATAGGCGAGCGCTTGTATGAATGAAACATAATATCCCACCAACGTTTGCAGAATATGTCACTCTTGCTGTAGTTATTCGTTCCCGTAGCTAATCGCAAACGAAGCGCGCATTAGCCATGGCTTGAGAATTCGTTTGATATTGCACTGCACTGCTCTGTAGAGAAGTTTTTGCTGTTGATGGGCATTTGGGGAGGGAGTGCTTGAGGTGTGTTTATATGGGGAGTGTGGATTTGTGACGGTAGAGAGTGGATGTGCTTTGCAGAGAGTTTGTAGAAGTCTAGAAACTGTGGCTCAATTCGTCCTTGCCGCACATGAACTCCAAAGCGACCAAAAAGGACCAGATATTGTGAATTATTATATATCTAAGTAATCATCACCAAAGCCCGCTACCCATCTACCTCAGCAACTGCTACGAGTGTGAGACGACCGAATCTCGCTGTGCCATGCAGACGGTAGCACAGTTGCCGTCGTCGCAAGTAATGCTGAGGCGACAGAGATAGCCATCCACATCCGGATCCAGCTTCTGCTCATCCAATAGATGTACAAGATGCATCCTAGACGCCACACCAATGCAATTGGGTATCGATGCTATAGGCCGAAAGCCTTGCGCCAAGCGCCGCTCGACGCTGTCGGTCGAGGTAAAGAAAGCCGAAAAAAGTGCCGTCGATGTCGATGCATCAGTTGGCCAATGGTGAAAGAAAATATATAGAACAAGATGCACTGTACTGGGTGGTTAGGGTCAGTGGGCACGTTGGGATACGGCTACTGCAGGGCTAGACCGTCGCATGCAGCCCACGCCGAACTACCTTACGCTCATAGATTGACAACGCGAGTGTCGTCGGCAAGGAACTGTCGACGGTACTTGGCTATCTCCACGGCGATGCCATTCGGATCTTTAATGCTCTTCTTGCGGAGTTCTTTCAGTACGCCGCGGAGGCCGTCGTTCCAATTCTGCTTCTCCTCGGTAGACTTGCCCGGATTGGCGGTGCCGAGCTGAACAAGCAAAGTCTCACCTATAGCATGTACAAGTTAGTCTGCGTACAATGGAGGGATGATACGAACACCGTGCAAGCCATCTCTTAATACGCACCAGTGATGCCCATGCCCCGGAAGTGCTGGTTAGGGCATTCGGGGTCATTACACGAGCCACCTGCCGTTTCGTACTGACAGAAAGGCTTCTCAGCATCGATCTGGTGGCTAAAAGTCGGGGACAGAAAGCCACCTGAAACATCGTGCGCAAAGTTGGGATGATAGCGATATGACTTGAACATACGGAGAGGACTCTCGTACGGAGTGAACTTGGGCAATTCAGGCTCGTCATCTTCCGCGGGAGCCTTTTCCTGGTTAGCTGGGCCTGGTGTCGAGTGGAAAACGTACAGCTTGCGTTGCAGAGTCTGGCTGCAACTCCTGTGCTAGGTCATCGGCAATGTTAGCAATCTGGTGTGACCCGTGGTTTGCTGAAATCGTCTCATCGTTCCCAGAAGTGATCTCGCCATCTGACTCTGACTCCGAGTCCTCTGACGACGACGAAGCGATATCCATGGCGCCATCTTCCGCCTCGACCTCCGCCTCGGGCACGGTGCCGTTGACCTCTGCATCGGGTACAGCAATATCCACAGCCGCCACTGGATCAACAACATCAATGTCAATCAACTCCTCGCCAACGTCCGGGGGCTCGTAAGCTTCCTCTTCTTCCGTCAAAAGATCGTTAGACACCAAAGATTTGGCCAACTCTAGTTCAGGAGCCTGGGCGTCCTGAGCAGGCGCGTCCGGGGTGACGATAGACTCCTCCGGTTCGTACTCCTCTTCTTCGTCGTCGGACGCCAAAGACATTTCCACTTCGCCCTCCTCGGAAGGCGATATGGCAGATCCTACATCAGCAGCCACCTCAGCTTGAAGTGTGTTGTCTAGATCCATGCTTTCGTGGGGAGTTGACTCTACTGCCGGAGCTGGGCTGTAGAAATCGTCCTCCTCGTCAAGGGGGGTAGCCGTCTCCTGCGCGATAGGAGTCATAGCCGGAGAGGACTGGGCTTTTGTCTGCGAAAGGGTCTGAGATGTCGATGGTAGCACATCTGTTGAAGTGAATACAGGCCCCGATACCTGAGCCTCATCCACAGTTGTCGCGTGAGAAGGTGCTAGTCCTTGCTCAATGTTGTGCTGGCCACGTCCAAGGCCAGGGAGTGCAATCTGCTCATCAAGGACATCGTCTTGAGCCGATACTGCTGCCACCTCCTGTGTTTGAGCGATTTCGTCAACATCATCGGCCGCTTCAGTACGAGGAACCAATGATTGTTCAAGCGGAGCATCCGTAGGCACAGATGAAGGGAGATCTTTGCTTGCCTCCGGCTCGGGAGACTTCTCATGCTCAATCTCGTCCTTCTTGGCGCGCAATTCAGCATGCGACATGCCTTCCGTGTCGACGCCGAGGCTTTCAAGTTCACGTGTCAATCGCTCCTTGTTCTGCGCAATCTTTTCATTGTGAGCCTTGAGAAGCTCCATCTCCTTCATCAACTGAGCCATTTTATTGGTGTTCGCAGCGAACTCCGCGTCAAACGATGGTAGCTTGGTTTGGATCTCTTCTCTTCGACGTCGTTTCACGTCCCTAATGAGCTCGCTTGCGTCATTCATGATGTCGCTGGAGGCAGAGGCATAGCCAACGGGCATAGTTGGGGACGAGCTGAACATCGGGGTTGTAGGTTGCGTTGTACTGTTTCGAGGAGCTGTTACCGCGGTTGATGGATTCTGGGGTGCAGTTGATGTCGCAGCCGCTGCGGCCGCTGCAGCCCTATCCTTCTCGCGTTTCTCGGCCAGTTTCTTCTTAAGCGTCAGCCGCATAGCTGCGAGCTGATCCTCCTTGCTTTTCAGCTCCTGCTCCCGCGCTTGGGTGTATGGGGTTTGCGTTCCGGGTGTGCTCACTGTGGATGACGCAGGAAGGGCGGTTGGCGGTCGAGCAGGAAAGTCCGGGAATGTTACAGGGTTTTGGCGTTGTTGGTTCGTTGCAGGGGACGTGACCGCCGATTTCAAAGGTGGCTGGTCATCGTCAATGTCCATGTCGCTTCCATTGGACTCGTCCTCACTAACATCGATGAGCATTGGTTCATCCTGGTACGCGTGGGGAGAGTCGCCCAAGGGGCGCGTGTACGGGGTAACGGACCCGCGTGGCGTTGACATGTCGCCGGACTCTGAAGGCGCGGGCCGCTTCTGCGGGACCGAGGGGGCTGGCTTTGAGGTGGTAGAGTCAACGGACGGAGGTGGGTTCATGAACAAGCCTGGAATGCCCGGGAAAGGAGACTTGAATGGCTGAGTGTTTGGGGTTGTCGTGCCAGACGTGGCTATCTGCGTCTTTTGTACCATAGAAGGGGTTGATGGTGCCCCATTCAGTGCGAGAGCGGCCGCATTCTTTGCCTTCATGACCTCCAGACGTTGTCTGATGATCTCAGTCTGCCGCGCTCTCTGCTCCTCTGTGGCAGGCGGCTTCGCGGTGGGTGTGGTGGCAGGCTGAGGGGTTTTGACGGCGGGAGGTGGAGGTGGAGGTGGTGGAGGAGCAGCGACTACGGGCGGAGTGTTTTGAGGCGGACTAGGCTTGGCCGCATTCGCCTTTGCGAGCTTCACTGCCTGCAAGCGGGCGACATAATCCTTGCGATCGACTGGTGACGGGACAGACTTCGCAGGGGGAACAGCGCTGATATTGGTCTTGACCGTTGGTGTAGGCTTGTGCTGCTGGATGTCGGACACGGGCTGAACCGCCAGGCTGGAGGCAGATGCATGTGCTGGTGCTTTTGTGGGTGCAGCAGTCGGTTTCGGTGGCAGTATAGGCGCGGGCTCCGAGGGCAGGTTCAGACTTTGATAGAGACCCCGCAGCTGGTCAAGATCGAGTGGCTCTTTCGCCAATGTACGGTAGCCGATGTTGTTGCTGTGCAGCAGCTTGATGAACTGCTTGGCGTGGTCTCGGTCCTGTTGGAGCGCATCCACACGGTTCTGGGGAGCTGGAGCTTGCGGGGTCTTCTGTACAGGCTCTTTGGCCGATTTCTGACCAGCAGCAGGTTGGTCCGGATCGTAGGCCTCCTGAACGCGTGGAGACGCGGATTTGGCGGGCGGGACGGAGCGAGGCGGCTCTTGATGCGCCCGGCCATTCACCTTTGCGGCTGGTGTGCGAGATGCCATCTCGCCTTCGCTGACCTCGCCGTCTTCTCTATCGCTGTCCATGACTTCCTGTACGCGGTCGCCCACGGCCCCTGCGAATCGGGCTGGCAGAGGTTGGGCTGCTTGTGGAGGGAAGCCCATAGGCGGCGCGGGGTGCTGGGGCGTCTGAGGGGCCTGGGGAGGAGGGAACGGCGGTGGGAAGCCAAAGCCAGGAAGCGGCGGTGGAGGCTGGCCGTTAGCAATAGCATTCTGCATCATGGCGAACCACGCATTTGGGTCATGCGGTGGCCATGCGGCTGCATTTATTAGGGGCGGTCGCGCATACGTGGAGGTCCTGCTGGACTCACCTGGAGAGAACGGAGGCTGCTGGCTGTTGTGGCCGAAAGACATCTGGTTAGCATTGGGGGAAGGCGCGCTCAGGCCGGGCAGGAAAGCATGTGGGACGGGCGCGCTGTACTGGCCACCTTGCGCGTCGGCAGGCGCATTGGGCACGGGTTGCTGCATCTGCTGAGGTGGTGGATACTGGAAGGGAAGGCCGTAGTACGGCTGCGAATAGTTGTTCGCCATGTTACGCCCGTGAAGCTCTGCGCGTCTCTCTCCTACTGGTCGCGCTTGCAGCACTTCATTAGAGAGCAAGGACAGACGCTCGAAAAGTTGACACGTTGAGGCGCCGAGTGAACAGATGGCGTTGTCGAGGTAAAGGTCGTGCGCTGCGATGGTAGTTTTGGTTCGCGGAGGCGATGCTCGTTTCTCCAGAGCTAGCCGCGGGAGTGCCGTCACGTGCTGCCGTAACCAGGCGAGTCCACGGGTTGGCGTTGTTTACGTCTGGGCCGGGGCCATCACAAACGCTGCCCGCATCACGACCGTAATCACCAACTTCACTTCGGCACGCGGCGAGGTACATCCTTGTACATAGTTCTAACCAGCATTTTATTGCGTCGAACTGTCTTTTTTTTTTTGAGGTCTGCATTCTTCGCATGATGCGTCCTGCCGCGTTTGCATGGTAACGGTTACACGATCGCACCTGCCCCAGTATCACTATCCACAACACCTGCCCTCACCATGAGCGCGCCGGCTCCCAATGGCCGACCCTTTGCGAGGAACGCGCGCCCAAGTCCCTTCACACGAAACTCACAGTCACCCTCACCCTCGCCCGGCTCGACCAACACAATGCGCCCAAAGTCCGGTCTCGTCTCGTCGCCGCTCGCGGAGAACGATGCGAAGACGGGCCACCTACGCAACCAGTCGCTCACAAACTTGACGACTGCACTAGGCCGGAGCGACTCCACACGAGCGCGATCCGACTCGAACCGCAACAGCACGCCCATGGGCACATTCGCGCCCCAGTTCATATCCGAGGACGGCCAGGAGACGCCGAGGCTGGGCGGCATAGTCGAGGGCGAGAACGACTTCTCGGGCAAGCGCTATGTCTGGCTTAGGGATCCGACGACTGCTTTCGTCCGAGGTTGGGTTGTCGAAGACCTGCCGGAGGGGCGACTGCTTGTGCAATGCGACAATGGCACCCAGCAGGAGGTCGAGGCTGATGCTGTCGACAAGGTCAATCCCGCCAAATTCGACAAGGCCGACGACATGGCAGAACTTACACACCTGAACGAGCCCTCCGTCATTCACAACCTGCACATGCGATACCAGGCGGACCTGATCTATGTATGTACAGCGGCTTGGGACCAATGGTATAGGCTGACATGTGTAGACTTACTCCGGACTCTTCTTGGTCACAATAAATCCCTACTGCCCGCTCCCCATATACTCGCGAGAGTACGTCAACATGTACCGGGGGAGGAGCAGGGAGGAGACAAAACCGCATATCTTTGCCATGGCAGACGAGGCTTTCCGGAATCTGGTAGACGAGGGCCAGAACCAGAGCATTCTGGTCACGTAAGTTGGACCTGCAGCCCCACGATTCTAGACTAACAACAAGCAGCGGCGAGTCTGGCGCTGGAAAGACTGAAAACACGAAGAAGGTCATCCAATATCTCGCGGCGGTCGCTAATTCCGACACACCACGAGGAAAATCAGGAGGACGACATCTCTCCAACCTTTCAGAACAGATCCTCCGCGCCAACCCCATTCTCGAAGCCTTCGGCAACGCCCAAACTGTGCGGAACAACAACTCGTCTCGATTTGGAAAGTTCATCAGGATCGAGTTCAACCGCATCGGTCAAATCGCGGGCGCATACATCGATTGGTATCTGCTGGAAAAGTCCAGGGTGGTTAGACTCAACTCCAACGAGCGTAATTACCATGTCTTCTACCAACTGCTTCGTGGCGCCGACAGCAAGATGAAGCAAGCCTTCCATCTGAACAACAAAGAGATTGAAGACTTCGACTATACCAAGCAAGGCAACGACGCTATTTCTGGAGTGTCAGATCGAGACGAGTGGAATGCACTGATCGAGGCGTTCCATATCATGGGCTTCACTGAGAAGGACCAAGCCGCCATCCTGCGAACAGTTGCAGCAGTCCTCCATCTTGGCAACATCAGGGCTATGAAAGAGAGCCGACGAGCAGACCAAGCGTCCTTCGACCTCGCTGCGGAAGCCCAGGCGCGCATAGTGTCCCAACTGCTAGGTATCTCCGCAGATGATTTTGTCAAGGCTCTGCTACATCCTCGTGTCAAGGCCGGCCGAGAATGGGTCGAGAAAGTACAAACTCCGGAGCAAGTCAACCTAGCCATCGACGCCTTGGCCAAGGGTATCTATGAGCGTGGTTTCGGAGACCTTGTCGACCGCATCAACCGGCAACTCGACCAGACTGGCAGCGGTGGGGACGACTCCCACTTTATCGGCGTTCTTGACATCGCTGGATTCGAAATCTTTGACGAAAACAGCTTCGAGCAGCTGTGCATAAACTACACCAACGAGAAACTGCAGCAATTTTTTAACCACCACATGTTTGTCCTAGAACAAGAAGAGTATGCGCGAGAGCAGATTGAGTGGAAGTTTATCGATTTTGGCCGCGACCTTCAACCGACGATCGATTTGATCGAGCTGCCCAACCCCATTGGTATCTTCTCGTGTCTTGACGAAGACAGTGTCATGCCCAAGGCGACCGACAAAAGCTTTACAGAAAAGTTACACTCGCTGTGGGATCGCAAGAGCTCCAAGTACAAGCGATCTTTGCTCACGCAGGGTTTCATGCTCACACATTACGCCGCTGAAGTTGAATACTCTACCGAAGGCTGGCTGGAGAAGAACAAGGACCCTCTGAATGACAACGTTACCCGACTTCTCTCAGCTTCCTCCGACTCGCAGATCGCCCACCTCTTCACAGATTGTGCGGACGTCGATGATGTTATGGGAAGCTCGCGGAACAGGGTGAAGAAGGGCCTCTTCCGTACGGTCGCTCAACGGCACAAAGAGCAACTTTCTACCTTGATGACACAGCTCCACTCAACGCACCCACATTTCGTGCGCTGTATTCTACCTAATCACAAGAAGCGACCCAAGCAGTTCAGCGCACCCCTCGTCCTTGATCAGCTGCGATGTAATGGTGTTCTGGAGGGTATTCGTATTGCCCGCACAGGTTTTCCCAATCGATTGCCGTTCGTGGAGTTCCGTCAACGATACGAGGTCTTGTGCAAAGACCTACCCAAGGGGTACCTAGAAGGACAGGTTGCAGCGAAGATGATCTTGGAGAAGCTCAACCTCGACAGGGCTCTGTACCGCGTTGGTCTGACCAAGGTATTTTTCAGAGCTGGCGTGTTGGCGGAGTTGGAAGATCAACGTGACGCTCTTATTCGGGACATTATGATTCGCTTCCAGTCAGCAGCTCGAGGCTTTGTCCAGCGCCGCATCGCTCACAAACGACTATACCGGGCCGAGGCGACTCGAATCATCCAGCGCAACTTTCAGGTCTATCTCGACATGCAGTCAAACCCATGGTGGAGGTTATTCGCTCGCATGCGGCCAATGCTTGGAGCCACCCGGCAAGCTGCGGAAGTCAAGAAGCGAGACGAGATGATACTCAAACTAGAAGAGAAGATGCAGCAGGAGGCCTCCGAAAAGCAACGAGTGGAGGACGAGCGGAGACGTGCGGAAATGGACATCCAGCGAATCCAAAAGACGCTCGAAAGCGAGCGCGCCTTGGCTCTAGACAAGGAAGAAATCTTCAAGCGCCTCCAATACCGCGAAGCTGAACTCACTGAAAAGCTCGCTGGAGCCATTGAGGATCAAGACCAGCTTGAGGACCAGCTCGATGAACTCATGGAGGCCAAGAAGAAGATTGAAGACCAAGCAGAGGTTTGGCGAAAGGAGCTGGAACAGGCCGGTCAGATCATTAGCAGCCTCGAGGAGGAGAAGCAAGACCTCGAAACTCAACTAGCCGACATGGACCAGCAATTGCAGGAGCTCGAGGCTGCAAAATCGCAAAAGAGTCTAGCCGAGGAGTCTCTAAGCCAAGAAGTAAAGATGCTTACCAGCCATCTCCACTTGAAGGAACGAAAACTCGAAGAACTGCAAGCCAAGCTCCTCAAGACCGACCAAGATCTGGACATCAAGCTGGCTGCCTCAGTGAAGGAAGTTCAAGCCGGCAAGAAACAGATCAAAGACCTTCTTGATGAAAACCGCCAAGTTCGACAGCAGATCGCGGATCTCTCATCAACATCAACAAGCTACGAAGACCTGATCAGACGGAAAGAAAGCGAACTTGCTATCCTCAAGACCGACCTCAAGAACTACGAATCTGATCGCCAGATTTTCGACAGCGAAAAGCGCACCTTAGCTTCCAAGCACGACGATCTTCAAAGCCGTCTGCGAGATGCAAAGGCTGAAGTGGACGCTTTGCGCTCCCAACAGCAACAGCTCGAACGTGAAGCGGCTGATGCTAACCGTCTACTCGAGGAGAAGATCTCTGAAGATGCACAATACACCAAAGGTCGTAAGGTGCTCGAGGATCAGATGGAGACCCTGAAAACAGAGCTTTTCGCCGTGCAGAAGGAGCTCAGCCGAGAGCGCCAGTCTCGCGATGATGTTGAAATGCTTGCTGAACACAAGTACGACACGCTGCAGCGGGACTTCGAAGCATTGAATGAATCCAAAATCACCATCGAGAAAGAGATGTACGTTCAGCAAGACGCCCTACGAAGGGCAACAGAGACCCGCACCGCGCATGAGAAGGAGCGCAAGGACTACCAGAACGAACTTCGCAGTCTTCGTGAGAAGTACATGAAGCTGGAGGAGGAGAAGTTGGACGCCGATGCCGAGGCAGAGCGCACGCAATCTCGGTTGGCTTTGGAGCGCCAGAGCGCACAGCAACGTGAGCTCGAGGCGAAAGATCAGCAGCTCGACGAGCTCGAGGCCGTGCGTGATGACCTGGCCGAACAGGTCCACAACCTTACCCAGATGCTTGCCGACTCGGACACTTTCAAGGAGCGCAATGACCAGCAGAAGGAACGCCTCGAGCGCGAACTCGTCACCGTCAAGGGCCGTTTGACAGCTTCTGAGAATGACAACCGCGCTCTTCTGAACAAGCTTCAGCAGAAGAATCTAGACATTGCGCGCTCCAACTCTCGTGCTGGAGAAACCCAACGTTCAAAGATCATTCAGCTGACTAACGAAAAGTCGAAAGCTGAAGAAGAGAACAGGAAGCTTTTCCGTCAACTTGAAGACTCACAAATCACTATTGCGTCTCTTGAAAAGCAAAAAGAGAAGCTTTCGCTCAGCCTCGAAGACATGAACCACGAAATCACCCGCGAACACAAGACCAGCCGTAACGCAGAGAAGGCATCTTCTACCGTCAACTTGCAACTCGCGGACGTGAACAGGAAGCTCGAGACCGAAAGGCAACTCCGAACTCAGGCCCAGACAAACACTCGAGCGGTGCAGGCATCACTCGAGAACAGCAACCGCGAGCTCGAAGAATGCCACAAACAGCTCATGCTCTTGCGCAAAGTGTTCGATCCGGAAGGCGCCGATGTCACCATCACCTACGAAGCTGCTAAGCCAGACATCACTAGGACGGTTGACCTTGCGGAACGCTTGCAAGCTGCCAACCAAGCCCTTCGTGTGGCTGCTGAGCGATACTCACGAGCCGAGGTTCAAGTGGACGAACTTCGAGAAAGGCACGAGGGTGAACTCAACGATATGGACGCCCGTCATGCTGATTCGAAGCGTGCGATGCTAGAAGAGATGAATAACAGTCAAGTCAACCAAGCAAATGCGCGTCGATCACCCACCCATCTCCGGAAGGACAGCGAGAATCGTAGACCGTTCTCCATCACGAACACCCCGACAAACCAGCGACACATTAGCAACGCTACGGATAACTCTGCTCGATCAGATCGTACGGTCGACACGGTCGCGTTCAACAATCGCATGGACATGGCCGCCGAGCTTGAACTGGTACAAAATCAACTGCAGATGTCAGAGATGCGTGCCAAGCACCTGCAAAGCCAGCTCGAGAGGTCTCCTGTTCGAAATGGCTGGCAAGAAGATAGCCCCTCGGTACGCCGGGCACATAAGCTTGAGCGGGAGAACTTCCGTTTGCACGATATGCTGGACGACTCCGCTAGGAAAGTGTCTGTCCTAGAGCATAGCCTTCGTTCTGGCCAGCTCTCTTATCAAGAAGTACAGACCAAGTCTCACGAGGAGCTTTTTGATCTATTGACCTCTCAAGAGCAATCTCGCAAGTCCGTTGTACAAGCACATAACGCCGCTGTCAACGAACTTGCTGATGCAAAGACTGCTTTTGACGACATCAAGCAGATGAAGACTGCTCTAGAGTCTGAGCTGAACGACATCAAGTTGGAATTCGACGAGTACGCTTCCGATAGAGAACAAGAGCAGGCAAACCACAATCAGCTCTTACAAGAGTTCGCCGACCTGCAGATCCGGTTGGACAACGAGACTTCGACACTTCTAGATGTTCAATCTAGCCTCGGCTTATATAAAAGCCGCGCCGACGACTATTTCAGCAAGCTTGAGCAGGCCGAGATCGCTGTATTGAAGGCTTCAAGGGCCGAGCAATTTGCCAAGACCCAGGCCCGGGAAGCGGACGAGACGTGTGCTACTGTCATGGCGGAGCGCAAAGATATGGACGGTATGGTTGACGACCTACAACGACAGGTACAAAGATTCGAAGAGCGCGTTGAAGACCTCTCGACAGATCTGGAGACCGCGCTGCAAGCCAAGAAGCGTCTTCAGAACGAGCTCGAGGACTACAGAAGCCAACACGCCCATGACATCGAAGACAGCGAGACATCGCTGGAGCAAACCCGGAGAAAGTATCAGTCCGAGCTTTCAACCCTTACCCACGAACTGGATCTGGAGCGTGAAAACGTCATCTATGTGCGCGAGGAGAACGGCCGATTACGTGAGGAGATTGAAGAGATGCGAAGCAAATGGGACGACGAGGTTCTCAATTCCTCTACATGGGCCAAGGAGAAGAGCCGTCTCGAGATGACCTTGCAAGTAATCTCCAACTCTCGCGATGAAGCCGCCAATGCGCACAACGAGGCTCAGTCTAAGATCGTCAATTTGCTTTCACAAGTACGCACACTACGCACGAATGTCGATGACCTCGCCGCCGAGCGCGACTCTGCCATTGAGGAGAAGCGACGCCTCGAATCGCGTCTACAGGAAGCCGCAGACAAGCTCGAAGACCTCTCTAACTCAGACTCTCCAGCGATGCGCAACGCTGCAACCTACGACCGCGAGCTCCTTGAACTCAAATCTGGCCTTGCTCAGCAAGAAGACATTGCCGCGGCGGCAGTGGGCAAGATGCGTCGTGCCGATGCACTGGCACAAGAGCTGCAGAAGGATATTGTCGCTGAGCGAGAAGCAAATGTACAACTGCACAAGGACAAGGCTGCTGTTGAGAAGGGGCTCAAGGACCTCCAGCTTCGTCTGGTTGACCTCGAGACCAAGGGCTACAGCGGCTCGGCCGGCAAGGACGTCCGTTTCCTCCATGGGCGCATTCAAGAGGTAAGCATTCATTCATGCCTACCACCGTCCACTTTACTGACCTCACCACAGCTTGAGAAGTCTCTCGAAAATTCTGAATCCACCCGCCTGGCTGAGTCTCGTAGCGTTCGCAACGTCGATCGCACCGTCAAAGACTTGCAAAACCAAATCGAGCGCCGCGATAAGCAGAACGCATCCATGCTAGAAGACCTCAACAAGTCCCGCGACAAGCTCTCAAACCTCCTCGCCACCATTGACGAACTGCAGTCGAGCGACAGTAGCGCACAACTCGCCGCTAAGCGCGCCGAGCGAGCCCTGTCTGAGGAAAAAGAAAAGAGCCTCCGTCTCGAGCGCGAACTCGAAGGCTGGAAGAATCTCCGCGTCGAACGCCGTAGCGCTCTCGGCGTGCCTCCCAGCGAAGCCGGATCACGCCGCGGCTCCTCCATTGGCCTACTCATGGGCGAAATGGGCGAAGCAGCGTCGGGAAACGACAAAGGCAAATACGGCAGCCTACGCAGCAACCTTCGACGCGTGAGCGGGCAAAAGGGTTTTTTGTAGGTGCCGGGATCTCCGAGGGGCGGAGTGCATGGAGATCCCGGATTTTGAAACACGTGAAGCTGGGTCCGACGATTGTGGAAGAAGAGGACCTTGCAACGGCTGTTGGTATAACGAAGGTGGACTCTGCGGTTGAGGAGCAGCTTGATGCTAAAATTGAGAGGGTCGTCCTGGACCTCGATGAGGATGAGGATGCTGATACGCTTGTTGGCGTTGAACAGGGCGAGAAGGAGATTGAACTCGATGTCACGGATGATGAAGCGAGTGATGGCGAGATAGAGGGCGAATGTGGGATCAAGCGCAAGAGGACTATCAGGGTTGTTATTCGGTCTAGGGCGTTTTTGTAGGCTGGTATGGGCGTGTCGGGGAGATTATACCAGGCTTGTGTTCTTCGTTTTTGCATGGCGTTTTGGATGAGAATTGCGTTCGAGCTGGCATTGCTTGCTACTGGTCATCAGAGGGGGACTTTGGATATGATTAATGAGGACCAGGCGGTTTACTTCATGTTGATTTTTCAATTGATGCTTGTGTATGTTGTACATGTGGTCGGGATGCCGTTACTGACGATTCATTTAGACATTGGATACTAGCGATAGATACTGTACGCATTTGTGAAGCGTTGTTGGAAGTTTAAAAGTTCAAGATGCGGCACAGCTAGCTGGAGTGTGCTTTGGTTAAGTAATGCCTAATACGTTGACGCCTACAACGTCTACTCTTTGAACTAGTGTGCTCATCATAGTTGGTGCAGTAAGATCTGCGTACTTTCCGGCTGGTCCGTGGACGTGAACAGGCTCCATGTGTCAGGATCTTTGGTGGGGACCTCGGAAGCAAACGACCCGCAAGCGAGTTCACACGTGTGTTTTCTCCGCGGCTGCCCCACTCAACAATACGAACCATCCTCCAATTCTCTCCAACTCTGCCACCGTCGCATCCAAGGCCACGACCTTTTAGTTGCGACGTCTCCTAAGCGCAGGTTACAATTAGTCCGTCGTACAGAAATATAACCCAAAGTTAACTCGCGATGTGGTGTGACATCAGGTCTTTATTTGTACCCCATTTCAGAGTCCCAGGTCGGGACGCAGAAGACCTATCCCGATACGGGCCAATTCTACGCGCGTTACTGCCAAACCTAACTGCCGACGTCCGCTCGGATCTACGTGATCTGGGGCTAGTGCATAGCAAATCCCAATGCGAGGAAGTTAAGAGATAGGTTTCTTGTATATTGATGCCAAGGCAGTTATAACACACAACCCGTCTTAGCGTCGGCAGCCATCGTAACAGAAAGGTCGTACCAGATTAGGGTGGGCACGCCATGCCGGACATTCGTCAGAATCTATCGATCCATGGACGAATTACCTAGGTACGGGGGACAGGTGATAGGGACGAGAGGGGAAAGTCCTTCTACCAGTACAAGGGTGATAGAGTGCAGATACTCTCACTCACCTTATATATATGAGGTCATCAAGAGCTGGGAAAAGACTGAAATTGGACAAGAAGTTTCTCGGCTTGAGTCCTCCCATCTCTTATATACCTAACAACCTTGGGGAACAGATAACCTGAAAGGCTCTCTACCACGTGAGCGACTCAACCTCGATCGTCCAGGAACAGAATCTATTGGAAAGCAAACTCCACCTCTAGAATGATGCATCTCAGACTGTCTGTCGCCTACGCTCTGGCGTTGTTGACGGGTACTTTGGCTGTCCCATCCCAACATCTGGATACTCGCCAGACGCCGTGGAAGTCGACGCCCATCACCGACTTTGCCGAACCATGGGCGTTTGCCTTCCTGCCCGACAACCGCGTCCTCGTCACCGAGAGACGAGGCAACCTACGTATCGTCGATCCGACCACCAAGGTCAAGGGCACCATCACTGGTGTGCCCGCCGTCGCCTATGCCGGCCAGGGCGGTCTCCATGACATCGCCTTGCACCCCAAATACGCCGAGAACAGCATTGTGTACATCAGCTACGCAGAGACTGGCTCTGGCGGAGCGGGCGGAGCAGTCGCGCGAGCTAAGTTGACGCTGACTGACAGCGGCGGCGCGCTGTCCGGCCTCGAAGTCATCTGGCGCCACTCGCAGAGAGCCTCGGGCGGACTCCAGTTTGCCTGCCGCCTACTCTTCGGTCCCGACGGCGCACTGTGGATCTCATCCGGCGAAATCAACCAGATGACCCCAGCCCAATCCATGACCACCAACCTGGGCAAAATGATCAAGCTATACGACAACGGCACCGCCTTTGCAGGCAACCCCTTCGCCAGCCAAGGCGCCATTCAATCGCAGATCTGGTCCCTCGGCCACCGCAACCCGCTCGGCATCGACTGGGACGCGCAGGGCCGACTCTGGGAAGTCGAAATGGGCCCCATGGGCGGCGACGAACTCAACCTCATCCAATCGGGCGCCAACTACGGCTGGCCGCTCGTGTGCGAAGGAAAACACTACAACGGCACCGCCATCCCCAAGCACAGCACGCGGCCTACTTTTGCCGCTCCCAAGGCCAATTGGGTCCCGGTCATATCCCCCGCCGGATTGATCATCTACAAAGGTGACCTCTTTGCTAGCTGGAAGGGCAACGCTATCATCACGGGTCTGAGCTCGCAGTCTATTGTGCGTGTAACGATTACGGGCGACGTGGGTAAGGAGGCGCAGCGCGTCTCTATGGGGAAGCGCATGCGCGGTGTCCGGGAGGACAAGGACGGCGCTATCTGGGTCATCGAGGATGGCACGGGCGGACGGCTTTTGAAGCTTACTCCGAACTGATTTTGCGTCCAGGAGGAGGCTTGAAAAGGTTCGGGCTGCATGTATATAGTTTCAGCAGAATGCTTCACTCACTTGCATATCGTCGAGATCAAGAGCTCGGGATTTTCTGGGGCATTTGAAGGCTTGAAGTTATTAGACTCAGATAGGTCAAGTTACCGTCTATCTATGAATGCTACACTTGCGGACCCTGGACGTGTTATTCCTTGTGCTTTGGTCGGAGCTTCTTGCAAACTGCATAAAGACTACTATCCCGGCCATCTAATGCTCGACTCCTCCATCCAGTCTATTTCACTACCCCTTCTCTACAAGACCATGTAAATCCTCGCCCACTCCTCCTTGTCGTACCCCTATTCTCGACCTAATCCCCACATCTTCACCGATACATCCACGACAAAACTTTTGCGGAGTACCTCAGACCCCATGAGTTGAGGGCCACCCATCAGCCACTTCACAATCCACCCAAAAGCGTAGTCGCCATACGCGCCGGTAGTACTTCCATCGCCTGCCCGATTCTTATAATGCCAATTCCACAGCTTCGGAATCTCAGTCTGGCTTTCCATCCATGCATCACCGCAGCATAATGTACTGGGATCGCTGGACACGAGCGCGCAGTTGCGATGACGTGGCTCCGAAGACGAGGCGCGGTGTTATATTCAGTCAAACCCATGTTCAGATTATATCTGCATTTATCAATATTTGAGAATTTGTGCAGTTTCGGTAGCGATAGAAATGGTACAACGAGATGAGGTGAGAGATAAGTTTCGGAGAAAGATTTCACTGTGAAGGTCTCTGCGGCTTGTAAATGGGAAATGGGGGAGGGTGGATATGGACTCTGAATGGAGGGAAAGGACGCATGTCTAAGAGAATATTTGAGGAGCGAGAGGGAGCTTCCAAGTCGTGTGGTTCGGATCAAGGGGATACATACCGTTCTCGCTGCAAGGGCGATAGATGGGTACCCATTTTACCACGGCAGCGTCGCACCACCTTAGATCTCAGACGTGTTCATCGCCCTCCCCTTCGACCTCGACCCCACCGTGCATGATGTCTAGTACCATTCCCTCCCCTCCTCTGTTCATCTCCACTTTTTCTCCCCCCTTCAATCCCTACACCCCTCCACAAAGACCCTGACACCCTTCCCATCAAGCCTCGGAACCGGGATGAAGAAATCATGCACCATCTGGACGTCCCTCACGTCCGGATCTAGCAGTTCGAACTTATACCGGCGGAACAACATGCCAAGAGTGAGGTAGAGTTCCGTCCAGGCGAGACTACGTGATGTTAGTGAAGTACCTATATGCCAATTGTTGCAGGAAGAAGGTGGTAGTGAGTGCGGAAGGTAAAGACGTACTTGATCCCCAAACATGACCGAGTTCCGCGGCCGAACGACACCATGTACCGATCGAGCGGGACGCCGTCGGGCGTGGTGGGCGAGTCTAGCCAGCGCTCAGGCACATATGCATGACTGTCCGGGAATATGGCCTCGTCGTGGGAGAGGTCGGGGATGGACATTGACTTTGCACGATATGAGCTTGAGTCCCTCGTACCAGAAGTATCGTAACAACGGAGAACTTACGACGTTGGTATTAGCAGGTATGATCCACTTCCCATACCTCATCGCCACCTTCCTCGTCCGTGGATTCCTCGCACTTAAGCCATAGGACAACCTCACCGCCTCCATAACACACGCTTTCAAATAAGGTATTTGCTCCAGCGTATACAAATCCAATTTCTCGCGCTGCGGCAGACCTTGCACGAGTTCGGCATGCAGGCGCGCGTATATGGCGGAATTGTTGATGATGTGGAATGCGGCGATGGAGAGGGTGAAAGCGGTGGTTTCGACGCCGCCGCCGACGACGATCTGGGCTTCGTCGGCGAGACGCTTGGGGGTTTTGTCGGATAGGGGCAACTTCGAGGAGAGGATTTCGTGGAAGATTGTGGTTTTGACGTCATTCGTTTTGGACGAGGAGCTGGAGAGGGTGGCGGAAATTAGAGCGAGTTGGTCCTTGTTATATTTTAGTAATTCGTAAGAAAGAGTCGGGATGGATGCAACTTACACGTTTGAACTTGAGCAGTGATTTTGCGGCGGGCTGAAGATAGGCGGATATACTATCAGGAATGCTGTTCATAAGCTATCTCTCTTATTAGCCTGCTCCTAGTTTTCATTCGAGTGAAGTGCAACGTACGGGATAGATCCAAGGTGCCTGACTCCCGATATGTCCTACTGCGCCTATCTTGACAAAGGCCTCGTGGAAGCTTTCGAACTCGGGATGCTTGAGCTGCGCATAATTGAAGCCAAAGAAGTAGTCCATGATGATGTCTCCTGTCAGTGCCGGAAAAGCATTGGACAAGTTGACAGGTTCTTTGCGGGACTCGAACTCCTGCAGCCGGATGGACAGTGTGTCGATGTGGCGGTAGATGATATGGATGAAGTCGAGGATGGAGCGTCGCGAGAACCTATGCTGTTAGCATGTTTATCTTGAAAGAACATGGCTATGGCCTCTGCCCATAGGAATTGGTTTGACATGTTGCTGTCTTCTCACGTGATGGCATAGAGCATGCCTCAAGATGTTGGTGTACTCACATCGGTGACAGCGCGGCACGACGCCGCTTATGCAGATCCGCATCGACAGTAGTCAGTACGCCTCCGGGCACGCCAATCTTCTTGTCCCATCCCTCCTTGTCAAGATGGATGTTCTTGCCATAGAACTCGTCAAAGAAGTTGGAGTCGCGAATATGCACTTCATGAGGTGTGACGCGGATGATAGGGCCTGCGTCATCAGCTTGGATTCGACCTGTACAGCAACTCCACGTCTTCGAAGTTGGTGTATGCTTGGATAGATTCGAACACTCACCGTACACGTCGTGTAGCTCTGAGATCTTCTTCGAGTATTGCCCATTAAGCACAATCTCGTGATATGCCTCGTACAAGCTTGTTACAGCCGCAATTTTGGGGCCGGGAAACTTGGTCAGTGGGTGGAGGTACAAACGATACACGATAAGCCCAAATCGATACAGAGTGAATGTCGCAGCCAATAGTACGGGCACCGAGAGCTTTGCTACCGACTCCATGGTCGTCGGTCAGACCTGATTCGATTCGAGTGCAGCTGAAGACGAACAAAGCGTCAAGAGAGGAAAGTTGTAGATATTGATCTAGTGAGAGAACCCTGGAAGGAGCGTTTGCTCCACTCTATACACCCAACAGACCAATCCCCGTCCCCCCATTCCGCAGCGCAACAACAACGTAACATTCTCGCAGCGCTACTCCACCCGCACTGCCGCGCTGCACTGACACGTTAGCCACGAGAACGGCGCGTACCCCGAACCGCCTAACTGCAAGCAATCTGGCAGACAGCAGCCGAGCATGCAGTTTGCCGACGACCATACCGCATCGGGAGCACTCGAGCGAGGTCTCGCGGCAGGGCTACGGCGAGGCGTGAGGGGCACATGGTGCTGGTTACACAGAGGGATGCGGCCTGTGTGGCAGGACATCGATAATATTGTCGTTTTCGCAGGGCGGTCCGAATCCGACTCCACGGGTGCGGAAACGAGGCACAGTCGGGCCTGTGTCTGTTTGCACATGTGGCCATATAAGGCGACGCATGACCACCCCGCCGTGTGCACTGAAGACTTGATTATTGTGTGTGTGTGTGTGTGTGTGTGTGTGTTTTCTTTCTGGATCCGATTTCCGCGTGAAGGTAACGAGTCAGAAGATATGTCTGCGGCTGCCCCCGCGACTCAGGGCGGGCCGCAAGAAACGGCGGCGCCACAAGCGCCATCTGATCTCACATCAGACCAACCCACGCAACTGACGCAATCGAACCTCGACGCCCAATCGCACGACAACGGCGAGGGCCTCCTGCAATCCGTCCTACATCTCGAGCCTGACTCGGCTTCGGCTAGCGACGCAGACTCGGCCTTCGACGCCACGTCCAGCTCTTCCACGTCTCTCGCCTCGGCTATCCTACACTATGAATACAACAATGGGCGCCGCTACGCCGGCTACCGCAGCGGCACATACCTACTCCCCAACGACGAGCAGGAGCAAGATCGACTGGATCTGCTGCACCACATCTTCCTCCTCATACTCGGTGGAAAACTCTACGACGCGCCCGTTGCTGCGTCCTCGTTGAAGCGCGTGCTCGACATCGGCACCGGCACGGGGATATGGGCGATAGATTTCGCAGACGAATACCCCGGCGTAGAAGTCATCGGCACAGACCTGTCGCCCATACAACCGACCTGGGTGCCGCCGAATGCAAAGTTCTACATCGACGACGCAGAGGCCGAGTGGGTGTATTCCTCCTTCGAGAGCTTCGATTTCATACACTGCCGCACCATGAGCGGGAGCATATCCAACTGGGACCGCTTGATACAGCAGTGCTATACGCACTTAGCTCCCGGGGGTTGGCTGGAATGTCAAGAGCCGATAGCGCTGTGTGAAAGCGATGATGGGACGTTGGACGGCGCGGAGAATATGCTAAAGTGGCAGGACTTGTGCCATGAGGCGGCGACGGGGTTTGGAAAGGAGATACGCGTGGGACATACCTTGATGCAGAGGATGAGGGGGATGGGGTTTGTCGATGTGCATGAGAAAGTCGTAAAGGTATGTCATTACTTACCGCCAACATTCTTACACAATATGCTGACAATCTAGGTCCCAATCGGTCCCTGGCCCAAAGATGCGCGCATGAAGGAAATCGGCCGCTATCAGCGCGAACACATGGTTCTGGGCATTGAGCCTTATACGCTGGGCTTCATCGGCAAAGTGCTGGGCTGGAGTGAAGCCGAGTGTCGGGTCTTGATTGCGAAAGTCACGGATGATGTGAGGAATAAGGCGTTTCATTTGTATATTCGCTTCTACTTTGTGCATGGGAGAAAGCCAGAGAGCGCTGTGCATTGATGGGATGCTATGAGTGTCCTAGAAGGAAGTATGGAGGGTTTGGAGATGCACGGGAATCACCTGGTGATACACATTGCACTGGCCATTCCAGCATGCGTTGCGAGGCCGACGACGGCGTGGGTGCGTTGTTGGGCAGTTACAGGCTGAACATCTAATAGCTCTAATACATGAGGGTACACAAGTCTCAGAACATTTGGATTCGAAAGCCACGAAGTATACTTCAAGTCAATCATCATCACATGCAGGAATTAAAGTGGCAAGAACATTAGTATGCCGTGATATTATTATCCCATTAGTTGAAAAAGTACCCTCTAACCAATGGTAGAGCCACGCTTGTACTTTCAAACATGTAGACGCCTACATTGGCAGTCATGAAGATGCCAATCGTAATCCTGCTCACGTAGCAGCCCGTGTGTACCGTCATATGACAAAAGAAAAATCTGTCCGGGGAACTCGAACGCGTCATCAACGAGCCGATACCCATCATGCAGCCCATTATACATCATCGCTGCCAGAAATGTACCACCCGAGGAGAAAGAGAGCCGTAGCCGCCGGCGAGCCTAGACGTGATGCTCGCGGTGCTCAACAGGCGCATACACGCCAGTCTTATCCGTCGAGCCCAAGCTGCCCGCATCCGCATCCGCCGCATACGTGCTATGTGGGACCCACTTGGCCGACGACTGGGGCGTAGTCTCTTCGAGCATGCGATCGACCTGCTCAAGCGACAAGCCCTTCGTCTCAGGCACGAAGAAGTAAGCGAAGACGACACATGCAGTGCATGTAGCGCCCCAAACGAAAAAGACCTTCGTCTTCATGTTTCCGTAGCCGGAGTCCACCATGTAAGGCGTGATGAAGCCAATGACGAAGTTCCAGAACCAGTTGGATGCGGTAGACAGCGCGACGCCCTTTGCGCGGATGGGAAGCGGGAAGATCTCGCCGATAAGGACCCATGCGCCGGGACCCCACGTCGTCGCGAAGAAGAAGATGTAGAAGCAGGTGAAGACGATGAGGCACGTGGATGCGGCTTTGCTGCCCTCTGCGGCGGTGCCGATGATGGCGATAAGGAACTCGCAGATGAGCATACCGAGGGCGCCGTAAATGAGGAGAGCGCGGCGGCCGAGCTTTTCGATGGCCCAGAAGGAGAGGGGCGTGGAGCCGACGTTTACGGCTGTGGTTATCATGGAGACGGTGAAGGCGTTGTTGAGACCGACGGTCTTGAAGAAGGTGGAGCCGTAGTCTGGGACGGTTAGCAATCGACATGGTTTTATGGGATGAATGAGAACTTACAGAAGATAAAGTTGACACCGGTCCACTGCTGCATCATCTGCAGCGCAATACCCAGCATGACACGGCGGAAATTGCTCGACGGATTCCAGCCACCCGTGAAGCAGTCTTTCCAGCCGGCCTGCATGTGCGTCATCTCGTACTTGTAGTTGGCGACGAGCTCGGCAAGCTCGTCCTTGACGTACTCGGAGGTGACGGGCTGGCCTCGTAGAGTGGCGAGGGAGCGGGCGGCAGCGTCGAGTCGGTTCTTCTTGACATACCAGCGGGGCGACTCGGGGAGGAGGAAGAGGCCTGTGCCGAGGATCAAAGCGAAGAGCCACTGCATTGACATGGCGATGCGATAAGAGCTCGAGTTCATGCGGTCTTTGGTAGCGTTGTCGACGATAGCGGCGAGAAGAAGGCCGATGGTGATACAGAATTGGTAACCTGTGATTGTAGTCAGTAAGTGTATCGCACGTGCAAAGTTTAAAAATGAGCTTACCAGAAACGATCGCACCACGAACAGCCTTTGGCGCAACCTCAGACATGTAAAGAATGATGATGGCCGAAACGAACCCGACACCAATGCCTGCAATGAGGCGACCGACGACAAGCACCGGTACAGTGGTGGAAGCGACCTGAAGAACGACACCGATAGAGAAGACGCCACAGCCAGCCATGATGGTGGAGCGACGGCCAACCCAATCAGCGAGAGAGCCAGCGAAGAGGGCACCGAAGAAGGTACCGGCGGAGAGGATGGAGACTATCAAGGACTTCTCCCAAGTGCGGTACAAGAGGCCATTGTACGCATCCTTAGAGGTTGAGGGAACTGCCGCAATGTTAGCATGTGTTTGAAGCGCATATTGCCGCACTCATAGAACTCACCTCCAAACTCCTGCTTGAAGAAGTTCATGGCCAACACGCCGTTGATGTAGCCAGAGTCATATCCGAAAAGGATACCTCCGAATGCCGCGAAGACGCACAGCAGGTAGCCACGCACTGTGACTGGCGCCTCGATGCGACCGAGGGCGCCGCCACGGGCAGCGGAAGAAGGAGCCCAGCGGGCCATTTCAGAAGCTTGTTGTGGTTAAGCTTAGGTAGCAAGTAAGGGCGCGTGCCGACTGGTTGGTTGATTAGCGAGGGTGATCGTGTAGCGAGGTTGCGGAATGCAAGGGCGGGAAGTGGTGGTGGGAGGTGTGGGGTGAGAGACCCAAATCTGAGCGGGGAGCAACGGTTTTATCGTGGCAAGCGCGGTTGAGCCTAGATGCGGTCACTGCGGGCTGGAAACGGCAGGCACCTGTGGGCGCGTGAGCAGTTCGTGAGCTTGCCAGGTGAAAGTGTAAGAAGGAACAAAGTCGTGTTGGGGGTCGCAGCCGGATTGGGCAACGAGGAATGAAACGGGCCTGGGTGCTGCGTTTCAAGCAGCCGATCAACCTCAATTTAGGGTTACACGGACGTGTGAATGTGTGGCACGGGCGGTTGGACCTGGTGTTTGGGTGTACGCGTGGGACCTGTATTGACCGGTAAGTGGCGACTCGACGAACGCGAGGTTGCGCATGCAGATGTACAAACGGACTGGAGCGACAACAACAACAGGCAGCTGCGTAGAGCTGCGCAGTATTAGGTTCAGCGTGAGTCTAGACGGATTGGGTAGTCGACGATACCTGCCCAAAGCGGTGAGGTGCCTTTGTTTACAACAAAACATTATGACGATCGAAACTCACCTTTTCACCACGATATTGACCACCTGACCTCTCCCATATATTCCGAAAGCACTCGCATGAACTCTGGGGCGTCAATGCTCACCTAAGAGCCCACGAGTAACCCAATCAACTTGTGCAAACAACTCCATGTAATCTCTTGTGGTGCCACCTTCCGCTCTGGTTGACTTTCACGTGAAATTAGACATAAGACCAAGAGATGTACATGGAGGATTAATGCGACATTGAAGTGAAGATCCATATATACAAGCGAATGGAAGTATATACAAAATAGAAACATTCCGAAACTTCAATGCCTCAGAGGCGAACAGAGGACAACATGTTAAATGGCCATCTAGCGCCTACGCACGTCGTGCATCATGACGAACCACTTCCTCATACCTTGGTGGCGGATCATCTGGCAGCAGTGATCTCTCTGAGCTCATACTGCGGCGTTGCTCATGACTTGTGTCCTTCTCTCGTTGCACCTCCTCGCTCTTTCTCTCCTGCTTTCGTGGATGTCTCGAACTCTTAGTATTTGCCGCACTTGCGGATGACGACTCAGCATGGTCATAAATCGCGTCTCGTTCCTGTTTCCAGAGTCAGTTTCGATTTGGAATGCGCATATGAGGCAGTATACTTTTGCGGCCTTCTGTTCCTTGCGCTCGAGTCGCTTCTCGGAGATCTTTCGCCCCAGCTTCTCAGCACCCATGCCTACACCAACAGCGATTAGAGCAGCCATTGAATGGCACGGTCTGGTCTGAAGTAGCGGGTGAAAGTCTTGCTGTTGTGCTTGATCGATGTTTTGAGTATAAGCTTGACGTTGCGTCCTGCGAGAGCCGCAATAACCCCGTGGTCGGAACACGAGAGGAGGCGTTGGTTGAAACAGTGCCTGTTGTAATGGATGCCGTTGTTGACGTTGACTGCGGCACATTGTGATTAAGGACTTAGAAACAAATGTAGGTGCGATGTTCAGCCGGAAACTCGCTTTAAAAAGGTGCTGATAGAAAGGCCGCAGGCTTACCTTTATGTGGAAGTCTTGCGAATTGTTTGATGCGAATCAAAATCTACACCGGGGTAATTAGAATGCCTGCTCTTACTGAACAAGGTGAGGTCGTGGCTTGAGACTGTAGTTGTACCGTTGAGGTGGCGGTCTTACGGCCGAGTCGTGACGTATGTCGGGGATAGTAGTGGTGTGGTGCCTTTAACCAATCACAAGCACATCGCAACGCCACATTTCTTGCTCCATCCGTTGCCGAATGCGAACAACTCGCGCGATAGGGTAAAAATTTTGGACCCGAAATCTTGTGAATAGGCCGTGTCCCTGGCAAATGCGATGCCTCTGCGGTACGGCCGCAGGTCTTGGGTTTGCGACCCAAGTATTGATACGAGCTCAACTGAAGTTGATCCAGCTGTCTTGATCCCAGTCCATGCCATCAAGCCATTGCACCAAGTCGCCATCACTTCCAGATTGCAAAGGCGCAGCGCCAAACATTGGATCGTTGTCGATGCCTCCGTTCAGGGTTTGGAGACTTCGCGCTGCAGCCGGACCAGGACCAAGAATCATGTCCAGAATCTTCCTGAGGAATCTACGGCCTCGATCGCAGCTTTGATACCCACTAGCATCGGGCTTGATGGCACCCAGGCATGCGACGAAGACTGAAAGGCTCTGGATTGTATCAGATCGGTGCAACGGGAACGTCGTGGCTGATACAGAATCAGGGTACTGTTCCTGGCGTAAGAGCTCGACTGCTAGAACCGCGGCTGTGGGTATGCCGTGCTTTGCTAGTATCTGAACAAAGTCGATCTGGAAGTCCCGGAAATGGTCCTTCTGATCGACCATTAAGACCACGAACTGGAAGATGTCATTGCACACAGAAAGGAGGTCAGAGGTTCCAGCGGTGGTCTTCTTGCTCAGAGTACGTTGCAGCATAAAGTGATGGTCCAGATGGTTGAGCCGGATGAAGGCAAGAAATAGAGACTCGAGTGGTGATCGTCTGATGCTCCAAGGATCGTCGGCATCGATTCGGAGAAATCCAGGCAATTCTTGCCAGTGGTTATTCGTTCGCATCTCAACGTCCGTGGCGCGTCGCACAATCTCATCTTGTGGCAGGTTACCCAAAGACAGCTCGAGTATCTCTTCTGTAAGGAGAGCATTCGTCGCCGACAAGCGGGCAAACGTAGATCTTTGAACGTTGCCTTGCTGGTTCCAGCCTTCTTCATCCAGGGTTTGGATCGCTTCTTCAAGTTCCAAACCATCAGACATTGTCTGCGTGTCTGTCAGGTCCAACGGTATCTGTAGAAGGCAGTAATGCCTTGTAAGCTTTGGCGGCCGTCCACTGAACGAAGCCATGTACTTGTCATTGTCGTAGGCGCATATGAAGAGTCGCTTGCGTAGTTCGGCCATGAAGAAAGGTGTACGGTCGTCGACTTTGATCTCCTGGTGTAGATTGCAGTCCAATAAGGCAGTTGCAAGGTTAGCATTCTTCTTCGAGCTCTCATAACCTTTGCTTATTGTTAATGATGATGGTCGAAAAGACGGCGGTCAGTGGTGAGGTGTGCATCAACTTACTTCCTTTTGAGCGCATCGAGCAGTACGCAATTGAATTCTCATATAGCAACCACAAGTATGGATCGTTCAACACGCCGAACTCGTCGCAGAACTGCACACACAACTCAGAAGCGTTGTGCATCTTGAGGGCAAGCGCGGCTCGGTCGATGGGAGCATCATCATGCGAGCAGAATATGGGATCACCATCTGCGTAGATGTAAGCATCGACCAATCGTGCCGAAAGCAAGCCTCGAGCTTATAACAAAGCTTACCTTTCAGTGACTGAGCCACAAGCGATACCAGCGTCACAAGTATGCCAACCACTTCCCATCTCAGAAAGGCGCCAGTGACGTTGGCACAGAACTCGCGAGGGGTCGTACGTTTGTTCAGGAACCGGGACATGGGTTTGAGTGTGTTCTCCCAGATTCTCTCAGACATTAACCGCAGATCTGCAGGCTTCTGGGACTCGAGCGTTTTGTGCCAAGTGGATGCCAGTCCCTCGAGGAAGGTCTTCACCATTGGCTCGATCACAACAATACCGCCGGCAAACGAGAACCATCTGAGTGTTCAATGATGAGCAATGCTACAGACCAGCTGGATATGTTGACGGTGCAACACCGGTATTACTTACTTATCAATGTACTTTTCGATAGCCGGAAGATCCTTCAATATGGTAAGTACGACCACACCACGCTCAATGTGTGATTGTGACACGTTTGCCATAGTAGATGTGTCGTCGTTCGGTGGCTGTATGCCTATGCTGAGCTCATTCTCCGCTAGCACGGCGGATTGGTTCATGAAACTAGCACCGCTATCGAGACCGAGACTGTCGACCCGACTGTAGTCAATTGGCAGTCGTTTGTAAAGCTCGTCACCAGACGCCTTTTGATACAGCTCCGGTGAGGCTGAAAACCCATCTAACGACAACACGGGTTCAAAGCGGCCAGCATGCTTCACTCCTTTGGGATCTGGATAGAACGCATCGCGAATGGTACCTCGATCTGTTGGTGAGTTGTAGGCCGTGCTGAAGCTGTTGACGCGAGGACTGCCTGCATCGGAAGTGGTATCGTGTAGATTTGGCGCCTTTGTCAAGGGCGCGGGATGGTATACACACCGATCAGGCTTGTTCCGTTTTGCACATCTTCACACTATCAGCCAAAGGTCGCTTGAAAGGTGGAGGGAGAGCTTGTACCTGCCGCATGTTGGCACCATATGATCGCAACGAAGCTTTCCCTTCCTACAAGGCTCGCAAGCCTGTAGTTTTCCATTGCGACGGAAGTTGGTGTTCTGGCGCTTGTCTTGATGCGACTCGCGTAGACGTGCAGGGAACAGATTTCCCGTCTGTTCCAGTCAGTAACCATGCGGGTGAAAACGAGGGTTCTAGAAGTACCCGCACCATTGCGCCTGGAGATACAAACCTCAACCGATGCTCTAGTCTCTTGGATTCGCTGCTGTGATAAGACGGTCTCTGTCACACCCCGGGTTTGAAGTGTTGCAGGAAGGTGTTCGTGGAAGGGTGTGGTATGACGATGGGATGCAACGCCGAGCGCCGTGTTTTGGCGCAGGAGTTCGCCGAGCGCCCCGCATCTTCAACAATTCATTTCATTTTGACATGTCTATGGGTCCTTCACCAACACAACGCGTCTCATCACGCAGGGGATTATCACACGTAAATGCACGCAATACCGCCAATCTGGCGCGCTCGAAGGTGCCTTCTCGCAACACACGTATTTTCTGCTGTCAGCACCCGCCGTGCATGATAATACTGTAGTGAATAGAGTCAAATAAGTTTGTGATTATTCTGGCTAGACAAACGGATTTTCGAATCGGCTTACTGCGCGATTCCGAGAGCTCTCACATCACAACTCAATGAAACCACCCCACTAGCGGCTCAAGGCCGTTTGCCTTCTTCTCGAGCTAACCTTCATACACAAGTTCCTAAACCTCCTCCCTCCACTCTTCCAAAACACTAACCCTGAGCTCTCTACTTGTACTCGGCAATCTATCTCGACGGAAGCGACGAGGCTCCGCGACGAGAACCATGGCCTCGGAAGACAACGACAGCGGCGGCATGAGTGCCACACAGCTCGCCGACTCCGGGCGACGCCCATCCACGTCACACCAAAAGCAAAATAGCGATCGCACTGAACTGCGAGTCCTAGCGGTAGACTCACAAGACAACACCAACACCTTGATGGTGCGGCGTGACCTCTACGATGCTCTCAGTGAGTCCGAGAAAGCGGCTTTACCCAGAATGTTCGGAAGGTGAACGACAGGAATCACTCATACGTCCAAAAAAAAGGCTAACTAAGTATGCCAGATTCATCACCAGCCCTGCTTTCCGAAACACAATGAGCTACGATCTTGACGTCACCAACAGCACCGCCACCGACCCTCCAGACGATACTCAGCTCGAGAACCGCGGATCAGATACGATTTCCAGTCCAGATCAAGCCTCAATTTCAACACTGTCAGGACCAAGATCAATATGCCGATTTCCTCTCATGGCCCTTCCGGCCGAGTTGCGTATCATGATCGCAGAATACGCCCTCTATGAGCCTGCTGGTTTATTCCAGGTCTGGAAGAGATTTGGAGCAGGCTCGCGAGTTGCTACCCTATAACAACATGTCGGTAGTAAGTATCTCAACGACGTCAACGCTCTGGCTCGGACCTGCAAAACCATCTATGACGAAACTCGAGGCATGGTGTTCCACGTCAACGTCATTGATTTCAATTTGTATACCATGCATGAGCGGTACTTTCCTCTAAGCTAGAGCAGTCTGATGGATTTTGCTGGCATCCAGCTTGAGGCTTTCGTCGAAGCTTTCGATTATCTCAAGCGCTTCGTTCCACCGGATCTAAAGGCAAACCTGCAAAACATCACATGCTTTGCATGAGAGATGTTGCTAGTGAAACAAAAGGTTTACATATTACTATGTACCTTGGTAGGTGGGAAGTATGGGCGGTGTCAAAGGACCAACTGGAAGAATTGAAAGAGAAGGAAAAAGACGGCAAACCTTGCAAATCGGAAGATGAACTCATGCGAAAATACATTCAATCCTTCACCTCCGAGGGCCACAAAGCGAAAAGCACGATAGACAAGACAGACACTACAGGACGAGCCTGGCGCGTTAAGCCCGAGCCAAAACGCTTTGGCAAGCCGTGCAAGATTCCGAAACGAGCGATTGGGTTTCTTTCGAAAGAGGAAAAGACTTTGTTCCAAGATTGGTACGAGAATGGCTTGTAGGTGAAAGATAAGGGGTGGCGCCCGATCAGAAGGGTATTCACTCAACCCCCAGTCCACAGATTGGCATTATTCAAAAGCATAGTCTACTCAAATCCGTAAGACGCCTCTTGCAATGTATAAAACCACGCCTAGAAGCACATGAATTCACCTTTCTTTTTGTATATTTCATTAAGCAACAACTGTTCGTTCTCGGGTCGCAATCGCCGTTGGTGAGCGTCAATGCATGAAAGTAACAGCAGAGGGGATATGTGGAAGAATGGGGGCGCATAACCAAAACTTCGACCAGCACGGAAAGAATTTGAGTAAAAGAACGAAGTAAGTAAAGGTTGTCGTTTGCTACTATGAAAGACGGAACATCGCTAAGGAAATACTAGCTTTGCGCCCCTCTGACCTTTCCCTCGGTGTCACTTCTTGCAACACCCTTTCTACTCGAAACATCACTTCCACTTAACTTAGGCATTTTATCTACTCGACTATCAATACGCAATGAGAGCTGTTCAGTCAACCGAAGCGCAGGCCAGCGACACTCACAGCATCACCGTCAAACCTAGCACTAGGACTGACGAGAATGTCAGCATCTCACTGCTACGTGAGGGTTACGAAAGCTTGAACCCAGCGGAGCGTCCACTTTCATGGAGAAGAACATGCGGTGAGGGCAACAAAGTACATCTACGGTATCGCAATATAGTACTAATACTATGATAGGTTCCTAAATGATCGTCGCTTTCAAAAGACGCTACATACGACTCTGAATTCTCCGCCCCTTTCGGGTGGGCCAAAGGTATTCCCTTTCATGAAGCTACCGACCGAGCTGTGCCTCATCATAGGGGGGTAGGCACTTGCAGACAACAAATGCCTCAAATGGAAATGGGCTACTAAACACAATGGTAAACGTATCAGCGGCTTCACAACTAACACCTCTATTTCCTGCCCCCTCGGGCACTCGCCCAATTGGCTCTCCCTATCTCGCTAGCTACATCAAGATTTCTCAGGAATGTGGCTGAAGGACAGTACTCTCTGCTTCAATGGTGGTGTACATGCCAGAAATAACCCTCGCAAGCTCTGCGAAATCTTCCGCTGCGCTATCGACGACCTTCAGTTCTTTCTCTCCCACGCCGACAAGGCAATACTTGCTACCGTCTCGTTCGCAGTTGAAGGAATAGCTATCAGCTGCCACAAAGACCAGATACTCAGACTAACTGAGCTGACCCAGGCTATTGGAGGTCTTGATTTGAAAGTCGTGGAGTTGGGCTGGAAAATCGAGGGGTCTAGCAACCTTAGCAAACACGCGAATACATTCATGCTGAAAGGTGCATGGCATCAAGAACGCATGTGTCAGAGATCAATGGCTACAATTCCGAGAACCTGGCGCGTTTTCCCAGATATTCGCCCCTGGAGTTGCCTGGACGTTCTACAACAGTATCTGTCGGATGAGGACTACTCGCTCGCGCTCGGGTATATAAACGACGGTATCTAATTGAAGACAAGAAACTTAAGAGCTGATGATGAATGAGATTCAGACAATGATAATATATTGCATTGGCTTGTTATGGGACGGATAGAATAGAGCAACAGCCAGTACGGTTGAGGTAATCACGATTTAGAGAAATGGCACTTGTCCTCATCACACGAAACACTGGATGTGCATTCAAATCTCTTCCGAAACAAATTGCACATTCTATATGGTTAGTCGAATCGAGGTAGCAGCTGCATGAAGTCGAAATGTCGTGGGGTGAATGTGAAGTCACCTGACCTCGCGTGCGCCAAGCCACCCCGTTTGTTCTTTCCCTTTCTAGCTCACCCAAGCCCCTCAACAGCAACGTCACTTCGGATTCTAAGGCTGGTCACCTTGGCGCTCACCACCCACCTTGTACCATTCCCACGTCAGGTAGTCGCGATGAATCCTCTCGCTCCATCAAACTTGCCAACAGGCGGCGGCGACGACAACAACAACCTCGGCGTGGTGTCAAATGAGGAATGCGAAAGCTTGCCTGCGAGCGAGCGCTCACTCATGAAGGAGATGGACGAACGGTAAGTATTGTTGCAGACTCGAAGCATTATCGTACTGAATGTGTATAGCTTTCTCTGTGTCCCCGCTTTCCGCACCATTGTCCAAGAAGTGCTCAATCTTCGGCGCATACAGCCGGAATTTGGACATCATTCCGTCATCGTCTCGCTAAGCCCAGCGCCATTCCCTCTCGTGAAACTACCTGTGGAACTACGACTCATGATCGCGGAGTACGCGCTGAGCTCCAATGAAGGCTTGGTATGGTGCTGAAAATCAGAAGCGCCTGGATCAAGAATCGGCGTTATCAAAGACGTGGCTTTGATGGGATCTGATCACGGCAGCCCTATCACCCGACTCAGTATCTGTCGCCAACTCAGACCTTGAATCTTTGGCCGAGGTTTAACACACTGCACTTCGACGGGCGCTCAGCCCCTCCTATTGCAAGCTTACAGTTCGAGAAGGCCGTCGAAGATTACGACTACTTTTTGAAGAGTCGCACAACTAGCAATCTGGTCCAAAACCCAAATCTCACCTTCAAAATAGATTCTGACCAGAACGGCTCTATTGGGATGCGCAAGCTATGTCAAATCATCTACCTTGGACATCATGCCGGAATTCGAGTTGTCAATATGCATTCCGTCACCCCTTATTCTTTAACATTCTTTAGCAGAACCCTGGGAGCAGCAAGACATTTCTCAAAAATGAAGGAAACATGCGAACAGCGCATTCAAAGAGCCGAAGCAGATTTCCCAAAGCGAATTTGGAAACTCCATGCAGTCGCACCCAGCCAGAAATCTGTGCACTCTCTGCGCAAGTACCACTCCCCAGAAGATCTGAGCGCCGCACTCGACTTCATTGAGAATGGTGTTTAATAGCAACATTTCTCGAAAGTATTGCCAGCACTGCGTTATCCCGATACCCAAGCAGAGTTTTTATCCCTGAGGATACGATGCTAGCTCACATAGAGCTCCACTTCAAAAGTTATTTCACTCGACTCCGTTGAGAACAGCGGCCGTATGCGACGGCAAGGGATACATACCAGACGAGCAGGCTTGAATTAGCTACATGCGGTGAATCAACCCAGTCGAGACAAGTACAGCTTGTCAAGCATGCAATGGCATTTGTTAGTCTCACATTTCATTAACACGTACCCATGAATTTAATTACCTTTTCCTTCGTCTCAAATGTCAGCCTGGCACATCGGTCCACATGATACACTGTGAACCACACATCTCACGTGACTAATAGTCATGTGCTTATTCATCTGGTTGTGTAGATAATCGCTCTATGTAGCTCCTTCAATACAACAGCCTTCTCCCTCTTTTCTGCCCTGTCTCTCACATCCGTGATTTGCAGCAGCGGATGACCAGCATGTTGGCTGAATAGATTTGCAATTGGTATGGAAATTTGAAACACTCCCAAGTTGTGAACTTGGAATGTGCCGGTGAGCAATAGATACTACGTGCCCGCGAAAAACCATGTCGCCTGTGTACGACGCACTCAGTTGCCCAAGGCCCTCATTAGTCGTCTTATACACTCCTTCACATACACCAAGCAGCAAGATGGTTCTTGCATCCCATCGCCTACCCAAGCACCCGCCTACAAGCGCCCCAATCACCGCTTGATTGAACAGTCAATGGTTCAGCGACACGAGTTTGGCACGCATGGGAGTTAGTGATTCCTCGGTTGCAGATTATTCAAATATTCAATTCTCATCTCCTCTGCTCTCCTCTCATTTATACACACCCCATCACCCCATCCCTTCCCCTCTTCTACCCATCCCAAAACCCCACGCCGCGCCATGATGAAGATGCTCAATCCAATCCAATCATGTAATCATATCGCTCATGCCATTGCATCCAGCCAAATCCAATTCCATCCAATGCAGCAATGTTAATGCCTCGACCGCCCAAGTAGGCAGTACAGTCCCAAACGCCATATATGCAAGTACCCAAGAAAGAAAAAGCGGGTGTTGCTTCGCTCCGTGTACGCCGGTGATGCAAAAAAGTTGATGATGATGGTGGGGTATAAAGGTAGCGCGGAAGATCATAATTGAGGATAAAGTGGGATGTAGGGTGGGAGGAGGAGGTGCTTTCGATCGTGCGAAGGGAGTGAAGGTCGATGATGTGTTGTGAAGACTGAGAGCGCAAAGCACGTATGCTACGCTCTGTACGAAGAAAACCTCGTCATCAATCCTCATCACTGCTCCAGCCTCCATTATCATCCACATCGATGCTCTCCAGCACCTCCTTGATGACGGCATGGCTCTTCGGATCGAGGTTCATCGCAATGGTCAAGTGCCTGATGGCGTTTGCGCGGTCATGCAATGTCTTGTAGCACTTCCCCAGGGAGTAGTGCACGTTGGCATCGTCTGGCGCAATATCTTTGAGGATGAGGAGTTCCTGCAACGACTCTTCTGGGACGCCGAGTTTGAGGAGGACCTGCGCTTTGCGGAAGCGGGCCAGTTTGGACATGGGGTCGATTTTGAGGGCGGCATCAAATTGCATTAAAGCAGGTTCGGTCTTCTTCATGCGGTCGAGCATCTGATGGCATGTTAGTGATGGTCAAGCGTGATGAATGCAGTTGACTTACCAATCCAATCTTGACGAGGATGGTGGCGTTGTTTGGATTGATCTCTGACGCTTTCCGGTAATGCTTCTCTGCGAAGTCGACCTTGCCCATCTTCTCAAACACGGTGCCGAGGCCGTACCAGCCGTTGTAATGCCGGCTGTCAGCACTTATCGCTCCTCGGAATGCTGACATGGCCTTCTCATACTCCTCGTTGGTGACATGTTCGTGGCCTTGAAGCGTAAAGGCGTACGCAAACTTTGGATCAAGCTGCGTGGCTCGGCTGAAGCACTTGATGGCATCGTCATGCTGTTGATCCAGGGAGTTCGCGTTGCCTAGTGCGCACCAGGCTTGCGGCGAAAGTCGATCCTGCTCCATCAGCGTGTGCGCCAGATGACCCAACGGCACCTCCCGTTTCAGCTGCCACAACGTGTTCGAGTACACTTCCATATGCTCGAGGTACGATGGCGCTTTGTCTCGTATCCGTTGGAAGACATCTTCCGCTTCCTGATACTGTTCTCGCTCGTAGTAGGCCTTGCCAATATGTGCCAGCACCCATGGGGTTTCTCGTTGGCCAGTCGGCACTGTTGCAAATGCCTCTAGAGCTTTCTTCGAGTCAAACCTGCTCAGATTTTTGTACCCTAGGCCGATCTTCAAAAGTAAGTTCAGCAGCCACGACAAGGCCTCCTGCTCACGCGCTGTGTCGGCTGAAGGACCCATCCGTGGTAGCGGAGCGATATGTGCAGCTGCGCTTGTCGGCCGCGATCCAGGCTTCGTTGACTCGGACATATCCATCATCGGGTTACGGTTGCCACTAACAACTCTGCCAACAGTTGACGTTGAGCCGGTCTTGCCTTTGGTACCTGTAGCCTTGACCTTCCGCAGCTCTCTTCGCTCTTTGGTGTCTGGATCTCGACTTGAGGCATTCGCTAGTCGACTGCTGCCTCGGCTGAAGGAAGTGCTGACCGAGTTGAGCAACCTCACACTTCTCCGTGGCGGCGCGGCGGTGGGGTCCATTGCCTGGGTGTTCGAGATTTGAGTATGCTGGGTCGAGTGGCCTGACACAGTCCTCTTATGACCGTTCTGGTTGATCGGCCTTGGTATGTCCGTCTGGTCTGTCTCCGGATTTGTCTTTGTTCGCGTTCTCGACGTGATGGGTCGCATCTTCGGTGGTTCTTCTGCCCCGTTGAAATGCAACCTGGTCTTTCGCAGCGGCGCTATCTCCGGCTGCTCGTTCATGACCGGACCTCCTGCCTCGCCCATCATAACATCCTCGTCGTAATCCTGGCCGTTTGCGACCGGGGTTTCGAGGTTGTGATATGCCGATCCTCCACCTTTCATCGTCGGGACACTGCCATTCAGCCGCGACAGCAGATTCGCGCCTCCAAGATTCAGGCCAATATCACCACCATGCCGCGTCGAGGGGTTGAAGGGGTCGACGTCCGGAGTCGAGACGAAAGGATTCCCGGGGTCCGATATTTCAGGTGCTGCCATGGTGGGGTGTGCAGATGCATTCGAAGGATGCGCTATCGACGCCAGCATCTCTGGTGTGACCTTGAAGATGTTGTGCGGACGGACTGCGGCGCCCAGATCGCAAAGGCCGGTAAATGCGTCCCACATGAAGGAGTTGATCTTAAGAGCTGCGACATAATTATCAATCGCCTTCTGTGTGTCGCCATGCGCTGCGTGGAGCTTGCCGAGCATGCACGAACAGGCAGCCGCATCGGGGACGTGCCGTCTTGAAGTCTCTGAATGTTTGTCTGGAAAAGTCAGCATTTCCTCCCATATATAGCCGCCGCGACGCGCTTACTCCAGTGGTTTCGCCCGGCCCACAGCCCTCGCGCTTTCTCCAAGGCCTGGACCCCCTGGTCATATTTCTCAAGGCCTAGACATGCTTGTGCAAACACATAGGCGCACCCCAGATGTTGCGACTGCAGTCCTTTCGACTTGGAGTAGTCGTATGCAGCCTTGTACTTCCCTAACCGAAGATTGCAGTGTGCAAGAAGGTGTGTGGCGTCGGCGTTGCGAGGTTCGAGGGCGTGCAGGCGGCCGGCGAGAAAGAGCGCGTTGTCCAAGAAGCCGTTGTCGAGGTGATAGTGTGTAAGCTGCCGAAGCTGGGCGTTCACACCCGATGGCGGCGGCGACATTGCGTGTTGGTGTTGTGGTGATCGCGTCGACCAGCGCACAGAGGATGAAATTGAAGGGGGCGAGTGGCTCAAGGGCCCGTCGTCATGGGGGCGGCGAGTAAAGGCGGGCGGGCAGTCAGGGCGTGTGGAAGGCGTGTCTGGGTGGACGTCGAAAGTGGTTGCTAGGTGACGCTTCCGGTGTTCGACAAAGCAAATTGGCAAACAGAACCGAGGCGCACTGAGGGTGAAGGCGAGTTGGTTAGGCGACCATGGTAGGAGGCAGCTCGTGTCGCGGGCAGCTGCGGTGGGTCCGGATGAGGCGCGTTCTGGCTTGTTGTTGGTGTTGCCGCGAGACGTGAAGTTGTGAGCGCGTGTTGTGGATGCGCAGGCAACCGACCTCGGCCAATCACACCCCAGCGACGCCATCTGCGCTTCTTGGCTTAAGACCCTCACATGCGTCTTTCGACGTCACCGCACATCCACGACACTTCTCAGAATATCATCACACCTTGGGGGGACACATAGAGGCATCTCAACGGTCGTATAGAGAATCTTCAACATGGCGCAAGTAAGTGCTCACAAAGCCTCAATTGGTCAAACTGTTTACATGTCTTTTTTCCCTCTTCCTCCACATAATCAAGAAGCATGCCTAAACATATAGCCCAAATTCTCATTCCATCTTCATTTCCGCGCTCCTACTAACACCCCCCAGAAAGCCACCAAAACCCTCGCAGCGTCCAACACCGCCCGCCTAAACCAAACCCTCTACCTAACCCTCTTCATCCACGGCATCTTCTGGCTCGTCCGGGGCCTCCTCTTCCGCTCGACCTTCACGCGCCGCTCTCTACTCCTCTACCTCGTCCTCTCCTCGCCCCAACTCCTTATCCAGTTCCTCTTTGAGCGGCAATCGCGCCCCAAGCTCAACGATGCCGGCGCCATCCAGCGCGCGGGCGAGGACCTCGAGGCCAAGGGACTGACGGAGTATATGTGGGACGTTGTGTACTGGACGTATGGTGTCATTTTCTTTGCAGCTGTGGCGGGAGATTGGAGTTGGTGGCTTTGGACGGTTGTACCCATGTACTCGGCGTACGCGGCGTGGACGACGTACACGGGTATGACGGGCGGGTACACGGATGCTGCGGGCGTGCCGCAGCCAGAAGCTGCGACGAGTAAGAGACAGGTCAAGATGGAGAAGAGGGGTGGGCAGAAGGTGTCGTATCGGTGAAGAAAAGGGTCTGGACTCGGTGTGGAGGATGATGTGGTGTGGTTGGATGGGGGCATGATTGGAGCATTGTGAGACATCAACGCTGCGGGCGGAAAGACATTGGTTCAGTAAATGGAACGAATCACGTGCTATTAACCAAGTTTCCAAGCCATCGCCGAAATACATGCACATCTCCTCGCACGGCATACGCCAATCCTGCTTACGCACACCACGCACGACATCCGCGTCCACCGACATCGGCATCCGCAGCATTCCGCTCTGGAATCACGAGGCCATGGGGGTGCATCCTCACACAGCATCCACCTCCCCCGCGCACCGTCACGCCATCCAAATCCCCACGATTCGACCGGCCGAAGTATCCGGACATGTTACCTCTCTATGTGTTTGCTGAGAGATGTGGTAGGCTGGATTTGATGCCGGTCTCACGTGTGTAAAGACTTGTATTGTTCGTATGTGCCTTGTAGATAGCAGTATGAAGAACAATCGCTAGCGAGTTATGGTTACATCCAGTGAGCTGCATGCTTTCGGCACATGTCAATATGCCGTGTGACGGGTGCAACAACGTAGGTATGCATCTGCGTTTTCGCAGCCAAGGAAGATGCGTGCTTGACAACATTAGAGAAATGGGCTGCTTATGTGCAGTAGATATGCGGGGAAGATGGTTTAGTGACGCGTGGTCTCGGGGATGCCCAGGTGGTAAACGGTGAAGGGCAGCAGAGTAGGTAGTAAGTAAGCATTGCATCAGACCACACATTAAACACAGGTTTTAATCATCAACTTAGTTCGTGTCGATTGAAGGCTTGCTGAATATACTACGATCGTCCATCCACATATACACATAATCATGCCACAACCTACGCCTCTACCTTGGTCGGTATCTTAACCTGTCCCTTCTTGCGGTCCTCATGCGGCACGCCATACCGCCAGCCCACGCCTTTGTAATCCCGTCCATCTCGGCCCACACTCTCGACGCTAACATCCTTGAACACAAAATCCCACCGCCTCTTGGGGACGACTTTCTGTGCGCGGATTTCCGCGAGCTTGGCGTCCTCTAAGCGCTTCTTCTCGGCTTGATCCTTGGCCAGGCGCGCTTCGGCGAGGCGTAGGCGCTCGTCGAAGCTCAGGCCTTGGCTGACTTCGCGCTCGGCTTGGATGAGTTCGGGATGGGGGATGCGTGCGTCGGCGGGGAGGAGGGCGTTGTCGAATGCTTTTCCTGCGTCGACGCGTGTGAAGTGTCGAGATTCGGAGACGGGCACGAAGAGTTGTTGCCGTGTAGCGGGGTGGACGATGAGGTCATTAATGGGTTCGTGTGTGATGGGGCGCTTGCCCTTGTTTGCGGCTTGGCTAGGGTCGATGAAAGGTGTCGTGGGGAGCATGTCGAGGACGGCCTTGGAGTACGGGATAGCAAGGTGTTTGCCCTAGAGTTGCGTGTCAGTGATGTGCGACAGACGTTGTATGTTGTGTAGCAGCGATGGTGGGTGACGATCAGTAAGAGCATGACTTGATTTTGTAACCATGTAGGTGTCTTAAAGACTAATCGAATTTTGAAGCTGTCTCATCATGTCATAGAAGGGGCAAAGAAAGTCTCAGTGACATACCTGTGCTATCCATTCCTTCTCCATCTGCTTTAACCGCACGACAGCACCGACTCGTTCGTTGCTCACACCAAACTCAACACTGGCCAGTGAGACGGTTGCGCCGTCCTTTTTGACGCGTTTGTATATGGCTTCTCGTAGGTCTTCGCTTAGTACTGGCTGGCTTCGGAAATACTGATTTAGTGGAAATGGCCGAAGATCTTCCGCTGTCTCGGGCGGCAGCTTTCCGTCGTCCTTTTCTGCTTTCGATGCAGCCTTCGAGTCCTTCTCTTTAGCCTCTCCTTCACGAATTGCTAGCTCCAACTCGTCGAGATCTTCTTGTCCTTCGGGGGCCTTTTCAGGCTCTGCCTCTGGATCTTTTGTGACCTCCTCTGCCTTCATTGCGGGCGCATTGTCTGCGACCTCCTTCTTTGCATTGTTCCGTTGCCATCCCGGGCCCGCTCGAACCAGGTTGCCATACTTGTCATAGGCCCCGAGGTAATTGGTCGAATCGGGCAGAGGTTCCTTTAATTGCCTCCCAGGACCGTTCATCCATTCGTAAAACTTCCGCCGTCGCAGTGTTATCTGCTGGCATGATGTTTGTGAAAAGTCGCGCGACAGCTGTGCGGATTGTGTGATGCATTGTGGTCGTGTGGGCGGGCAGGACGGAAATTGTGATGAAGCGGAGGATGGGGAGAACTTGGCGGAGCGTAACCGGAGAGGCATAATTGAATGTAGAAAATGCTATCGCATCAGCGTGATGGTGCGCGAGCGAGAAAGGATGGTGGTAATGAGCGTGGGAGTGGGTTGTAGTTGACACTTTACGATGCAATGGATCTTAAGAAACGAGAAAAGATCCAACGCTAGCACTAGCGTCTTCCCAATCGAGACAAGGGCAATTGATCACACTGCAGCGTTTATTGCGAGGCCACCTCTTCTGGAAGCTATCGTGCCTCGGACGTCTTCTGCTTCCAGAAGTCCCGGCTACAGCAAGAGCTGCAGGTCCTGTCACTGAGGCGCTGTTTCATATCTGCAAGCCATCGTCATTTTTCACATGGCCACGTTCACGGGTCAGAGCAGCAGCGGCGTATCATTGGTTTTAAATCATGAAAGCCTTCGAAGAGTTAAAACCGAGTCGATAAAATTAATAATACTACTCTCATTAGTGTGCTAAATGAATGATGAAACTTGCACACGACGAGCAGGCACTTTTCGTTGCTGAAGAAAGACGTGTATGTTTGCAGGTATCGCTATAGGGACAGAACGGCGCCTAGCATGCCAGGGTGCATACAATGCGCATCTACCGTTAAATGAATCCAAGCCCAAAAACGTCCGAGGAGAAGAGACAGGATATTCCAAACAATTAGCCGCCATGCAACAAATACCCCCAGTAACATGTATTGTCCTCAAATGTAACCAGGCCAAAGCCATGGACAATATCGAAAGCGCCATACCATGTGTGCAACCCTTCCAAAGATGCTATCGTGGGGAAGTAGAAAATCGGTAATCCAGAGGATACATCCAATGTACGAACAGAGCCTTGTCCATACCATCCCATGCGATCCTGCTTTTCCCAGTCCTGACTAGAAAGCAGCGAGAAACGATGGGCCAGGCAGCCTGATAGCAGCAATGAGCAGAAGCGAAACGTGTAAGAAATCCAGACCGTCTCCAACGCCAACTCCGTGCAATCCGTGTAATGAAAAACAATCGCGCAGGGGGAATCATGCTGCTGTATGCTGGAAATGAAATCCAAACCCAGAGGACGCAATTGTCCTCGAGGTGTTCCGCGCCAGTACCCATGCCCTTGCTCAAATGGAGAAAAGAAGCCAAAACTCAACACCTCGCAATGACTGAAGTGACAGAATATAAAGCGACAATATATGAAGCGCGGGTTTTGCAAATGCTCAGTGATGGCTGCACCCAAACTCCTAGATCATCACTCGTAACAGCATAGCAGACCATCCATCAGCTTCAACGTCCCATCATGTAGGAAGAGTATCCTCCATTCATGGCTCCAAAACCATTGCCAGAAGCAGTGGTGGAGAGTGGCTGCCGCATGGGACTGCCCATCTCGTTGTGGCCCATGCCGAATCCACCATTGGCATACATGCCAAACCCAGAAGATCCGTTGGTGTGAACTGGGGTAGACAAGCCCGGCGGTGCCGACAGACCTGGTGGTGGTCCAGTGGCTGTGGAGAAGCCGGGAGGTGCGCCAACATTACTCCCAAAGCCAGAGAGGGGGGTGGTTGGAGTAATGGCGGACGGGGGCCCCATGCCGCCGCTCTGGCCGCTGCGCACACCCAGAGGGTTCTTGGAGAAACTCAGCCGTATGCCACCCTTGACGCTGTTGTGTAGCATATAACCGTACAGCTCGCTAAGAGCCTTTGTGGCAAACGAAGTATCTTCGAATTCGACAAAGCACATGGGACCGTTCTGCTTGGTCCGGAAACAAAGGCGCTTGTACCCGCGCTGCTTGGAAAAGACGGCCTTCAGCTCGTCCTCAGAGGTGTCCATCGGCAGATTACCGACATAAAGGGTGTTGCAGGGTGGGTTCTGATCCGCGGGGTTCACAGGGGGGTACGTCGGTCGCGCAAAATGCTGAGAGTACTGCTGATAACCGCCATTTGGCGTGTTGCTCAATGCGGATGGGATCGAGTGTGGAGACATGGCGGACAAGGCTGCACTAGGTGACTGCATATTGGCAGTCGAGCGGGGAGAGGCAAAGTTCGAAAGTGGTGGGGAAGCCATGCCATTGACGCCGTTGGTGTTCAAAGATAGGGACTGGAATCGCGAGGCAGATATAGCGGTGTTTGGGTTTGTCGCCCTGCGCTGGATGCTCGATTGCGCAGGAGGCCCGCCAGTGGCGTAGCCAAGTGGATCGTTCAAGAGGCCATCATCGTCGTCGGCCTCGTCGTTAATAACGGTCTTGCCGAGGTTGCGGCTTCCGAAGGAGGTGTTGACGGGCGATGTTGGCGAGAAAAGGTTCGATACAGGGAATTCCCCGTTGCCAAGGCCGGGGGTCCCGTTTGGTGGGGACATCTTCTCCATATTTTGGAAGGTCCCGTTGTATCGCGATGATTGACGGCCATTGGTGGTAGCGCCGGCGATCCCGGTTGAGATAGAACCTTGTCGCGCAGGCACGCTATCGACGGTGTTGCGTCGCGATCCGATGGCTCCTGGAGACGGGTCTTGCATCAAGTCCACGAGAAGCGTGGCATCGTTGGTGGCATTGCGCTTTCCGTTTAGCATATCCCGCGCCTCCTTTGCGCCCTCGTAGGTCTGGAAATGGGCGACGGCTGCCGCAAAGCCCTTTTCGTCAGTGTACCTCGCCGGATGCACCATTTCGCAGTCGACCAAGTCTTTGGCGAAAAGCAGGATGTTGCGCACAGCGTCGCGATCGCTGTTGCTCGGCAGCTTGCGCAGAAAAATTGTGTGTCGGCCTTTGATTTCTGGGCCGAATTCATGGTCGTTGGCGGTTGAGAGCATGGAGAAAGCGTTCTTCTCTGCCGGTCGGCGCTCGCCGAATGCGCCATGCATGCTGTATGCGTGGGACGAGGAGAAGACGTCGGCTGTCATGGTGTTATGCGACGCGAAAGGCTTTGGTGGGGACGAGGAGGTGGAACTGCTCAGGGAGCCGTGCATGAACGGGCTGTTGGAGAGGTTCGAGGGACTCGTGCTGCTCGGACTGGGCCCAGCGGCCATTTCTTCCTTTGTCGTGACGGTATGGCGGCGGCGTGTGGGAGACAAAGGGCTGCGGTCGAGGCGTGTCGGGGCGGGCGAAGCGAGCAGTGATGGCGATCAGCGAGAGGGTGCCAGAGGCGTCAGGGTCAGGGTCCGGACCGAGTGCTGGGTGCGATGGCGCCTGGGTGCAAAACAGCTTCGAAACGTCGTTATGCCCACGGCCAGGTTTTGGCGGGCGCGAGTCGCACGTCGCAATCGCACGCGAGAGAGAGGCCGATTGGCGCGCTGCACGGGCACTCCAAGAGTCACGGTTTCGAAGTGGGCTGCAGGCGTGGGCGCAGCCGCCGGGAGGAGTGATGCAGCTGTCCGGGTCGCGGGCGTGGTGGGCAGAGCAGCGGAAATGATGCACAACAACGCGACGGGCAGCAGGCGAGGCCTGATATGGGGCCTGGAAATGCGGCGACGAAGGGGAGTGCTGTCGCGCGCTGAGAGGGCAGGCGGGGCCTTGAGAAATGCGCATGCAGCGACGGCTGCACTGGTAATTGGAGGCAATTTGCTATGAGCAGAGCGGCAGAGGCCAATCGTGGGCGCTGGCCGAGGGGAATTGGGGCGCTGGACTCGACGTGTAAAGCTCGGATCACCCGTCGTTGGTGCGCGGGCAGCGAATCAGCGACAGTGCAGCGCGAATGAGTGTCGTCGGGTGTTGATAGAGGGGGAGGAGAAGGGAAGGCAGTGAATGGCAAGTATGGGGTAGGATGCTGGATGTTGGATGGACTATGGCGGAGGACTATGGCGGAGGGTGCAAGGGGACGGGGCCTGCTGGGTTATTGGGCTTGGGTTTGGGACGGGCGCGACTAGATGATAACCAGGAAGAGTGCAGACTGGGTAGGCTCTGACGCGGACCACCTGAAGCTTCGAGGGAACCACACCCGTAGAACGCTAATTTGTCGTCGTCTGTGCTACCCGCTTACTCGCACAGGTACCGCTCAGCGACGGGCACCACCAGCTAGACGCAGAGGGGTGTTGTCGTGTGTCGCCGGGTTGCTCTTTCCTCGCGCCCACACGTTCCTTCCCCTTGCGACCCAGAGGTGGTGCGCCCTCATCCGGCACCACCACACTCGCAGCTCGTCTCTCTGCGACACAGACACACCAGCACTCGGCCATATCACCGCCAGCTATACCCAGCCAAGCCCGGGATGCGGTGGCGGCGTTCCCATTGGCAGCCCTAGCTGGCTTGCGGTGTCGACGGCGAGCGTGGGATGCCCTGATGCAAACGCCCTCTGCAGCTGGCGTGCCGTCGAGCGCTCTCGTCTCTGCGGCACTGCTATTGCCGTGCGCCTCGACTCTCGACTCCAGTGGCGGCTCTTCTCCCGTCCTCACTGCAATCCTGCCAGGGCACGATGTGATGGGGGTGGCCCCTGAGATGGCGCTCGCATGCCCGCTCAGCTTCAGGCTATTGCAAGCGGCATTATCCTGAGCGCAGTCAAGCTCATCACAAGCTCGCCGGCCACACTCCGAACTCAAAAACCTGCCCATGGCTAGCGTGCCGCGGTGTGGCTTATGGCTTGCGACCCAAATTGCGACCGAGCCCTCCAAGTCTCGTGAATCCCGGTCCTCTGGTGCTCAAGTACCGAGCCTGAGCGAATCACGCACGCGGGTCTGGCAACGACGATCATTTCCAAGCTACCCTCTTCTCGATCCATGGAACAGCTGTTCGAAGGCAGCGCAGCGCAGCGCAGCGCAGCGCACCCGCCGTTGGCCCTTCTGCACCACTCCACATGCGTCGACGGTAAGAGGCTGGCAAATTCCGGCTCTTGACACCTGCAGACAACACCTGCGGGATGCTTGATCACTCAATAATAGTGTTTCGCTCTTCCGCCGCGACATGGGTTAGCTCAACGCTCAGCATCTCTTCCAGTCAGCATTTAGATCAGGCAGCAGACGCAGCGCGGTTCACTCCCGCCAATGGCCGCAATGTGATGGATTGCTCGGGATGCCGGTGCTGTCCACCTCCCGAAAAAGAACTTGTCAAATAACGCAGAGCCGCCAGATATCATATGGCCAGCAGCACGTGGCCAGAATGCTGTCAACACGGCCCAATCAGGGCGCTGCGACTCGCTATCTTTCTTATTTGAATCGTTGCGCAATCCGTGTCTGCCATCTAGGCGTATCTACTGAGAATACCTCGAGTATAATCATAACATCGAGACGCCCCGGGGTCGCTTCACCATGACACCACGTGGACCCATCCTGCGGAAATGCATCCCATCAGGTCAAGAGTCCTGAGTTTGTGTACCGACAGTAGCCATACACACCGGAAGACTTTACAGCCTGACTAGCCAGAAATCGAAGTGCAACGTCTGGGATGAGCCCGATTCGCTTACATTCTCACACATACGCTAGTCGGACCACTTTCTTTGTCAAGGTATGAGCTCCTTCTGATTCTACCCTGAAGCAGCTAGACGGCAGTCACTAGCGGACGACTAATCGCCGAGCTACTGCGATTCGCATCATCACTCGTGTCAGTGTAGCCTCAGGGTATACGCAGCTGACACCGGCCGTCGACTACTCTAGGTGAGCCGAAACGGCACTTCACAGCACTACATGTGGTCGAACACGGCGGATGGCATCAACTGCACATCACAACGCTTATCGTCAAGTACAACGAGACGTGGTTCACAGAAGAGAGCCGGTACTCTCGGAACTGGTAGCCGGCTAATCAACGGGCGCCAATACTGTTACACTTGCTAAACGACACTGCCTCGTTACCTCGTCTTCTCCTTTCTTTCCAACCTTTTACAAGCAAATTCAGACACTTTAGCCTCGTACTACGCACCAGCCTTGTTTTGATGGTCGTCCTGGCAATCAATTGAAAACGTCCACAGAGATAGTACAGCAACAGCTTTCACGTTGTAGTCACCGGGACATGAAGAAGCGATATCCTTGCCTTTCAAACTCAAAAGGATGGACTATGGCCCTCCACGGTTTTTGTGTCTGTATACGGACTTCTTGCCGAGATTCAGCTTCATCAATTGAAAACCTCACCGATTCAATTTAGTCTTTGCGAGGCTCCCGCTTGACGTCTCAAAGATATTGGTCGTCCAGCGCACGCCCCTCGAACGGAGTACCCCTATCACCAAAGTACGCCCATAACATCCCTGTTCGTATCTCAGAATTACTGCTATAACAGTCTCTCGCTTTTCCTGAGGTCTGGTTCACATCACGCGCAATATTGAAACGGTCTCTTTTCACTCTACTCGAACACCGATTGGTCCATCCACCTGTCAGTGTAAGCTAGTCTTACACCCACTCGCGGTTGGGAGACTAGTGCACATCATCGCGACCGCTGGTACCCTGTAGGCGGACACTGTCGATAGATCTCTCCAAAGGACTAATGTACCGGACATTGCTCCCATCTTGCTCATTGGGCAATTGCAGAGCCGACCATCACTCTTAGCTTCACGCTCTCCACATTTTGACCCACTTCATCGACTAGCCGCGAACAGCCGCAACGACATGTCTCGGCCTCAACCTCGTCAGCATTGAGGCTCAAGGAACACTCAGAACCGAGGGGGGTATTTTACACCGTCATAAGATAGCGCATAGCGCCTGGCGTCGACTTTGTGGTCCAATCACCAACGTGAAGCACCACGTCTGAGCAAGAAGCCGGGAACAGACTACGCACGCTCGTTTAGCTCGAACTTAACGCATGGATCGCCGACCCAATACTTCGGACCGTTGCACATGCAGCCCTTGAGCGCCATGGCGGGGAAACGCAACAGCCACTATCGAAACTCCAAAACTCAAACATCGCATCGCCGAACCTCTCGTAACGCCGCACTGCCTTCCGCACAGTCACAGCGCTTCAATCAAGTGGCGAGACATGAACAAGTGGCTGAGCCAGGTTCAATCAGGTGACTGATGGTTCATGCAACTTGCCGTGCGCCTCTCGCTGGCGTGAGGTCAGACGAAGAACTGCCATCATCATGTGGCTGCTTACGAAGGTTGGTGAGTCGGCGGTAATTGAGGAGGATTTTCGGACAAAACGCCCGGCGAGGAAGATGCATGTTCGCCCCCTGTCTGCTTGTTGCGCGACTCATGGCATGCATCTCGGTTAGTCGAGGTACAGATCCACTGGAAATGACAGTAAGTCGAGAGGCATATTTGAATTTCTAACTTGACATTACAAGCTCTAATCCGTATAGTTCTCGTTCTTCAGCACGAGCCTATACCGCGGCTTTCCATCTTCGAAAGCGACAACCGCCTTATTTGCATCCTTCAACAGAATTTCTTGCGTCCAAGGCTTGATGCCCTTCTCCACCACGAACTGCAGCATATCCCGAATCTGCTGAGTAGAACCAACGCCTGATCCCGTGATACGGACCGCCTTCATAATAAGTGTGAATGCCGGCACCGCAGGCAGCGGATCCTCGGGTGCTCCGACTTGCACAAAGGTGCCCCTCAACTTCAACAGGCTCAGGTACCCTGAAAGCGGTATCTTGTCAGACGAGACAGTTGACACGATCAAATCCAACGACGACGCATTTTCGCCTTGGTCCCAGCCCTCATCCACCGTGGCGATGAAGCGATCAGCCCCAAGTTTCTTCGCATCCTCCTCTTTCGCATGGGTGCGCGATATGACCACCACCTCTGCCGCACCGAGTGCTTTTGCAAACAGCACACCAAAATGCCCCAATCCCCCTAATCCAACGATACCAACGCGCTTGCCCTTTGCACCCCACGTCACAAGCGGATTGTATACCGTAATGCCACCACACATCATGGGCGCGGCATGCTCGCTCTCAATCGCATCTGGGATCTGGAACACAAAGTGCCCAGGTGTGCGGTTGTAGTTTGCATACCCGCCGTAGGTTTTTCCCGTGCCATCTAGGAACGCTGCTCCATACGTGCCGACAGCAGATGCGCAATGGTTCTCCGAGCCCTCGGAGCAGCCAGGACAGTCGGGCTTGCCGCACGATTGAGCCATGGCGCCTACGCCCACACGGTCGCCGACTTTGACGTGTGTGACGTTGGAGCCCACGCGCACTGCTTTGCCGATGATTTCGTGGCCCACGACGCACGGGTACGGCGTCGGGTACCAACCTGATCGCAGCGTGTGTAGGTCGGAGCCGCAGACGCCACAGTGCGAGATTTTGATGTCGACGTCGTTTTCGGACCAGGTCTTGGGCGTGTATTCTTCCCATTTCATGTTGCCTTTGGCTGAGGAGGAGTCGTGGCCACACCAGCCTTCGAATGTGTAGTCGGTCATTGTCGGGTAGGTGGATGTGACTGTTGTTGTGAAGTCAAGGAGCGAAGTGTGAGTGTAAGTGATGATTGTGTTAAAGATGTGCAGAATTTGGGACAACCAGGAACTTATAGTCTTATATTACCACGAGCCCTTGACACGCCGTCGCTTCTCGTCCGTTGCGCATCGGGCCTTTTCTCTCTCATGGTTAGAACAGCCGGTTTTATCATACAGTTCGTGTCTAGCAAGAAAGCTGTCGTCCAAGAAAACGGAGATATCGGCGGCAGTGAAGCAAAAAGTGCACTTTGTGCACTTTGTCTCGTCTATTAGTGGAGTCAAGTGCACAAAATGGAGATAATAAACGGGCTTAGCGGCCGAGATGAGACCGAGCCATGAAAAGCGCATAGGAATACTTACCGAACAGTATGTAGACTAGAGAAGGATGCTGAAATCGCATGTTCGGTAAGTAGTAACAGTGAATTCCAAAGGCGGCACATGTCGTCTCTTTCCTCACTGAGCCCAGTATCCAAAGGGAAATCCAAGATCCGTCTAATCCCAAGTCCCAAACTCCTCGTCTTTCCAGTCCCAACCTCCCCGTCTTTCCAGTCCCAAACTATCCGTCTTCCACTCTGAAGTCTTTCCTTTCCCATCGCTTCCAACCCCCTTCTACTCAGACCCATCCTTCTCCTTCGCATCCCTTCCCAACCCCTCCTCCCTCTCCCCCTCCAACCTTTCCTGCATCGCCCTCAACTCCACTTTCCTCTCCGTCTCACCCAAACCCGGCTCTTCATCTCGCGGTCGTACTTGCTCAACGGCATAAAATCCTCCACATCCGCCGACGTGACGATGTCGCTGGGCGTCGGACTGCGCGTGGCTGCGCGGCGTTGGATATCGACGAGTGAGCCTGTGGACTGTGTAAGTAAGTTTGGCGATGGGGGGCCGGGAGATGAGGTTGGGGGTGGTGTGGGAGGGGCGGATTGGAGGGTGGGTGAGGAGGGGGCGTCGATGGGGTCCGAGGAGAAGAATTCGCGGGTTGCGGTGGTTTTTGGGGGGAGGGAGGTTGTTCTCATGGTGGATGTGGACTTTGTGGATGTGGGCTTGGTGGCTGGCTGGCTTGGGGCGAGGATAGATGGGCGTGGGAAGGTGTGGGAGGTGTATAGCGTGGATTCGGGCGTTTGAGATAGCTGGCGTGAGCGTGAGTTGTTGGTTTGCGGTGAGCATGGCTTTAGAATGCTGAGGTGAATTCGACTTCGACTTTGTGAGCTTGAGTTTGACTAAGGAATTGTGAGACTTCCCGAATGTTTCTCGAGGACGTATACGATGTGTCGTGTGATATAGTCTACGCGCCAAAGTTTACTCGAATTTAGAGCTTTCTTACAACTCTGCCAGTTATTAGATCGCTAGCTTTGAAATTAGCTACTACACTACAAGAATATTAAAGCTAATGTTAAAATCTTAGAGCCCTAATATACATCGATACGCTGCAATCTAACCTCGCATGACTACATCTCACTCACTAAATCGTCCTCCGTTCTTCTTCCCACTCAACTAACCTAAAAGAGTCTACTTCTCTTCTTTGCCTAAATCTACTACTTGCTCTTTCTATCTACTTTCTACATACAAGCAAGAAAATACGTTTTTCTTTCTTCTTATTAATATTATGTTAGCACGTAGAGTTTTATTTGTTTATTTATTTATAAAATATAGAAGTAGTAACGCAAACCACCACTGAGTGGCCCAACTCACCGAGTGGCCCAAAACTTGCCAAGCTTAGCTCCTCTGTTCTCTACTCAACATGCCTCAACCGCATAACGCGTTATTACTTGAACATGGAGGGAGGCTACAGCTTGCTCTTGAAGCCTATAAGTCTAGTCAATTTTGAAGCCACCAGGCTGCTGCTCAGGCCTTTAACGTTAAACGCCATACGCTCTCTTATTGCGCCCAAGGACTGCTCTTTCGCGCAGAAGCCGCCCCTAACTGCCAGAAGCTCACTGCAACTAAAGAGCAGACAATTGTCTGATGTATACTTGACCTTGATTTGCAAGGATTTGCGCCCTGATTGTGCAAGGTGGCAGATATGGCTGACAAACTGCTGGGTGTACACGGTGGTGAAATAGTTAGCAAGCACTGGGCTGAGCGCTTTGTGACGCGTTCAGGTGAGCTCAAAATAGCCTTCAATCAAGTCAAGGGTAGGCAGAGGATACTGCAGGAGCATCCAGAGATCATTGGCGTGTGGTTCACACTAGTGGAGGAAACTAAAGCCAAGTACAGTGTCTACAATGACAATGTGCACAACTTTGACAAGACTGGCTTCTAGATAGGCGTGATTAGGTCTATAAAGGTTGTTACAGGCGCAGAGAGACATGCAAGGCCTGATCTAATCCAATCAGGCAATTGCGAGTGGGTTACAGTGATCTAGAGTGTGTGCGCTGCTGGGTATGCAACCCCACCCTTCATTATCTACAAAGGACGCGTCTATATCTCTGCGTAGTACAAAGAGGCCTCAATACCGCGCAATTGGAAGCTCTCAGTCTCTGAGAACGGCTAGACAAACAACGCGCTTGGTCTAGAGTGGTTGAAGCACTTTGATGCGCATACAAAGACATGCCAGGTAGGGGTGTACTGGCTGCTCATTTTGGACGGCCATGAGAGCCACCTCAACCAGTATTTTAAGGACTACTGCCTTAAAAGCAAGATCCTAACCCTCTGTATGCCCCCCTATTCATTGCACATCCTCTAGCTGCTTAACGTGGTCTGCTTCTTGCCGCTGAAGCGCAAGTACTCCTAGTGTGTCAAAGACTTAGCACACTGACGCGTCTTCCACATCAACAAGGAAGGCTTTCTCCCTGCCTTCAAAGACGCGTTTTTTAACGTGTTTATGGAGGACAACTGCCAAAAGGCCTTTAAGGCAGCAGGGCTAGTCCCTCTGAACGCGCAGGTAGTGTTGGATTGCCTTGAAGTGCGGCTGTGAACCCCGCTAGAGCCCCTCCTCCCAGAGATGCCGTGGCAGTCAAAGACTCCAAGCAATACTCACAATTTTGGATCTCAGTCAAAGCTTGTACGCAAGTCCTTTACTTGCTTGCCTGTTACTGCGCAGACAGGGTTTTCTCAGCTTGTAAAGGGCGCTGAGCTAATGCTACACCAGAACGCTCTACTTGCTGCATGCAACCACAAGCTTGAAGAGCAATTGGCAGTAATTATTAAAAGGAAACGCGCAAACGCAAGCATATCCAGAATTGTGGCACAATAGAGTATGGTGACGCAGCAGCGCAGGTAGCTGCTGAGGCGTCTGCGGCGCCTCAGCGTTCAAAGAAGGCTCGTGGTGGTGGTGATCAAGAACTAGCCCAACTAGCTGTACGGGGCTGTGGGAATTGTGGCAGGACTGGGCACAATGCGCAAACATGCAAAAATGATACAGAGGCATCTTCTGGATCAGATGCCAGCATGACGTACGCTGCCTCCTTGTTTGATAGCAATGAAATTGAAGATTTGTAACATGAGTTTACTGTGCCAAGAGATTTTGGGGCACTCGGTGGAATGGGCCACTCAGTGGTGGTTTATGTTATATTTAACGTTAAAATTACTGTAATATAGCTTTAACGCTTAACATAGATATATTAAATTATTACTATTCTCTCTCTCTGCGCTACGGTGGTATAACTGCTTGTACTCTTTTACTACCTCTACTCTACGCACCTTACACTTGTCGTGTTCGCAGGAACCCTATTCAGGCTTCAGTATGTCGTAAAAAACCAACAGCCCGATCACCAAACAAGTTCACCCATATGCCAACTGCTCCAATCGCTATCCTCTCCATTTCCCTACCTTGCTTCAGTCAACGTTTCTTTTGGGGCCCGCTCCCCGATCCGCCAAGTGTCTTGTTCAGCCACCCAAATAAGACCCTCACCAACTCCTGCCCAGCACCAACCTGACAGTGATAGCCAGCGACCCCAGTGAACTTATGCAAAGTAGCCCTATCCCCCAACGCCTCCTTGACTAGCTGTGGCTGGCCTTTAAAGAAGCTTTCGAACTCGGCATCCCCGACAAACACGGGTATCTTGATTTGGTCAATGAAATCCTCGACTCGATACTGCTTGACCTGCATCAACATGTCAGAGGGAGACTGCGTGTTGAACGTCCATAGTCCTTGGTTGAGGCCCAAGAGAACGTTGGTTGGAACGTCTCCAGAAGCTCGGAGCGACAGGACCTCGTGGTCAAAATCCGTGTAATTTCCTGCATCGAACATGGCGACGAGCGATTTGGGTAGCCCCGAAAGAAAAACAAGAGAAAAGTCCCATACGCCACCGACGAGAAGCGCGGCGGACAGTCTGGGTTCAAAGGCTGCGGCTCGTGCTGCAAGATAGCCGCCAAACGAGTTGCCGAGAAGGACAAGCATGTCTGGGTCGACAAGATGCGATTTCTCTCGGAAGAGGTAGTCAACGACAGGGGTAACTACGCGCTCCCAGTCTGGGATGAAGCCAATCTTCTGGTTTATGCGCACAGTTGGTTGTCCTGGGCCCTCATATGTGATGCAGTTCCACCCTCGAGCCAGGGCGGGCACGCAATACACGTGGTAGGAATCCTCTTGTGCAGCATCGAAGCCATTTCCGACGATCAAAGTGGGCGCATTGGCGTGCTTGTTCTCGGGTGCGGCGTACCAAATCGCCTCGATGGTGAAGTTCCCCTTAGTAGCTGGAATGCGAACGCGCTCGCCCGGGATAGTCATAGCAACCAAGCCCTTGTCAAACGCGGCAATCTGCTCCGCCCAGAAATCGACGATGCGTGGATCGCTCCAGTTTCCAAAGATGTAATTGGTGGCTCTGCGGAAGTAGTTCGAAGCAGAGAACCACGTGTCTTGAACATTGACTGAATCATACGAGTTGTCCGGGTCTTCAGCTTGTGCTTTGGTCCGGTTGGCAAGGTCATGGAATTGCTGGGTAAAAGATTCCATATTTCCAGCTTCGATGTCTTTAGCAACGCCCAGAACAGGTCCGATGTCTGCTCCTCCAGCAATCGCGAGGCCGAGAGGAACCAGGGTGTCGAAGTGAAATGCCGGATCCGTGCTCAGCTGTAGCATAGGTTCCTCTTCAGTGGAGTTGTCTCCAGCTGCAAGACAGCCGTAAGTCATTGTAGCCACAAGAGGCCCATATGTGAAAGGAGAGAATCTCATGGTGGAAAGAACAAGAGAACGAATATTTCTTTGGCAGGTGAAAGGTTTCCTATTGGAATAGTAAAGTGCGCGTCCTGTATGACCTGCTCTTCTTTACTTATACCTGAACCTGAAGCCTTTGATTCTACCTGTGCCGCAATGAATGAACGCGTACATAGAGAGAACTAGAGCTAGACCAGATTGGGTTCATGTTTTGCGACGAGCATTGACCACTGAGATGCCTAACTCTTAGGAGCATATTCGTTTGGGAATATCTTGCGATCTAGTAGCTGGCCTTAGTATGACCTTATGGGTCTGACTTGTGCGGCTGCACCACCGAGGCGAAGCATCCAATAGGATATCTTCCTTTCCCCTAGCTCCAATCAGTCATACTAGTAACCACGCGCGAAGGAGCGTTAACGACCCGCGCTGTATAAAAGCCAAGCGAATGTACGTACGAAAGCAAGGGACCTCGGGATAACATTCCTTCCGAGATTATCCGCGGGTGCTGGGCATGGTGGCGGATCTATGCGCAATTCGTCAGCATTGTGGGGTGTTCGCAGCAAGTCCCATGCTCTGACAACGCTCATCTTCATTTGGTCGCATAAGACTCGGTACTATCTTCATTCTATAGTCGAAAATAGCCGCTCTTCTTGTCACTGCTTTCATTCTTCATGGTAGATTACGGCCGTTCCGGAGGCTGCGCCACGTGCAAAGGACGACGCGTCAAATGCGACGAAGAGAAACCTGATTGCCGGCAGTGTCGACGCCATGGGCTTGGCTGCGGAGACTATAAGACGAAGTTGAAGTTGAAGTTGAAGTTCAGAGAGCATAACCACAAGTTCGGCCCGGTCGAGCGAGACACTGACATTGACGTTACTCGTAGAGGCTGGACAGTTATGGAACAGCAGTCGCCTTTTCCCTTTGGGTGCCGGTTACGAAGGATCTCGTTTTTTTGTTCGCATAGGACCCACCAAAATACGCACGGACCCGAGCGCTCAAAAAGAACGAGTTCCTTCGTACGGCCGTAACATCGACCACGCCCGCGGCTTCTTCGAATTCCTGGTCCCTTTCTATCGCTCCCAAAAACACGACTCTGCCCTCTCGCACGCTGTTTCTGCCCTGGCCTCATTGATATCGTCACTCCGGCGGTACGGCCGTAATGGCGCTAATGATTGCCGACCGCTACGACCGCGAGATTTAAATGCACACGCCGTCGCTAGCCTTCGAAGAGCAATCGCGGATCGCAAGCAAGTCAGTAAGCCGGCAACTTTATTAGCTGTGCTATTTCTGTAATTGTACGAAAATATTGTCGCTGTATACGGTCTTCGTCGTGCTGCCCGCACCCATCATGATGACGCCCTTTCACTACTCTCGTTGGCGCCAATCCGTCACGACTGGTGGAAGAACAAGAACGTATCCTAGGCAGAGACAGAAGCGAAGATGTACCCCTTTACACAGAAGTTGCTCAAGAGCTAATCGACGCGGTGTGCCTTAGCATGCCTCTCTATCTAGGCAACTAAACCCTACCTCCGAGCATGGCTGATTTCACCAATCCAGACATCATCTTGCTTCCCCGTTTTCTCTCAACTGCCCCGGCCAACAATAACAAACATTACAATCTCGATATACCATCACTATCAGACGAGCATGAGCATAGATGCTACATCATCGCCTAAGGGCCCTGGCACATCATGAGCCCGCTCAGCCGCCTCCTGCCCCTATTTTCCGAACACCCCATGACATCAATCGCAAGCCTTCTGTAGCCAGAACAGTGCCAGTGGATCCGCGCGCAATTCCTGCGATTACTGACAATAATGCATATTTCTCCGCCCACAGGATATGGTATCGACAGTGACAGTGACGTTGACGTTACAGCTGATGTTCTTGCAAAGCAAGTCCGGAGAGCCGCAATGTTCATGAGTGGACCATAAGAGGCGACAGTCGTAGCGATAGATAGTGAACAAGGGCAATAAGAGAAGTCTCAGCCGCTGGTTCCGGCTGCTTATTCATTAAAATCCGGGTGTGTAGATAGCACTACCTAGTCCTTGTCTGTATCTCTATTTCTAAAAGATATAACTTATTCATTACACTATCTATATACACACTCTTAGCCTTAGCCTTTTGTAAAGTTATCTAACTTTCGAATTTGCTATTAATTAATCTACTCTATACATATTCTCTCTCTGCACCTATCTACTATTCTTAACGCAATGAAAAACTCTACTTCTAGTATATTACTATTCTAGACTCTTAACACTATATACTAGTATCTTAAGAAAGTCTAATCTTAATTCTAATTCTATAGGCCTATATTCTTTGCTTTCAATAGAAATACTAGAATATAACTCTACTAGAGTGAGCTATCGAACTCCAGCTATGACACCGAAGAAGTCGGGAACTTTGCGGGATGCATAACACAGACTTTTCCAGAGGTGGAATGTAAGTAGGCTTTGCTGATTTGTAGTACCCTGAAAACACATCCTCAACTTGCAAGCGGAGGAGAAATCCGCGCCGGTTGAACTTAGTTATGATGTTAGTTGGGCCAAAACCAGACAACATGTGGAAGTATCATAAAGTGTAGCGCGAACTCACAATCTTTAAGTTGCGACAACGCCTAGAAAGAGCATCAGACTATCACTGTAGGACTACAGGCGGGCCTCATCATCACGTCACCTCTTAAGAGATTTGCCTAGTTCGAGACTTCGAAACTAAGTTAGCAAACCACGATGCTTTGGCGGACTACATAAAGTAAGACCGGAGCGAGGCATCTGCATAAGTCCTAGACGACCCGAAGCCCATGAAGCAGCGTCTGAAGTTCACCCCACGCAAGAGTCCATCCAGTCAACCCAGACTTCCCCAACTACAGGTCCTGCCACCGCCCGCGCCCAGCTAGCAGACAGCACCACCAAGTGAGTAGAAGTGAAAGCTCATACAACGAGCTGAAGGTGTACGCGGGTATGTAAAAAATTAGACTCCAGGTTGATAATGCCGCGAACGTCTCCAGGACTCAATATCACACTAACGTTAGTTTATTCAAAGTTGCTTAGCTACCTCCTCGAGCTCGTTTATATAGGCTGCATCATCGCTCGTGATTGGGTACGCATGCGGTATCGTCATCTACTGCTGAGTAAAGTTGTGTGGAGCACTTTGAACATGTAAATTTCGAGTAGACATCTTCAGTTGAGGTCTTGGGTTCCTAGAAGAAACTCTGGTGCTATTTTCTCCTACCCTAGTTCCCATCACAGCGTGTCGCCTCGAAACCAACTTTGGATGGGACACGGAAGACGGACACAGTGTCCGGGCTGACGAGGTCGTAGAGCCTGCATTATGCGTTACGCATGTGCATAGGTTGACATCCAGCTGTCTGCTCTATGAGAAGATTGCTCATTTGCTGCCTATACTGAAGCTGCACAAGACCCAGGGACCCGTCGTGTTCACGAAAACCTCAATTTATCCCGAGCCGGTTATCACATGTGTCAACCATAACAAGAAGAACCTAGCCGACGCGAAAGAAGACAGACTCATCGCGAGGCGCCCGTGTCATTCAGAGAACTCGCTAGTTCCGCAGGGGCGCATAGTCCCGAGACACCCAGTTCCGGTCCACCTCATGCTCAACGGCAAGTTTTCAGCAGGTACCTCCATATACAATAAGTTGTTTCATAGTAGCGCACTACAACGAATATCTGGATCCGATTGATATCTGGCAGGGACCTGGCGAGCTCGTGGTGGATTTTGAGGCCACCGAGTGAAGAGAAGGATTGATCTCAAGGTTTCGACATGCATTCCTATGAATGTTCTCACCACGCTTCTTATTTGACGGCAAATGAATGATCATCTGCATCTGGCCATGCGTCAATGTTTGTTTAAAATGGCGGTATCAGGCGCTTTCCTTTCCTTCAATTTGTCCATGGCTTCCTGCATGAATCGCAGGCCGTATTAATGAGGTTGCACGAGACTAGTTCATTGTATGGCCCATCTCGTGGAGTACTGCATCATTTTGATGACCCTCGCCCGATGATAAATCACAGCCCAGGCATGAATCTGCTGCTGAAAAGATGGAATGCATGCCATATCTCGTTGCCAGGTGCCTGTGCTCCATAACTCTCATCAGACCCCATTCCTGATGGCTTACGATCAACCATTGCGCCAATAAAAATATGTATACATGAGTAATAGTGACGTTGATGACTCCATATACCGGCCGCTTTGCATCCCCAGACGCAAAAGAAAGGTGATGGAGTTGCGCATGCTAGCATGCGTCTCCTGCCTGTGATAGTGTTAGCTAGGATATGAAGAAACTGTGACATACATACTTGAACTCCGCGAATCCTTTTGTCATGTGTATTCATGGCGAGTCTAATTTGATTGTCTGATCGCGCTTTGCCAAAACAAAAACATGTAAGAAGAGAATGGGACGGGCACCGCGCTGGCATGCGAGGGCGGCCTTGAGCTCGTTTGTGGATTATGTAGTTCGTTCACTTGAACGCTGAGCAGTCGACCTACACTGGGAGATATCCAACAGGGTACGGATCGTGCGACCTTTTGAGCCGTCGCTCTCTGTTCGGATACCATTCCGGAGAGGCATTTGCGAGCTCCACCCGTGGACCTCAGCGGCGAAAGCTACGTCTTAGTCAGTACAGATCGAAGAATGCAGACTTAGATGACATACCTCCCATACGTTGCCGCATCGCATTGACCTTACCACAGATCTGGCGGATGTCGGTCGGCGGGTAGGTCGAACCTAGCCGCACAGTCGATACTCATAGTCGGTGATACTCGAAGGTGTCATCTGCTTGGTGGAACCATTGACTGTATTATCGTAGGTTCAAACGTCCCAGCACACGAGAGCCTGTCTACCCTCATATGCTTATTTCAAATCGCTTTGAGTCTTTATAGTGTAGTGAGTCTAGACAGGCGTTCGAGACACGAATTCTTTCTTGAATTAATGGCAGGTGGTAGGCCGGATGCTAAAGGGTGCGTAGCCTTTTCGGTGTGAGCCCCTACGTGTGGGTCGCCGAGAGACACGCGAGCGTAAACTGTCAGATCTACACTGAATATGACAGAAGCAGAAGGACTGGCCGACTTGGTCTCGCAACTCAAGTTCTACTGGGACGCTGCAGCTGTTTCGACAGGCCCGTCAATCCTGCTCGTAGGCTACCTGACAAAGGGCGCCGGAGTATATGCAATTCGACGTACGCAAGGAAGCAAGCACCGGAACGGCATCCTCTTGAGCACTTTTGTGGGCGCGCTGAGGCAGATCAAACGCATCGCACTGGCACAACCCACAAAACTCATCCGTGCCAATCCAAACAGCATGTCCCACACCAGCCACCACACCTATTTCGGCGGTGTTCTTGCTGGAGACACTCTTCCTTTTATGGAAGGCTGCATCAAGACGTTCGCGTACGAGTGGGCCAACGATCCCATGCGCATACTGGAACATTCACCTCCACATCCTATCTCACAGTGGCTTCCGACAGTCGTGTTCACAAAGTTCGCCGACATGAACTACTCCGACAACGACGTTTTCAGAGAGAGGTTCCTCAATCGCTTACCGCTGAACTACACGACGACCGAATCCAAGTCGCGTGTTCGCCAAGGAAAGAAGTTCATGACTGGCCAAACCCTCCTGCAAGCAATGCACATCTTGATGCGCTCGAGTTTCTGTCCAGGTGATACGATCGCTGACTTGGTCAAGTGCCTCTACTTATCGAGCGATTCACCCTGCGAGGTTCTGGACCCCGATCGCGAGCCGATTCGAGCCGCTCGTCTCAACCTTCTCGAAGTGTTTCGCATCTGCCAGCAAATCGTCAACACCGCTGCAACGGACCTCGCGCGTACGAAATCACCGGTGCCTGTCGATACCTTTTGTGAGCCTGGAAAGGAGATGTTCATAGATACGTCCAATGGGGTTCGCCATATGATCACGCTCATGCACAACATCGACCACCATATGGCGGTCGTGAGGCCGCGTGGCCAACCGGTCCTCTCCCATGTCCGCAATGTGCCAGGTCTGCAGGAAACCATCCGGAACTTCGACTCGATGCGTGCGGGATGCACTGCGGTCGCGTCCTCGAGGTTCGCTTGGCAGAGCATTTGAGACGCAGTCGGGTATGTGAGGCGGGAACTGGCGAGATGGATGAGATCGAGCACCACGTCCATGGATGGCGAACGTGAATACTCGCGACCAATCGGCCTTTCCCTACGTCCGCAACGTGCCGGGTCCACAGGAGACGACTTAGAACTTTGGGTCGATGCGTGCGGGATGCACTACGGCCATGCCATCGGACGTTTTGAAGTGCATGAGGCGGGAATTTAGCGAAAAGGATGACACATACTTTGTAAGATATCGAATATGAAGATCGTCTAGCAAAACATATTCCTTCCATCAACAACGATGCCATACTTGGCGTGCACCTCTGCGATCCAATGAAATATACCATGAATAGCAGGCTTTGCTGGCATAGGATTACGAAAGCACATACCTAACACCACCAGGTACTTCAACTTTATTTGGCTACCCTACGGAGACCTGTCTATCCTCAGCACCTTTACGTACGTCTACTACATTGTTGATGGTGTTGTGAGGACAAACAGGCTTCGAGATTAGATTAGGCTGGAATATGCGAAGCAGCAGCGGCAGCAGACACGCACCGTAATGAACTTTAGACATTGATTACGCAGTTTTGCCGCACCGGTGTCAACTCACGCGTAGTATAAGAAGCAAACCTCCAATCATGACTCCAAGTTGCTCACAAGCCCTACTCGACACCAGTCCTTCTCCATGTCGGATCGGCATGGGCTGCAAAAGTACGCAGAACCGCAGTTGCTCCGCCACGATTCCCGGAATTCCTCGGACCATGTCGATACTGCTAGACATACTCCAACATCCCTACTCGAGCACTCATAAATCTTGACGCTTGAGATTTAGCTTCTTGCAATATTAGTATGATCGTGAAATTGGTGAAGAGCCATGGGTCTGACGATGTGTAGTGAAGAGTTAACGATGGGATGGTGGTTGATTGACTTGGCCCCGTCTAGGAGGCTAATTGGAGTAGTGAGCTGGTCACCATGGGACATATCCTACCAACACTGTTGAACAGTGAATACTCCTATTCCTGCAAAACAAACATGCGGTGCATGTCTCGATATATTCCCAGGCACCTTCATCGCTGATATGTACATTACCTAATATGTGAGCTTCGTTCGCGTGTAGCCGAGGTGCCTTGTCGTTCTTCCAACTCCATCATAACGCCCATCTTTTGAATTTCGTTCCACCCTTGATCTCATAGATGATTTATTTCGTCCGAGAATTGCTCGTAGTGTCGCCTAGAAGCAGAAAACCTGGTCTTCGAGTTTGCTGACCGGCTTCGCCTTCGCGTATCCTAGGCCCTCAGTCGCCTTCTTCATAGCGGCGACCATGGGCGGCGGTCCGCAGACGAGAATCTTGACATCGCTCGCGGGCGCAGGAAGCTTCTCCTTGATCATGTCGGCTGTAACAAAGCCAACGCCACCGTTCCACTTCTCGGGCGGGTTGTTGAGGACGTAATGTACCCTGAATTTGGAATCCTTGGCCGCAAGCGCATCAAGATCCTCCTTGAGCAGAATATCCTCGGGGTTCACGTTCGCAAAGATGAGATCGACCTCGGTAAGGTCGCCCTTGGCGCGCCCTCGGATGATGGCCTTGACGACCTGCAGCATGGGCGTGATGCCGGTGCCGCCAGCAATCATACCGAAATGCCTGACCATGTTGGATGTGTATACCATGGCGCCCTTGGGCCCCTTGACGCGCATTGTCTGACCGACTTGTAGTCCTGCGACATGCTTAGAGATGTTGCCGGTGGGGTATGACTTGATGAGGAGGTCGAAGTGGCCCTTGTCTTCGTCGGATGAGATTGGCGTGTAGGAGCGGACGACTTCTTTGGGCTGGCCTTCGATGGTGGCGCCGAGAGAGATGTGCTGGCCGATGGGGAGGCCGAGGATGTCAGTTTTCTTGGGCAGCTTGAATCGGTAGCTGGCTGGATTAGCTTTAGCGTCTGAATATCGATAGAAGTACCTACATGGCGGTGTTGTGCGAAAGGACAGTCTTCTCCTCGAGCTCAAAGTCTTGGAACTCGGCCGGCTTCAGCACCTTGCGCGAACCTGCTGTATGTCAGCCCGCCTGCGACCACCATGGCTTAAGAACTTCTTACCACCGCTATAGATCTTCCATCCTCCGACAATTGCTGCAAATGCTACGGCGTACGGCAGCCACGCCCTTTGGATTATCGTGATCCCAATCAGTAAAAGCGCGGTAGGAATATAGACGCCGTGGACATACTGCGGCTCGAAGGCGGTCATGGTTGCGTCGACTCTGGAAATAAGCTACAGTTTGGAGTCTGGATGGGTAGATGAAATGTCAATTCAAGCTCTAGGCGCAGAGTGCAGTGACGGAACTCGGTCGTGTGGGGCAGCTTGTGGACTCACCTGTTGTCGGCGAAGGATCGGGTGTTAAAAGTTGGCGGCCCGAGCGGTCAAGTAGCCTCCCCCGAGAGTCGCGATTGGCCGTCTAAGCGAGCTGGGATGAAGCCGAGGCTGGCGAGTTGGTGAGGGTTGAAACTGGAAATAAAGGGCAGAAAGCAGCGGAATACAATTTCATACTAACAAGTGGGTGCTAAGAGCTTTTGTAGGTCATTTGCTCAACATGGGCGCTGAGCGGAACGACTGAGCGCTTTCGGAAAGCGAATCCTGGAAATGTCTAGCGGCCACTTTCCGCACTCCAAACACTCCCAACATCCAACACTCTTAGCGACGATATCGGAACTGCCCATCTGCATCACATGCTCCCCCGGTTCGCCTCATAGACACCAAAGCGGTTGCCCTGCGGATCCTTGAAGTTCGCAAACCAGCCGTGCTCCCTTTCGGCGCTCTTGGGCAAGACCTTCACCCCGCCCAGCTGAACAATGTTCTTCTCGATCTGCCAGCAGCCAACCGTTAGTCTCAAGCCTCGGACGAGTTTCATTCATTTTTTCCAAAAGAGTCACATACCTCGTCAATCGATTCCACAAAGTAGTATACCGTGGATCCAATGCCCATGGGCTGTTCACCAGGCTTTGGACAATGATCGGGGAGTTTGACAATCCCACCAGATAGGCCTACGAATCATCAACATCAGCGTTGCTCTTTGTAAGTAGTCAAGGCGATAACCCACCAGATGGCTGCTCGAAGGTGTACTGGACCACAGTAGTGGGAGCATCAGCCGTGGCAGCCTCGAACTTCCATGCTGGAAAGAGAGCCGCGTAGAATTCCTATCTTCTGGTAAGTAGGTACTTGATGCTTCCCGCTATATGTCGGATATACCTTGAGCTTCTGTGGCTCCGCAGCCATGATTTCGATCCAGCATGGTGCACCGACCGGCGGAACCGGGGGCGCTTCTTTCTTGGCCTCACTGGACATGTTGAATGTTGAAAGCAAAGAGCAGCAAGGTACACGAATGAAATTGAGTCTTGAGATTGACAGACGCGAAAGATGAGGAAGAGGTGGAGATGGGTGATGCCTCATCGTCTTATAACAAAGACTTGTGCCATCGTCTGGGCACACCAAAGCCACCAGCGAACATGTCCAATCTGCTTTCTCAAACATGGTCTTTGTGTATGTCCAAGACTCGATGCTCGCTTTGGAACCCCGCATTCCTCGCGTTCATCGCCCAAAGCTGCATGTGGCGTTCCACAGCCGACGCTTTGACGCGCCGAGCTGGAACACGAACACGGCGCGATATCAGCTGCTCCCGCGATCCCGCGATCCCGCGCAATGAGCGGTGCGATGGGTGCGATTTATGCCTTTGAACGTTGGTAAGCTAAGATACAGCATTGACTGGAGTCAGGTGTCTCGCATGTCTTCGTGGGTGTTTTCCTCGAGCGTTGCATTGGCAAAGGTCTCGATGCAGTCCAAGAGTACCAAGATGCGTTCGCAAATTGAAGTACCTAAAGCAACAGGCAGCTTCGAGCATATGAGTCATAGTTTGCCAAGCGTGCTAGGAACCGTGCCACCAGAGGTCAACGCATGTGTCCGCAATGTACCCTATTTACTCAACGCTGAATTTCGATGCCTTTTTAGAATTCCATTTCCACACTATCAGAGATGTTCATGCCTGGAGATCGCCTCAGACAAGAGCTCTTGTATCGCCTCCGTTGGAAAGTCTTTGCAGACATCAACAACGTCAAAGTTGAGGACGGCTTGAATGATAATGGCGACGAGATACAGATGCCGTTGTTTGAGCATCGCTTCGCAGCAGAATCGATTGCCGACCCACCGGTCTATCACATGTACATCAGCAGCGCCGATGTGAATGAAAACGAAATAAACATTCCGTTGTTTTCGCAACCCCTCGCGAGAAAGATGGACAACCCATCACATTACGACATATTTGTCGGCGACCTGGATGTTGCTGATGCTGATTGCAATGTAATCAATCCAGAGGACGACCCAGAAGACTATCCGGACGTCAGCATCAACATACAGAACGCAGACGATCTTCCCATCACGATCGGCCAATTCGTCACAGTTGCTCACGCGTTTCTCGCCAAGTACGAGCGGCTCATTCGTATGTCTGCACCGTTGTTAAATCGAGGCTACAACAACGAAGACGGCAATCCTGTAGAGATAGACCTCGATCCTTATGATACAACTTTCTTCTTCGAATATGCGTCCTCGTATATGGACGGAGAAGATGCGCTAGTAGATGTGCAATGCTTTGCCCAATATGCGCTGGATCCGCCCGTGGAAACCTTCTACGCGAGACAGCGAGACAACGCGGACATACACCGACAGGATCGCCTAGATCGACTGAGACCCCAGGCGCCAGATCGCATCAAGCAGGATCTGCTAGCACGTATTCGGTGGAACTTCTCCAAGTCGGTGGACGATGTTGAGATTGAGGACGGGCTGGACGAAGACGGGACTGAGCGACGGCAACCCTTCTTCTCTGACCCTACGGCCGCGGAATCCCTTGCTGAACCACCAATCAGTAGTGTGCTCATCAACAGCGCGGACATTATCAAATACAAAGCTTCGGTCTACGCTCCTGATGGGTACCGATATCATGGGAAGTTGCTCGAAAACGAGAACGCTCAGTCCATCACCATCAAAGACTTCGTCGTCGCAGCACATGCACACATTTATGAATATCTGGGCACCATTGTAGATTACCGAAGAGACATGCGCTTGGACAGCGACTCCGGAATTGTCGAGCAAGAGCTGATCGACGAGCCTGATGTTCTTTTTAAGGCGGCTGCATGTTATGCGGTCGCACACGAGACGGCAGGGACTATATCAACGTTCATCACAAACGAAGATAGTATGACTATTGAAGCGTTTTGGGAGTCTCGGAGGAGCGATGCTGTCACTCTGCGCGAGCTGCGGGATGCTTATAGAGCGGACCGGGCTATGAACTAGGCAGTGCATGGAAGCTGTTATATCCCATGTGCTTGAGATTTATTGTACAGCCTTAAGTTTGTATTATTTCCAAGAAGCAGTTCCTCCGTGCCATCCCGTTTGGGAACGTGCAGTTGGTAATAATTTATGCTGTAAGGACACTTAACCAGTTTGAGTAATGTTTAGCGCATCCACGTCATCGGGCCGATCTTTGCAGCTCGTCGTAGAAGGTCAACGGTAACTCAGCCGCAGCTGAGCTGCCTCCCGTGTAGTCACCTTGTATTTAATTCAGCTACTAAGACGTTCACATCTCTGTTCGAGTGTTCTAATAGCTTCTTTCCTTCAAATTGAATTGCCCAACCACTCTGGTGCTCACAGACTTCTTTTGGTTCTCTAGAATTTTTACCGAACACCAATTCCAGTCGCGATGTCTCATCTCCAATATCATTCTTACGAAGGCGTCGGCGAACGCAACTTGAAGCAGTACGGCTATTCCCAAGCCGTACGCATCGGCGACAGAATTGAATGCTCAGGCCAAGGTACACATCCCACACCCCAACTTCCATGCACCCGCCCCTTAACACTCAACAGGCGGCTGGGACCCCAAGACCGGCGCATACAACACCAACATCGAAGCCCAAATCAAGCAAGCTTTCGCCAACGTGGACCTCAACTTGCGTGACGCCGGCGGCAAGGGCTGGTCGCAGGTCTTCCGCGTGAACAGCTACCACGTGCCGCTTAACAATGAGGCGCTGACTATTATGGTCGGGGAGTTTAAGAAGTGGATGCCGGATCATAGTCCGATTTGGACGTGTGTGGGGGTGCAGAGGCTGGGGGAGGATGATATGAGGGTTGAGATTGAGGTTGTTGCGCATGTTGCGGAATAGGTGGAGTACAGGAACTCTCGGTAGAGAAGAGTTGGATGGGGGGAATTTAACGACTTCAATGCGAATCTAGATGATGTTCCTTGAATTGATGTTGACCGACCATCTCAAATGTCGACGTTACGCTTTCTTTCATTGCGATCACGACCAGACCTAAAACATTCACACTGGAAGACCAAACGGGTAGTAGTCACGGGGACGTTACTTTCACAACGTGCTTTCTCCAAGTCTCTCGCCAGCAAACCCTTTCCATTCATAAGAGCAACGATCAAATGCTCGACAAAAACGCCCATAGCCTCTCGATACCACAACCATGTCCGCCACCCAACTCACCCCTCCTCTCTGCGCCAAATGCCGCAAACCCGCCACCCTCGCATGCCCCAACTGCAAAAACACCACCTACTGTTCTCAACCATGCCGTACAAACGACACAGCCCTCCACAGCACCATCTGCGGCAACTTCCCTGCCCTCGAGCCCCGCCCATCCGAACACCACTATCTATGCATCTTCTTCCCCGCCAACGAACTCTCCCTCGCCAGCGGCCCCGGCCCGCGCTTCGTTTGAATGCGGCACCACTACGCCGGCGACCGCCCGGACGATCTCGTCATCGACCGCTCCCACGTGCGCACCCTCATCGGCGGCAACATCTCCGCCGCGGAGACGAGTTCGATTGCCACCGCGAGCTCGGACGGCAATTTAGTAACAATATGGTGTTGTGGCACGACAACGGCATGCAGTGCAACAAGGCGCCGGGGAATGCATGTCTGGCTGCGCTGCTGGGCGATAAGGAAACTGCGGATTGGAGCTCGGCGCGCTGGAAGGGGAATTTGCTGGTTAATGCGTGTCGGGGACGGTTGGATGAGGTTAAGGTCAGGTATTGGGGGTCGCGGACGGAGAAGTTGTATGTGCCGTTGCATGTGGATACGATGGCGTTGGGGCCGGTTTTGGCGTTTTTGAAGTGGAGGAGTAAGAGTATTGCGGAGTATGGGTTGATTGCTTGAGAGGGGGGAGCGGGGACTGGTAGGGGAGGCTGGGACTTTCCACGGGTCGAAACAAGTGCCAGTGTACGTACTTGTGTTGTAGCAATGCACATCTGGAAAGTATTAGAAGATAAGATTCAACGGAAATGCATTGCCCTACGCTCTCGCGAGCGCAATCCCGAGCGGCTTTAGTGCAATGAAGAACAAGCAGAATTCTAAAAGCATGAACTGAAATGACCTTTTAGTGGGCTCATTACCTTCTGTAGACCTAGATAGCTTGCTCTGTACTCTTGTGGGCGTCATGTAGCCAATACCAGTCGATCTTTGGCGAGTACACTCACTGTCGTGGGATGCCCAACGCCCGATCCCGCATCAAAGCACTGAAAATTCCCGTAAAAGCACGCATAATTGAACAGCCTGGCCAAAACTGACGAAATTTCCAAGACCCGAGGTATAGTCCCCAGCTCTCTATGATCTGGAGCGTAGAGGTGTCGAAAACATCGTTTAGGTTCATCTGGAATGGTGTTGCGGCGCCCTAGTGTAGAAATGTCAGCCTGGGACCTTGCTTCACTGAGTGAACTATGAATGCTCTACTCATGTGACCCTCAATTGATTGCTTACCCAGCTCTCTTGTGTATACAGTCGCTCTCTGTATCTCCCTCAATACAACAACCTTCTCCTTCGTCTCTGCTCCATTCCCACACCAGACATTCCGAAGAAGAAACATTCTTCGCACGATCGGTCGCTGCAGTTGTTCAATATCGTGAACAGAAGGTGTGGGGTTTGCTTGTTGTGGTGGCGAAGAACGGAAGCCTCTGTGCAAAGGCTTTTTGGCCTCCGGTAGCTAGTGGTGGAAGGTTGGTGTGTGTGCTACAATATAAGAGACGGTAACGGAGAAAGATATATAGGCAGCAGACGCTGGTCTTAGTGGTTTCACCATGTTTATTGTAAAGAAGCTGCAATACAATGTTGAAGCTACGGGCAGGTAAAGAGCAGATTGAGACATTGTGTAACGAGCTGACACGTATCCCTTGCGCGCTTGGGTCGACGTTGAGTCATTCTCTGAACTGGACGAAACTAATGCTCGGTTAGTTACCCGCTACCATAGTTTGCAATCCAGGCGTCCATTATTTCCTGGGTTCGCCAGGGATTTCTAGAGGTGAGTGCGTAGAACGCTGCGGAAACTCATCAGGTCTGACACGATAAGAAGCTCGTTTCAGGGACCGATTTCATCATTTTTCACTATCGCCATGACTCTACATACTACTGATCAACTCTGTCGTACCTTGACACAATCCATCCCGTTCACTACTAATCTTTCAGAAAGCGACCTCCATCGCGTCGACAAGTACGGGTACTTACATACGAGAACCTATCTATTGCCGGCAAACTTCATGGTCATCCATCGGAACCTATAGTTACTGTGCGAAGATAGCTATTCAAGCTAGTCCTGCGATAGAAACTCTCCAAAGTCGAGCTTGATGTCCTCCAAAAGTATAGTATTACACACATCAGGCATATCCTCCAACGACAGGCGGCTTCTCAGAGCTGCACGGACATTCGCATACAGCTTTCTCTTCTCTCGCCGCTCAGCTGTAACTTGCGCTTCTCGCGCCTCTTGCTCTATCTCTGCCTTCAGCCTGGCAGTCGTGTTGTCGTGCTTGCGACCCCGGAGCTTGATTTCAGTTTCAGTATGACGCCCGACCAGAGGTCCACGAATTTCCAGCGCCTTCATTTGGCGTCGGAAGCACTCGAGTTCTTGTGCTGGTCCATGCTTTTGAGAGTTATGGTCGTCGCGCCAAGTGCCGGACCGAAGTTTCAGGTTCTTGAACTCGTCCTCAAGGCATGCAGCCTGGTGGCAGGCTCGCTCATCGGCAGCGGACCGATATGGAGCTGAGAAATAGCCAGGTGCAGACCGTTTTTCTTCCAGTGCTTGGGAGGCCCATCGGCGTTGCCACTTAGGCAAGCTATCGATGTGTGCTTGGATTTGCTCTTCCTCTTCTGGGTGTTCAATGTGCCTCCGTCGCCATACTTCGAAACGTCTGTAAGCGGCCCAATGCTCCAGGTCCAGAATGGCCCGCTCCGTCTTCGTCATGCTCTTGAGAAATCTGGAGTTACGGCTGGATTTCGCGCACACCTGGGCCCAGCGAAGAACGACGGGTGGTTCTTCGCCGCTGAGTTCATCCCACCATGCGCATCCAAAGCCGCCAATGCCTTGTGGAAGTATGCCGCGCCAATCTGAGTCGTCGTCTACCTCATATTGATCCGGAAAAATGCCACAGTAGTCCCAAAACGCGTTGCCGGAGGGGACTTTGTCTTCGTCGTAGTCTTCATCAGGAGCATTTTCGACGGTGGCGGTAATCCGCACGTGACTCAGACAGAACTCATACGCTTCTTGCAACTTCTGGAATTTTGCTGTTGCTTGATCTCGATCAGCCTCATCTGCTCTGTCGGGATGACTCTGAAGCGCTAGCGCTTTGTACGCGGTGCGCACTTCGACTTCAGAGGCGTTGGGTCGAATGCCAAGGTGACGGAAGGATGAGCGAGGATCTTGATCTGGCATGTTGTTGGTATTGTAGTTGAAACCCAGGTGGGTGGTTTGAGAAGGGCAGGGCGATTGCAAATTTGCTTGACTCAATGTGTGGACGATCAGTGGAGAAGATGGCTGTTGTGTTGCCTTATACATGTGTGAAATGTATTATTCGTTGCGAACTTTGGTACTTTCATGGTGTTACCTTGTTCGTGTATGAGAGTACCTTGGTTATATTTAGACCTTGAAAATCTGCAGCTGTTCAAGCGACACGTAAGCAAATATCATTTCACAGCAACTAACCACAGGATTGTTTGCTGCACACATGTAAACTTTCAAAGCCTTTCATAGACGTGCAATAGATCTGATGTCAACTTAGGCGATTCTTAGCTCCGGTCTGTTCATTTTGTTACATTCTGGGTACTGATCGCTGGTATTCCCGAACTCCCGTCCTTTCTCCTACCGATGATACATCCCTCAGCCGCCTAGTCGTCGTGCGCAGAACCACTTTTACTCCTGCGAGATCCAGCCGAGATGAGCAACGCGATCAAGATGGCAAAAGCAATCCAAATGAGCAACGCTATTAATAAAGGTGGACGAACCGATACCCCGACCGCTTGTGTCCAATAAACGATCGCTTCCAGAGGAACCAGAGATTCTCCATTCAAGAAATGGCGCCAAGGTCCTATGCAGTACCAGTACACCAAACAGCAGACGAACTTTACTATCCACTTGCTCAACGGTGTGAAAATTGTGACACCTATGTATGTCAATGCAACGCGCGATATAAAGCGAATGATGACCTCCGCGCAAATGGCGACGTAGATAAGCCATAGCTTAACAGACTCCAGCGTGCTTATTGAGCCGTCGAAGAGGCGTTGGCTAAGTGCATCAAAATTGAGTATAGCGCCGTGGAGCCGTATCCGAGCGTTGACTTGATCCACCATAAATTTGCTTGCAGTATAGGCTGCCATCAACGTCAAAGTATCGAGGCTCTCATTTGAAGCCACCATGAGTGGTTTTCGACATGTGGGACATGTAGATATCCCGTGGCGTACCATTCGATGGAAGCAGTGGCTGCCAAAGACGTGGCGACAAGGTAGGACTTGGATTGGATAGCAGGGTATCTCTTCATTGTCTGAAGGCTCGTTTTTGGTCCCATAGTCCCTCCAACAAAGCGAACATTCCCGCTCTTGATGATTCCAGATTCGCCGAGTCTTGTATTGTTGAAGTGCGGCTGGGAGGAGGTAAATCGGTGGAGGCGTCATTTTGTGAATGATCTGGAATAGAATATGGTTTGATATCGACTGAGGGACAGGTTCCTAATTGTAATTGAGGGGGATTGTAGATATAGGTATAAACGGGTAATATTTAAATTGACCATGGCAAAACTTGCTAATCAATGCGTTCCATGGTCGAGCGCGTACACCTTCTGCGGGGTCTAAGGCAACCATTAAAAGGTGTACCGTGGGCCTCTTTAGGTAGCGAGGTACGCTTGGCGCCGCAATTCAGCCTCAAACATATGGTTCTCTAGATTCGGAGGTTTTTAGTGCTTGCCCAGGTGCCGTTCATATAATGTGCGATCAATAGCGCACCGACTGCACAATACACGGCCCATGATGCGACGGCGACAGCGATAATTCCCGAGTAACCCAGAAAGACCACGGCAGATCGAGCGTACAGGAAATACATAGCTCGGAGGTATCGACTCAACAACAGCCGCTTGCGGTCCGCGTCTTGGTCTCGCAAATGCCGCCGTGCGACCGAACACAATGTCACCCACGCGCATGCGAGCCAGGCAACACACCACCATTTCAACTCTGTGTTCACGAGAGCGGGAGAAAGAAGCCAAAGCTCAGGATATTGTTTACCCCATGGAAGCGTGAGCAGCCAGCTAGCAGCCGAAAGCATGAGGCCATACTTGGCGTCCTGCACGTGTGAAAAAAGACCCGCTCCTACATGGCAATACCACAGATCCTGGGCTTCGACGAATGCAAGATCTCGTTGGACTAAGCGTGTATATACGTGATCGACGTATGTCTTCGGGAAGACGCGCTTCTCGGCGAACTGGCGAGTCGTGCGATCGCGGTTGGAAAACCATGGTAGCGCGCTAATCCACACTAACCGCATAGGTATCGCATCGAGTGTCGGATCGATAGACGCGCGGCAAAAGGGACATTGTTTTGTCTTGTCGGACTTGATGAAGGCTTGTGCGCACTTGCTTCCAATCAAATGACCGCAACGGGCGATTATCAGAGGACGGCAAGGTCGTTCGCCATCGTCGTCTGGCTCTTCTCCGAATTCGCGCAGACAAACAAAACAGCTCTCGCCAGGTTGTAGAGTCGTGGCAGGAGGGAAAGTGTACTGAGCGAACACTGCGGGAAGGCTGCTGAGGTTTTTGACTTTGGATATCATTTTAGAGATCCTATGTAAATCAGTTCTGGATGCCTTCGCGAAGTTGTGACGGTTCTGTTGCTGCGAAGATGGGTCTGCGAGGTTAATTAGCCTTGACTATCTCGATCTGTGGCTACGTTGAGTGTACGTTGGGTACTGAGCCTTGGAAGGAAGTAATACGATAAGGTAAAGAAGCCTCCTGAGATTGCGTTGTGTGCCAATGTCTCCATCCTCGTGCACAGATATATCAGCATGTGCTTTCCCATGGTGCCTTACAATGTCAGCTGCGAGTGACTATTTTCTCCGGACTCTAGACACCATGGAATCTACCCGTCCAACACCTATACCTTGCATATAGCGCGACAGCATGTTCATCATCTTACACAAAATCTTGAGCGGCTCATTACTGTAAGGCGTACGCGCGCACGTGAGGCGAAGCCTCGTGTGTCGGCTGCGGCCTGTACGATATATACTGTTCTGCACACCATAATCAACGTTCATTGATTATACGTTCCTTTTTGGCTGCATGGCGCAGCGGGTACAGACCTGCGTCCTGACAATTACTCACCAGACCTACGCAAATCTCCACCACCATGTGTTTGACAGAAAGCTTCGTTGACTCCTGAGATCAACCCTGATCAGTCATTGCTATTCTGGTCCATAAGCGTAGATGGGAACTAATGGCGTTCCGCTCTTCGTGGTGTCTAAAGGTGGATGGAATTTGGCAGAACAATGACCCGGGATTTTGTAGGGACAGCACTGTGGGGTGATATGTTGCTACACGATGCGTTCTTTCTGGTGATCAGCATGGGTAATCGTCATGTACGACATGTGATGCAAATCATAGAGGTCAAAGCGGAACGAACGCACTCCCGAAACAGAACCCGCGCCAGCTTACTAACCACCTCGGCTAATCTTCCCTTGCAAGCTCCATCACCCTTCAATGTTCTTCCCTCCATCCTCCCACGCCCTCGACACCACATTGCACCTTCGCACAGAATCCAGACGCGCATCAACGCGTGCATTTTACGTGACTGTAAGTGCCTCTTCCGCACCAACCCTTCCATTCCGTATGATGATCCCCAATTACACTTGACCCGAGCGCCTCCCGTCCCCTCTCACGCCTCACCCCGTGGTTTGTCCAAGACTAGCCCGGGTGCAGGTGATGGGTAGAACAGGACGGGAGAAACGATGGCGAGACTAAGATAGCTCTGACGGACTTTTCAATGACTTTACTGTGCTGTAATAGCTTTGTAAGTCAGCGCTAACCGATTGTCAGGGACCGAGTTGGATCGACCGCGACGAGTGTGGTGGTGTTGAACGAGATGCAAGCGCGGCGTAACGGTAGCAAAACGCGCACTCTTTCACGCAAAGGAGTCTCGAGGCTTCTGAGAGACCAAGTATCTGCGGCTAAATGTATGTAAATCTTGGCCGACCGTCACGCGCTCGCTCGCTGCTCACGACAACATCTCCTACGGTACGACGTTGAAGTATAGGACCGCGATATACACCAAGAAATCCATGGTGGGGTATTTCGATGAGTTCACTTCGCTCTTCTTGTTGTGCCAACTTCACGACTTTCGCCGCAAACGACGCTGCGCAACACTCACCCGTACAGAAATAACATACCTTCCACATCACTTCCAGCCAAGTACAGCACCGCCAACAACGCGCCCAATCTGCATCTTTACTTGTACGAAATATGCTCATCACGCAGCCGCACTCATATCCAGCGACCTTGCGATGCCACAACGCCTTGACACGTTCAAAGCAAGCAACTATGCGCCCATCAGCACGAATCGCACGATGGATGAACAACCTCGATCCTAGTGCAAACATCGACCTGCTTGTAGAAAGGCTGGTGCACGATAGGATGGCATTTCTGCATTTCGACTTCCTCGATGCGAGTCTGAGAAATGTGCGTCAAAGGTAAACACTCACTCTTGACATGACGCGAAATCTAGACATATCAATCAAGTCCAAACATGCCTCGACCTTCTCATTACGCCTCATTCACACACCCCATTCCCTATGCTTGAGTATGTTCGCCATCGTCGTTTTATCCAATTCTATGCTAAGCTATGCATGCCATGCTAAGCTATATGGTATCATTCCAAACCCATCCCATCCCATCACACCAAATCAGACCAACCCAAACCAAGCCCATTAACGCCCCGAACATGTCCTTGCCGAAAAACATATACAAACACAAACAGCAACACATACGCAAACCTCTCTCACCTCCTCCCAGGCCCCATAATCCCATCAACAACCACTTCCCCACCCTGCTCTCCCTCCCCCTCCCGAACCTCACTCTGCACCACATCCTTGGCGTGTTCCGGTTCCTTGACCCACATGCTCTCCTGCTCCTTCAAAATACTGCGCTGCAGCACATCGCTAACAGCCTGCATAACCGCATTACTCGACGCCGCCTTGACCATATCCTTGCCCAGCGTATAATGCCTCACGAAATTCCCATTACAATCGCTAATCCCCGGAGACACATCCTCGTTATCGGCTTTGAAACCCGGCCACCCAACAGCGTCGTCGCAGGGTATGCTGACTATGGTTTCAGGCGTGGCGTTGAAGTCGTAGCGTATGTATTCCGAAAACGCACGCTGTTCGTGCGACCAGTTTTCTTTCCAGTGCGCGCAGCCGGGGTAGCGCAATTCGGATGTGCAGTCGCGCCACGCATCCAACAGTTCGAGGGTCGTAGGATTATTCTGCGCAACGACGAAGCCCGTGTTCAAAACGCGCAAGTACTTCGAGTCTCGGCTAATTGACACGTTCCCGCGCCACTCCTCCGTATCCCAGGGTAACGCCATACTGGTATGCGACGCGAGGCCCCAGCGGTTAAACAGCCACTCAAGCGGCAAGTCGAGGTGCGAAATCGTCACGTCGGCGTCCATTGCGACGACGAATTGGTACTCCGGGATGAGTTCGCGGAACACGTGCGGCATAATCCATGTATCGTGGTGCTCGGGTATGTGCGCCGCTTGATAGAATTTGTAGTCGTAGCCGTGTATGAGGGCGTAGATGTAGTGGTTTATTATAGCGTTGCTGACGAGGCCGCCGCCGTGCATGTCGAGGTGTTCGAAGTCGATTGTGTCGGGGTTGAGGAGCTGGTTTGCGCCCGTGGGGACGCGCGTGTCGATGTCCACTATCAGAACCCGCTTGCCCAGGGGCTTGTTCCACGTCGACGTCGAGTCTGCGGTGTAGGTTTGGCCGGCGGCGGAGCGGAAGTGTGGGTTTGTGGGGTCGTGTTTGATGGATTCGAAGAGGTTGAGGATTGTGTCGCGGAGCCCGGGTTTCGAGGACCTGGTTGGGGAGGTTAGGTTTGGGAGGATGATGGGATGGTGCAGGACGTACCGGTACGGGTTCTTTACTATCTTCTCGTACAATACAGCTTCATCTTGCCGGAAGAAGAAAAATGTAAACGACACCAGTACTATGAAGACGGCAAGGCTGAAAAGGTAGTATCGCTGCGTCGCCAACATCTCGACACTGGGACGACAAACGAGTGGAAGAGACAGGCGAAGAATAGAATGGAAGGAAGACGAGGAGGAAAGATGCCGAAACTGAAGGTAGAAGTACGACACAAGGCTGGAGATTTGCGTAACCGTGTCGATCCGGGCTTGTAACTTCGACATGTAAAGCTATTCCGGGTCCAGAAGGCGGACGCCTCCGCTGCACTACACACGCCAGCTAGTGTTGTTGCCCGCGCCGTTTGTTCGTCGCTCACGCTTGCCACAACAACGGGGCCGTACCTGGACTACCGTAAGGGAAAGTGCCATTGCAAATTCCCTTTGACGTCTTGCCAACAAAACAGATCAAAACAAACCCACCAGACACAATCTCGCCTATCACAGCGGTAAAGGGAACCCAGCCCTCGCAGCTCAGAAGCTCCGCCCTCAGCTTCAGCGCGCACTGGGGCTGCAAATCCACCTCCCACCACTTTCGTGTGACGTCCACTCGCTATCGGCGCTAGTCCTTATTCATCGTAGCACAGCTTATATAGGGCTCAACAGTGGGCTTGGTGCTCCGCGGCGCGGCACCGTCTTGGCAATGTGCACTCAAACTTTTCAAAGACGGCACAAGGCCCTGAGCTCGCACTTCAACAATTCATCGGCGGCGTGGAGATCTCCATTTCGCGGTGCGATCATTGTATTCAGCCCATGTTGCTAGCTCTTGCGCCCGTGACGTTTGGATGGGATGTTAGTGGTACTGGGTAGTAGTGGCGTTGCAATGAATCTTGATGGGTGGGTGGTGCGAGGAGGTCAACAATATGACACGGGCTTTTGTATGATAGTGGACGATGGTACTGGACGAAGCACGACATATGGTGCAGTAAAGTTGAGCGGAGAGTAATGAAGGAGGTCCCAATACGTCTTCAGTAACGTCAAAGGATTTATTCAAAACCCCGGCACTTAATATCTATATAGTAGATGCCAGAATCCGATTTGGCTAGAGTAAGGCAAGCGACACTACATCCTTCGCTTCACACGTGTCAACGCTCTCTCCACTACCTTTCTGCCGAGCTGCGGTATGCTCTTCACCTGCTCGTCTTCGTCGTGCTGGGAGCTATCTGGATTGTGTTCCACCGTAACCGCCCGTACTTCATATCGTCGGGGTGGATCTTCCAGGCCGGGCCATATGTCGCGAGGCAGGAAATCGCCTTGCGCAAGGGTAAATTGTTCGCGAGCGCGCTCGTCTTCGGCGTGCAGTCTGTCGAGTTCCCTTTGTGCTTCTTCGGCTTTGCGCTTCGTCTTCTCGTGGCGTCGTCGCCGCGATGAAATCTCGACTAGGAGTTCTGCGTACGCTAGATCGAAGCGCTCGTAAAAGTCGCGCTGGTTCTCCCACTCCTCGATGCCGTTGAGCAATGTCGGCCGGGTATCGTCCAGCCACGATGTGTGGAACGATCGCGATGTTGCGATGTGCGACTTGACCTCCCCTGTGATTTGTGAGATCATCTGCAGTATGCTCGACAGCGCTGACGCTTCGTTGCGGAGATGGTTGATGTGGTTGTCGATCTGGGTAAGTAGGAATGTCATTTCTGAGCCTCGCTCTCGAATCTCCGTGACAACATCGTCAAGGTCATGTGCATCTTTGACCAAGACGGCAACCATCTCGAGCCGCTCCTCTTCGCTCATGGGCTCTGGTGGAGGGGCAAACTCGTCCCTAGAGTGCATCGAGGTATCACCAGTTGCTTCTGTCGCTGCCGCAGAACCACCCTCCGTATGTCGGAGGGCAGTCACACAAAGGTCGTAGTGCTGGACCAGCGACTGGAATGCCTGCGCAGCCTCTCTTGCGTGCACTTCTAGATCTTGGTATAGGCTCGGGATGGGACTGGGGTTGGAGGCGCTCGCTGGCGTCAGCGGCACGTTCTCGAACGAGGAATGCAGATTGTCCAGCGAGGTATCGAATGCATCGTTGCTGTCGTCGAGGATCTCACGAGCGGCATTGTAGCGGTCGATGCAGGCGCGCAAGGTAACTTCGAGGTTGGACACGGCGGCGCTGTCGATGAAGTCGTAGAGATGCTTCTGGGGGGTGCCGGGGGGCTGCAGGACAGCCTCGATGGGTGTTTCGCGCAGCACGGTGAGGGTAGAGTTCAGACCGGCGAAGGAAGTGTCGACGTCGTGGAGGAGTTGCTGACTGGGCATCAGCAGGACGCGGGAGATGCCAACGATGGCTGTACCTTGAACTCGACTGTGACTTCGGCCTCAACGACGTCTATGCCGCGCCGTGCTGCTTCGAGGGCGTCTACCTGCTGCTCTGCTATGTTACGTATGGCCGTGTTCTTGGCCGCGAGGACTGCATTCTCTTCCAGACGGCCTCGGGCGGTGTTTACCAGCTCGTTGGCGCGCCAGAGCACTGTCTGCGTGTTTAGTGAGCGTTTGGACGCGACAAAGTGGTTTACGAGGTCTTCTAGCGTCTGCGGGCGGTCCTGGTCATATGAGTGTGTCGAGCCGGCGCTGCTCGTGGAGGAGGCAGGCGACGGCGGAGACGCCATGAGATGCCTAACGGTCGGTGTTGGAATATATGGTCATGTGATTTAACACACGGAACGATAGACTACGTCCTGGTTACCCACAACGCGAGGCATCTCACATCGAAATCCTCTATCACCGCGGTGTTGATGTTGATGACCGCCTGTCGCATCTTCCCCATACCGGAGCTAATAAAGCTTGGCAGGGCTACACGGAAACAGGGTGCAAGGGTCCACATGGGTATGGCGTAAGCATCCGTGAACTACTACACTGGAGGTGAGCGGCATCTGAAGACGAGACGAACTTGTTAGTAATGCAGATTCGAGTCTTGTACAACGACAAAGTTGACTCGGCATTCTCAGTGCAAAACTTTGCCCTGTTAGTCATTGCTGGCGGATTTGCACCAAGTGCGGTATTGCGAGCGATGGCGTGCTGGCCTTGCGCAATCGCCAGCGCTCGGCATGGCGGCGACTGCAGCGATGGGCCGAAGCACATGGATCCATCTTGAACACCCCACGCCCACACCCAAAAGGAACCTCGTCGCCAGTCTCTTCTGTCACTCCCGTGCAGCTCCTGCAATCACCATACAAATTCGGCACCCGTCTGTCGAGTCCGCTTCGTTGTTGCACCGCTTATCCCCAGCCGAGCATCGCACCCAAACAGCGCAAGAGCAGGGTCAATCGCGCCATTTCGCCGCATTATTGCATCGACGTCCAGTCTCACCGCACCCGACAGCGACTGTAATGGTCCGATCTGCGCCTTCCTAAGGACCCTTCGTGCCTGCCCTGACCGCCGAGTCATCCGGGGCGGACGGCGTACCTCTGCGACGAAACCATGGCCACGCATGTCGCAATCGAGCACGACTTCGCACAAGCTGCCTCCAGTACCGCAAAACGGCGGCGGCTCTCCTGGCGCACACACCCCATGCCATCATCTGTGCCCCCAGACACGGCGCCGACTACTTCTACCGACCCTCACGCCGCCCTGATGCAGGGCCACGACCATGAGGGCCTATCTGAGCGTACCCGCCATTCGCACGGAGACAGCATAGGCGACGTCGATGAGCGCAAGTCGAAGCAGATCGAGAAGATGATCCAGCCGTACCTCGCCCAGCACATTCCGCAGCAATACAACCCCCTTGGCGGTGACAGAGACGGACAGGCCGCCTCGGGCAACACCAAGTACTGCTACCGCCACAGGCCTGATTTGCTGTGCCGCCAGCAGGCCGACGAGCCGTCCATGGAGCAATTACAAGAGGTATGTTTTTGTATTGAGTAGTCCCGTGATAAAGCGGCTACTGACGGCGCAGAAACTGATGCGCGAGTCGCAAGCCGACCAGCAGAGCATCGCCAACGTCTGGTCGCTCTTCTCCGCCGCCCCCTCGCGCCACCGCAACCTCATGCTGCAGGGCATCCTCGCCCAGTGCTGCTTCCCCCAGCTCTCCTTCATCTCCTCGTCGGTCCGCAACCTCATCAAGATCGACTTCCTCGGCGCCCTCCCCACCGAGCTGGGCTTCAAGATCCTCTGCTACCTCGACACCACCTCACTGTGCAACGCCGCCCAGGTGAGCCGCCGATGGAGGCAGCTCGCCGACGACGACGTGGTCTGGCACAAGATGTGCGAGCAGCACATTGACCGCAAGTGCACAAAGTGCGGGTGGGGGCTGCCCCTCCTGGACCAACGCCGCCTGCGACACGAGAAGCGCAAGATACAGCTGCGGGCGTCGGGGAGGGGCCTGAACGAGTGGTCGCCCAATCTCACGCCAATGGCCGAGGCAGCCCCACCTGCCACTCTTGCCCACCGCACATCCGACATTTCTGACTCGACCGCCGGCGCCAAGCGCTCTGCCCCCGAAGATGCCGACGAGTCGTCACCCGAGTCCTCGAACAAGCGCGCATGCCCGACGGTCGAGTCCACCCAGATACAGCTAGCCTCCTACTTTGACCAGCCCAAGAAGCGACCGTGGAAGGACGTCTACAAGGACCGCTTCAAGGTCGGCACCAACTGGAAGTACGGCCGCTACTCCACACGCATCTTCAAGGGACACACAAACGGCGTCATGTGCCTCCAGTTTGACAATGAGATTCTCATCACCGGCTCCTACGATGCGACTGTCAAAGTCTGGGACATCAAGACTGGCGAGGTGCTGCGAACGCTGCGAGGCCACACCCAAGGCATCCGATGTCTGCAGTTCGACGAATCCAAGTTGATCACCGGGAGTCTGGACCACTCCATCAAGGTGTGGAATTGGCGGACTGGCCAGCTGATCAAAACACTGCATGTACACGAGGATGGTGTGATTGCCCTCCACATGGCGGACAAGCTGCTGGCCTCGGGCTCTTCGGATAACTCCATCATGGTGCACGACTTCAAGAAATTGAACCGCATCCGGTTGCAGGGACACACTGATTGGGTCAATTGCGTCAAGCTGGACCCGGCATCACGAACACTACTTTCGGCATCCGACGACATGACTGTCAAGCTGTGGGATCTCGACAATCACAAATGTCTCAAGACATTTGAAGGACATGCGGGTCAAGTACAGCAGGTCCTTCCTCTGCCGCATGAGTTCGAGATCAACGAGGACGACTTCGTCGCAAATGCCAACAACGACTTCTCGGATACTGCGTCCCTCGCTTCCGACAGCGCAAACGCATCTCCCCGTTTATCAGGTATTTCATTACCACAAGATGAACACTTCTTCCCAGATGAACCCGACCGCCCTAACCCGCCATCCTACATGCTCACCGGCTCTCTCGACGGCACCATCCGCCTCTGGCACATCCCCACCGGACGCACCGTGCACCGCTTCTTCGGCCACGTTGAAGGCATCTGGTCGCTTGCTGCAGACTCGTTGCGCTTGGTGAGTGGCGCTGAGGACAAGACGCTCAAGATCTGGGACCCCCGGACTGGCCAGCATGAGCGGACGTTGACGGGTCATACTGGACCTGTGACTTGTGTGGGCCTGAGCGACGAGAGAGTTGTTAGTGGGAGTGAAGATGGGACGGTGCGGGTGCATTGTTTTGTTTGAGAGCCGTTTTATTGCGGGGCGTTAGCATGCGAGTCTCGAATGAGGCATCTCCTTTTTGGTTCCAAGTCCCCTTCGATCTGCTTTGGAACGGAAAGCAAGGCTTTGGATATTCGTATTGCAATTTGCGAGTTTCGCGTCCGGCATCGGCGTTGGCTTAGATACCCCCTTTTCAGATACGACTACAACCACATGTTGATTTTGCAATAGCTGAAACAAGACGTGCTTCGCGTGACAGATGGTGACAGTGTATGCGGGGACGCGTGCGGGATGGCGTGATATGGGGACATTTGGGGGGGGGGGGGGGGTCCCAGATCGTATCAGCAACAGCATTTTCGTGCTAGCAATTCGAAGGGATGGGTTTCTTGAGAAACCGATAATGTCCATGATTCCTACAAGATCGGCATGTCTTGCGCGGTTAGGGAGAAATGCCTCAAACTAAACTAACATCAGCTGGAAGATGTGCTGCGCCACTCTGACCCCAGGAAAGGGAGTGGAATGGGGTGGTTGCATGCAGGAACCGCGAAGGAATTGAAGGGGATATTCGCGCAAGAGGGGTAGGTATGGCGCGTGATGATGTGCGCGATGATTTTGATATTTGCTCATGCTCATTGTCGACTTGCGGGTGAACGTTGATATTGACGTCGATGCAAATGCACAACACCGCGTGGCATTTCACGACTTCAAACCCAAGAACCAATTCTTTGAACTACGAACAATTGATCGACACCGAGGTCAAGCTGAACTTCAACAACCTACACCACACAACGACATACATTCACCATGTCTACGTCCACCGGTTTTTCTTCGTCATCTCAGCGCTCAGGGTCGGTATCTTCGATATCGTCAATCAATTCAACAATCTCGTCAGCATCCTTCACTACATCGTCAAACACATCGACAATAACATCCTCCTCCTCGACCACCACCACCACCACCTTCCATCGAGCTTTCACACCCACACCTCACCCCCTGGCGTCGACACAAACCCCAGATGCAACCGCACCCCGAGAACAGCACCAAATACTAAACAAGAATCGAGAAGCGCAATTGCTGTTTTTAATGGGGTTTAAGAGCAGGGGAGGGATTGGGGGGCTTGGATGATGGAGATGGAGAAAGGGAGGGGGTGTGGGATATGGATATGGAAAATGATGGAATGGAAAAGAGGATGCAAGAGAGAAGAGGGATGTGGAAGTGGGTGCATCATGTTGAATGTCGACGGATGGGTTTGATGACGTAGATGGTAAGGGCAAGGGGGAGGAAGGAAGCCTCTAATACTAGACGTCGGGACTGTTTGAGAAGGCGTTAGAGATGCTATTCTGAATCGAGCTATGCTATACCTAATATTAACTACACATATGTGGGAAGAGAGCAGAGATGAAGAAGAAGGTTGATTGTTCTATAGAGTAGACAAGCTTGATTATATACAAGAGTACGCGTAAGCATATGATGTGGAAAGAGTGGCTGTGGAAGCCATAGAAGGTACTGGAATGTACCGTGCTCATGTAAGCTCATGTATCGGACCGATAGGGGATCACAATGTACCAATGAGGTTGAGCTGCTAGGTCTGACAACATACAAGTTCAGCGGCTATCTACACTGGTGCGTCCTACCTCGCTTCCTCTTGTTGAGGTTCCCTTCAAATCTTCTAGCTGCTCGGCGTCTGGCGTTCGTCTTCTCAATACACATTGTCACTAATTGTTCTTACGCTGCATACTGATACACCTCTTGTTACCTTCTCGTGAGACTAATTGCGCACCTCCTGAACGTATCTGAATCCATAGCTGCTTAAAACGCGGTCTCCGGTGGAGGTCAAAACCCGGGCGTTAAAGTCCTTAGTGACAATTGTTTTGCGTCATATTCTAAGATCAGAAGCACCCAAGTGAAACCGGAGTCGTAAGGTGATGAATCTAAGCGTAAGCTTACACTCATGTTGTGGCTGACTAGGTGGTATGCGCGGCTCTAGGCAGTCCGGTACCTATTCCGCGCGGATGCGGAGCATGAGACTTGATCCGCTCCGGCTCTTGGATCCCGGTATATAACATCTGAACGCCAACGCTCAACTTGCGCTGCAATTTATTCACCAATCCGCGCAATCTTGACGACATCATACACCAATACCGCGCACCATGGTCCCCTACAATGTGGCAATTTACCTCTACCCCAAGGCGGATATACTGGACTTCAGCGGCCCAGCGGAGATATACAGCGCTCGTCCCCTCGACGGCCGCCCAGGTCCGTTCAAAAGCACCTCATTCGCGCACCACAATCCAGTACCAGCTGCAGACACCGGCACGCTCACATACATCCCGAACGCGACCTTTGCGGAAATCGAAGCGAGGATCGACGATATTGACATCCTGGTCATCCCAGGCGCGGCTTTCGATACGTGCGACGAATTCATCAAGAGCAAAGAGGGAAAAGAGCTATCAGCACTCTTGAGGAAGTTTGTAGGCCTGAAGCCACGCAAGGAAAGCGGCAAGCGAATCCTCCAATCCGTCTGCTCCGGCGCCATACTCCTTGCCGCATCAGGCGTTCTGGCCGGCCGCGACGCAACCACTCATCATCTCGGCTTCGACATGCTCAAAGAAGTCGCGGACGAAGCGGCTGGTGGCGACTCCAAGATCAATGTGCTCAAGACGCGCTGGGTTGATGGAGGGCTAACGGATGCGGGAGTGAGGATTATCAATGCTGGCGGGGTGACCTCGGGTATTGATACTAGCTTGTACGTTGTGGAACTGGTGGCCGGGAAGGAGGCGGCGGACTGGGCGGCTGAGTTGGTGGAGTTTGATAGAAGGATTAAGGGGTATAGCGAGTGAGGTTGGGATGTTCTGAGCTGCGAAGGATGAGCATGAAGGGCGAGGTTGGACTGTGGGATGAGGACCATACTTTGTATGCTAGTTAAATAAAACAAAGCATAGCTACCAATGCTATCGCGATAACGACTACGCACAACGTGATGGACTTTTGTGGTGGTGCGTTGGAGAGTCTCGATGCGGCGGAGGTTTCAGCACGCTAGTCTAAAATGGCGCCGATCTACCTGCAACCCCGGGAAATGTCCACCTTGCAGCACCGCACTCGCACTCGTATTCGACGCGTTATCTCACACCGTCCATCTGAAGATCCATATAGGTTGCAGATCCTCTGCCCACCGCAATGCCGAGGCTCGGCTCGAAGAAAAGTCGCACAGGCTGCGTCCAATGCAAAGTGCGACGTGTCAAGGTATTTCGGTGTCCTGTTTTCAAACTTCAGCTTCATCCGCTCACTTCCGCTGACAACAAACAGTGCGATGAGAATCGACCATGTGGTGCATGCACCAGATATCGCGTCGAGTGCAGTCTATTGAGATATGCACCAACTTCGTTACAAGCTCGTGGTCACTCTGCAAATACGGAAGACGTGCAGAGTACTCCAGGAACTTCCATAGACGGAGCCTCAGCTTCGCCAGACCATGAGTCTGATCGCAACTACGAAAAGTCCATCGCTTGCCCGATTGCCGCAACAGACCACTGGATCCACGATTTGGAACTCATGCATCATTTTACCGCCTACGCATACCTGACCATGCCAGGCCACGAGGCTACGAAGCAAGTCTGGGGCTTCTCAGTCCCGCAAGAAGCTTTCAAGTTCCCATTCCTCATGCACAGCATCCTCGCATTCTCGGCAAATCACCTGGCTCATCTGAACCCTCAACGCGCCACTCATTTCAAACTGCTGTCCGGTACGCACCACACGAACGCCGTTACCACTCTGAACAGCACTCTTCCGGACATGGGTCCGGCGAATTGTCACGCCATCTTTGTGGCTGCATCAATGATTGTCGTCAACGCCTTTGCTGATGCCCGATCACATGATCTCGATTCCATGATCCAAGTTTTTCAACTTATCCGTGGCATAGACTATGTGTTACAGAAAAGTACGCCAATGATCAAAAAAGGCCCTTTCGCGGCTATCGTCACAATGACCACCAACGCACCAAAGCCTCCCCCGCTACTTTCCTCCTTTTTAGTGGAAATCCAGGCTTCAGCCTGTTCGCCAACAGTGGACTCTTCACCTGACCAGATCGTGCGCCTAAAAGCCGCTGAATGTCTTCGAGAGAGCTTACAATATGCTATTGATACATCACTGTATCCCGCTCTACGTGCCACGATGCTATGGCCAATTAGTATTGACGCCGATTTTCTCGACGTATTGAAAACCAAAGCAGACCCCGAGGTTCGTGAGCTCCTACGGAAATACTGCCAGATCATGGAGTTTGCAGCCTCGGAACACTGGTTCATGGCGAACTGGAGAGGTATATCGCAGCAACTACATTGAGGTGGTCACATCGGGCTTTGACCGGAGACCCTTCGATCGGGCGGCCGCACGCTTTTTGTGTACAAAATCATGCGCCAGCTCCAGCAAACTGGGTTTCAATTTGCTTGCCAGAGCATGCCGTGAAGAACACTTGGCTGTATCGCAATTGCTTGCTGTTAGAACACACTGCGCGCATACGGACATCGTAGCAAACCCATCTCTGACATATATGGGGCGAGCTCTCCTCCCATTGCTCATCGTTTAGAGCATTTTACGCCATGTCGATCACTTGCGGGAACTGCCAAGGACCACTCGGGCCAGATCCAGTGCAATGCAACACCTGCATCGACAACGTCTACTGCGACTTAACTTGTTCCATGACATCTGGCTCTCTCCACACATCCCTATGTAACTCCATCCGCGACATAGCAGCCCGGCCTTCTGGATCTTCGGCTCGCCGCGCTATTCATTTCCCAATGCGAGGCCCGAGTCCCCAAGTCACATGGCTCAACCACCTCGTCACATCAGCCAGTCCGAAACTCGTTCCCAACAACTGGCAAATCGTACAGCTCGTAAACGAGGTTAGGGAGAATACCCTGAAATCGTCCCATGGCCCATCCTTCGATTCGTTACCTCCATCTACATGTACGCACTGCGGCCTTATCATCGAGATCTATTACGCCAACACCAAAACCGACACCATGGACCTCGTGAGCAACGCTGCTTTCCGGAGGTACTACAAAGGCGACACGAGCGATGTCTGGCAAGGTTGGTTTCTGGCACGAGGGTATGAGGTCAGCATTGGATCGCAGGGCCAGGAGGTGCGTGAGCCCAGGGACTTGAGCGCTGATGTGGGAACGGAATATACCGCAAGTTGACAGAGGAGATGGAATGATATGGTGGAATGTGGTAGCGAGTGGTGAGGTAGTTCGCAGTTTGAGATTTCATGTTTTATCTTTTCGTCATTTCTCTTCCTCGCTATCTCTGCTTGATGGCTGATTTAGGAGAGCGTTGTTGATCGAGGGTGGTGTGTTGCTTGGCAGGCTCTTGAAGGTAGATCTATACGAGTCTCATTTGTGCGAGTAGCAATTGCAAAGTTTTCCTCGTCTAGCTTTTTCGCATGCAATTGTAACCCTTGCATTCGCGCCAATGTTCACGTCATGCATTGACCGTCACGAGGTGACCTATTGCTCGATGCCACACGAGTAAGGTGATTCGAGTCATTCGAGATCACGTGTCATGCTCACGACGCCACAGGTCACTTTGAACAAGATACTTCCCATCTTTACGTCCCGCCCACGAGGTCAATGTCTACATCTAGTGAGTTCATCAACATAAACGGATATATCTCTCCATCTGGATAGACCAGCGAGTCCAGCTGGCAAACCCGAGAAGGTGGGGCTTGAATTTAGACGGTGTAAGCACTCAAGGGTCGAGAGATGGTAAAGCAAGTACAGATGAATCTAACCATTGAAACTCTGATATAGCAGATGGTGTAAGAGAATAAAGCGGCGCGGGATGAAGACAGGGTAATGGCTTCCACGAACACAAATGCCGCGTTCAGACTCTCGTCCTCCTGACGCCGTACGAGATAGGGAATGGAAGTGAGAGCAATCCCCCCTTTTCTGATACCACAGTAATCTCTATCCTCAACAAATTCACAAGCAAACGGCCTGGAAGCTTGCGTTCATGGCGACGTGAGTGCCCGCTTTCTGGTTGTCATACCCCCCTTATGTTAAAGAACAGCAACGCGAGTGAGAGAAATTATGTCATATTCCAAGCGGTGATGCCCCAGGGACCTACCTTCTCAACAAAAGACGCAAACGCGAACAATCTGGAAGGCTCATTCTCACAGATTCACTCAGCGTTACCGGCGATTTCGCCCAACAACAGCAAGGCAAACGCTCTCACCTTGCCTTCCCGCAGCCCTACCGCCTCCCTGCAGCAGGCTTGCAAACGCCCTCTAAGCTTTCTACTAGCCCCCTCGCCTGGCTTCCCCTGAGTATATATACTGCTCTCCCCTCTCCTTTGTCTTCTCCCCTAACCACTCTCTCAAGCTCAACACCGACAATCTTCAACACTTGAGATCCTCAATACCGCACACCTCACAAGTAAGCCGCCATCCCCCTTTCCCGGTACACTGCTGACATTCACGATAGCCGTGAACATGAAGTTCTCCATCTCCATCACAATGGCTCTCTGCCTCGGCCTCCAGTTCCTCGGTGTGCTCTCCGTCGCCGTCGACCCTGCGCTGTAAGTTCAATTCCAATCACACTCTAATATCCAGCTGTGACACAGAATCAGACAGCGCCCCAACTACGATGCTCTCGTCAAGAAGTGCGGTGCTCTCGGCGTCATGGCCCTTCAGGGCCTGCCCGAGTCCGAGACCCGTCACTGCGCCGAACATCCCAGCCATCGCAATCGTGGCCAGGCCGAGATCTCTAAGGCCGCTCCTCACGATGGAGCCGTCATCTTTGGCCCGCAGGCCTGCATGCAGCCCCATGAGCCCGATTACGGCTGCGACTCGAGCACCTGCTGGCGCCGCTGTGATGGAGGCGCTGGTGGTCGCTGGTGCTGGATTGCTGGCGGCAACGGTAGTGGCCCCTGGCTCCGTTGCAATGACGCTTCACAGTGCAGTCCTAGCGCCGGTGGCAACTGTGGCGTTGGCTGCCCTTCTTGTGGCTGCTCCTGCTAGAGTCTCACACAACACATCCTCATGGCTGTCGAGCATCGGGCTTGATCGTCAAAGGACAGCAAGGATATGATAGAGCTCATGGCTAAGGTAGATTGGATCTCAGTTCTCGGTTCCTGCTTTCTTCTTAGACCTTTGACTCTGCATTTCTCAAGGGAGAATACATATATGGGTTACAATGCATGACACAACAAATGAAACTTACAACCTCATCTGTACTTCCATGATCGTGATTATACAGTGACGATGATGTTCAATGATGTCTGAAAAGCGTAAGGCTGTTCAAGCGGACCAATCGGAACAGGGGTCGTGGGTATGAGGACGGACTTTAGGAGGTGGTTGATGCGCTGCATCGCGACTTCTTGCAGGTAGACTCTTCCTTGTTACGTTGCCAATTTCACTTTCTCACCACCTTCAATGTGCTTCGTGATCGAAAACTCTCAAGTTCGAGCGGCGGAATCAATGTCGCGGAGGATTGTGCGTCATGTCGCGCAACTTGTCCCTACGTCAAGGCCTGCAGCAGCCCAGCATCATCGGTTTCCACTTCGCGCCTTTGACCATAGCCTTCCTCGAGTACATGGAAGGAGCTTATCTCAAGCTAGCTTCCACTCAATTACGCTCACTCAAGAATGTCCCCCAAGCCATTTCTCGGACTTCGAAAACATGCGTCTCGCTACGTCTAACATACATCTAACAGAGTGGGAGCTTTTGCTCGACTACTACCACTTACCCGCCGCTCGCGTTAGAGAGTTTCAGGAAGCCTATGAAGCGTGGCAGAGCAATATGTACAGCCTGAAGCAGCGAACTCTAGACATTGGGCTGCTCCTCCACTGAGACTTGAGAGACCCGGAGACCACACGACTACTACGAGACGCGTACACGCGCAACCCAAACGATTTCCATCAGCTCGGCCACTTCGAAATTAACAGCTGGTGGTCAACATATTTGGACGTGACCGTGCCAGGAGAGACAAAATATTTCGAACCGTCGACCACGGTCGCTCCAGTACGTGTTGCCGATCCGTTCAGCCCATTCATATGGCCCAGCATCAGATTTTAAAGACCGTTCACAGAGAAAGAGAATGCTTTCAAGCACTCACCCCAAGCCGCGCCTCGCGAAGACTTTTCGTGCAAACTCATCCACCTCGGCGTCATCCGAGCGTGCTGCACCACTATCGACTCGCCAATCGTGGACACGCCATACTGCGCCGTTGCAAAGGTTAGCGACAGAGATGATGGTACTATCAACGGCATCTTCACCTTTCCCATCGACGGACCTCGTGGTGGAGAGTGGATGCATGACATCCATGACGACGAAGACGTGTGTTGGGAGCCGGAGCAGCGCGGCATATATTATCTTGGGAGAGATTTTGATGACGTTAGTAGAAGGGACAGGTGGGAGCTGTGTCAGGAGTTGCATGAGCGGAACGTGGAGATTGTGCGTGTTGATCCGAGCACGCAAAAGGAGCAGGAGTCGCGGTAGAAAATGGGCATACAAGGATAGAAACGATGGGGATATGATTTAACTGTGGTAAGAATCTCTACTCTGCTTTGTACGATACCCATACTCTTCTCAGCTCCATCAACAGCATTCAGTTCCAAAGGCTCTCCTACCTCCTACGCTCCACCAAGTGATACGCCTCCGGAAGAAACACCTTGCCATCATGCAGGCGCAACTGACCCTTCTCCTCCATACCCCGCAATGCAAGCATGACTTCGCCGTTATGGAACGGAACTTGTCCTTTCAGCCACGCGTTGATAGTCTTTGCAACCTGATCAATCTTCTCGTGTCCCAGGCCAAAAATGATACCGTGGAATGTGCGCTCGAATGCTAGTAGGCGAGCGGGGGAGACGGTCTGGATCGTCGATGGCTCGGGTTCGGGTGATAGCGTACGAGAGGATGCGCGACTCATGCGGTTGTTGACTTCGGGGGAGGCGTCTTCGTCGTCCATCCAGGTGTAGACTCCACTGTCGTCGTGTTCGATCCAGCTGTCGTCTTCGAGATCGTTGGAGTACTCGCGATCTCCAACGCTGTCGCCATCGGAATCGTCCACCTTGTTCACAGCGCTTGCAATTACTGGCCTCACTCCCTTTTGGCGAGCCTCAGCTGCGTCGATCTCGTGAAAGCCATGCATCAGTTTCTCAAGAGCAGTCTAGCATCGCGTTAGTCCTGGATCACAGCATGAATATGATAAAAACGTACCATGGTGGCGTATCCTCGACGCTTCCCTGGGTTCTTGAGAGCTGGGATCCCAAGCGGACTTGGCAACGCGTCAATGATTAGGGGATAGCTCTCGGTTCCGTCTCCTTCGATCTTGACGGATATAGCCTTGTTAATCGCGAGCTCGATTCGCGCATCGTTGGCGAGCCCGTTGGCACTTTGCTGAAGTGCGTGCAAGGCCTGGCGGTGGCGGCTCGTCTTCTGTTTGACAGCTTTCACCGCATCGCTGATGGAGACGGCATACTCACGGCATGAGCGCGAGCTGGCCTGCTTCTTTTAGCTAAGGTCCCTGAGAATGCGATACCTTGCTTACGCTTGGATGTCCAGGTACACTCTGCGTCTTCGCTGAAGATGGTGCATTACGCTTCCGCACTTTGAAGCCGTACTTGTTTTCGAATAACTGCATGAGTTATTAGAATTGACCGTGCGCACTTGGCTGTGTCTAGCTTACCAGGTTCGGAGTCATTGGAAGGTCGCGGTCGGTTCGTGATGCTGCGTAAAGGGTGGGAATTGAGTGCGAAAAGTGAGGTAGAGATAGACTGAGGAAATGAAGGAGATGAATTCGCGGTGTAACGAAAAGATTTTCAAGATTATTAGGGGGTTGGATAGGTGCCAAGATACGTGCGAAAGACGGTGGTGGCAAAGACCTCGGTGGTCCGTGTTGGAAGTGAAAGTGAAGGTGAAAAGGGGTGGTTGGGGCAGCCTTCGCAAGTCCCGAAGTGGACCAGACCCAACAGCTTTTGGAGAGATGATCAATTAGAGAGCACAAACAACCCTTCGCTCTAGATGTTTGAAAAGATCTTGTGTAGCAGCTTGTTGGAAAGTATCCAAGGAAAACTTGCATTTAGGCGCTGCTGGGAAGACGAGGGAACGATGCTGCTGGATCCATTGCAGCCCGATTCAATCTCACGAAGTGTCAGTTGCCTCGTTGCAATCATCACATGCTCGAAAGTGATGACGGTAGCATTCGGGCATGACTTTCCATGTGATTGTGCTGGCAAACAATGCCGCCATCTACCAGAGTAGCTCCAGACCCAGCATCACTCGTACCACGAAGTTCCTTACTTTCTCAAGCAGCACCCATGACAACTTACTTCGAAGAACAAGTTTGTGGTTTTGTGAGGAAATCGCGACGTTCATTTGCCTAGGTTGTTCGAATATAGAATACTGCACAGGTAAATCTCATGATCAAGATAGGCGCAACCACGCAACTCTTTGCAAAACCTTCCGAGATCACCAACAACGCCCAGAACCGCACAACCGAATATTTCAGAGCCATCTACCTCCCAGAAAACGAGAACAAACCGCGTTTCGTTTGGGTTCATCACCCCAATGACTATCCGATCACCGCAGAAGTGCAAAAGTTGGTGGAATTACACAATGACCCGACGCAAATACGCGGCTGCATTGAAGTGCATGGTTATCGCATCAATGAATTGCCTCGTCTACCAAGAAATAAGGCCTTGATGTTCTTGACACGCAATCCATACAGTGGTCCATGGCGCGGTAGCATTCTTGCAACAGGTTACATAGAGCAGTCTGAGGAGCATAGCGACATTGGAACGCGACACGTGCCAATCGATCTAAATACCCGGGCTCTCAACGCCATAGTTTGGAGTTGCGAAGAGATGTGAGCTCGGATTGAAACAAAAGGCGTCGATCGATGTTTGTAACAGAGCGAGGTGAAAGAATGGACCGGTTTTGGATTGTGATGATCTAGACTCGCCCATCCCGCGTGCTGTTATATAGAAAAAGTACAATCTACTGTTCCCGTCTTTCATTACACGTTTTTCAGCTCGAAGCTCTTCACAACTACCTCACCACCCAAACCCTTCGTTGCAAAGTTGAACACACCAAAGCGATACCCCGAGAAGAATTGCCAGGTATTCGTTAATGCGAACGACGGTCCTAACTGCTCAAAAATCTGACCATCCATGCTGTACCAAAACATCCCGAGTCGCGAGATGGAGGTGCCAAACGCCGGCGTGATGTCCGCTTCAATGCGAAGCCACAACTCGGACGTGGTTACCGGAGTAGTAGCAGCCACGTTTCCAGTCGACTTCGTGGTCCAGTCCGCATTCATGTTCAGGTTGTTCACCATGACAAGATTGGTGGCGTTGCCTTCTTTGTGAACGCCAATGTACGCAGCTATATCGCGGAAGAGCACGGCGCCTGCGCGATCGCCATCTGTCATGTTGCTGATGTCGAGTTTGAACGTGGCCGAGGACTTTGGACCGTGGGTGCGGCGTGTGAGCGTGTTGCGCGCCGAGAAGAGATCGCCAGTGACGGTTGCAGTGCGGAGTTGGAGGCCGCCGGAGCCTTCCAGGAGCGCCCATTTGCTGTTGTCAGGATTGTGGTTCCATTCCCACTCGTGGCTGAGCGATGCGCCTCCAAATGTGTCCAGGCCCGTGGGTGGCGGTACGGTCTTATTGGTATGCACTGGCATCGGGTACGTCTTGCCCCACTCGTTGTTTACCCTGACAACCTCAGGCCACCCGTCGTCAGTCCAAGTCAGTGGCGCAACAACAGGAATGCGACCGCCAGGAAAGGAGTCCAAAAACGCAACGTAATACCAATTGCCATCTTTGGTGTCGACTACGCCACCTTGATGCGCATTGCCGGCATTCGAAAGTGGCCCAGCGATGCTATCAACAAGGATCCGGCGCTCGTATGGACCCCACGGGCTGGATGACTTCAGCACCCATTCGTCGTCGGCCGGCTTGGTGACAAAGATGTAATATGTTCCGTTGATCTTGTACATGCGCGAGCCTTCGATGTAAATGTTGTCGGGTGATTCGTACACTTGCTGGTTCTTGACTTCGGTTGTTCCGTCGGCGCTGAGCTGCGCAAGCATGATCTGGTTCTTGCCATAAGCGACATACATCGTATCATCGTCGTCGATGAAGAGTCCACTGTCATAATAACATCGTGGAAGAGTGTATTGCGGGGTCCAGTTCCAGTTCAGCACCTCCCCATTGTTGCTGGCAGCATTGGTGCCACTTGCAGTCCACACATAGCTGGGTCCATCTCCAACGCATCCAAGCCAAATGAAGGTATCGCTTGAAGCTCGGTATCGAAGTGTGCTTGCCCATATGCCTTTAACATATGCTCGGTCGCTGGGATTGGTGAGATCGTATTGGGCGCCGAAGTTGAGAGTTGGCACGCTGTGCGATACCGGTGTCCAATTCACAAGGTCGTAGGATTTGAGTACTGGGGCACCTGGTGAGAACGCAAAGGTAGAAGACGAATAGTAGTACACATCGCCGATTCGGAAGACGTCAAGGTCAGGGTAATCTTGCCATAATACCGGATTCTCAAATGTTTCTGCACGAGACAGAATGGGACTGGCTGATGTGGAGCCCAGCAGAAGCGTTGCGAATATCGAAAGAACGTCGATACCACGCATGTTGATGTCCGAGTAGCGAGTTAGCACCAAGGTAGCCGCGACCTCAGGTTTTATACTCTCTAGAAGTCGCAGATCTCTGCGCTCAAGCGGCCGATGCTAACTCCATGTCGCGGTGGTGCACATCTTGCGCCAAAAATTTTGCATGATGCCCTTGACCTTGAACTCTTGGTCCCTTTAACCGCGCAGTTATATTGAGGTATGGAAGGGATACCTTTCTCGACCAAGTTCGTCCACTTTGCTCCTCCTGTGGTCCGACATGATTGGTGCAGCTGCGTCACAATTTCTCCGAACACGGGAGGGGTAACGGATCATCGCTCACACTCGCGAACCTGCCGAGGATACATAATATCATCGACAACCATCGAAAACCATGCGACGACGCTCATAAGGCTGGTTTGCGTGATGTATGGAGGATGCTTGGGAAATGGCGGAGGAGGCGTCGTAAGCGATGGCGGGATGTGCAGGTGGCCCAAGCGTGCGCGGCTCATTGTCCGGCCGGCCGAATCGCCTGATTTTCTGATCATCTGTCCACCCTTCGTGCCGCTCAGCGCGTGCTATAAGATGTGAAAAGGCTATCTTGTTGAAGTAAAATCGTACAGATCTTCTTTTAATTCCTCTCGTCTCTCGAACCGCATCACGAGTCTCGCAAACTTCTCGCTTCCAATAACCGGGGTATGGCAGCTCACGACTTCAACGACCATCGCACGGGTAGGAAGTTTGGCTACGGTAATTGGCTGCAGCCGATCATCAACGCAAATGATACGCCGATGCCTGATTCAGAAGAACCAGAGACAACAGCACTGGAGGCAACACGTGACACAACCCCCCCTCGTCGAGGTCGAGGAAGGCCGCGCATGTCAAAACCACGCAATGAGAGCGCTGTCGAGGTATGCTTTTGGAAGCTTCGGAAAGTCGCATAGTACCTTGATCCTGAAGCTGATTGCTAAATTCAGAAACGTCGCGCGCAAGTCCGCGAGGCTCAACGGTCATACCAGAAACGCAAGGACACGGCTACCGCGACAGAGAAGCACCGCGTGGACGAGCTGCTTCAGCTTCTCTCAGATCTCTCCTCCGACGTGGAAAGTTTGCTACAAGTAGCTTCCACAGCTGGAACCATGTTCGCTGACGACGATGTCTCGAAACACATTCAAAATCTGTGGTCCACATACGACACCGTTGTTAATAACGAACATGTGCAACCTGAGCTGCGGCTCTTGCAAGTCAAGAACACCAAACGCAAGGCCCTACTTCAAGCCAAAAGAGGCCTCCACGTTGAACCAGTGGTATTTCCGCAAGATCAAGGCGGAGATGGGACCCTCGCACCGCCTTTCAAGACCGTGTTTTCGATCGACCCTTCTGATGTGAATTTCGATCTTGTGCGCTTCGAAGGCTCGACTGTCCTGTCATCGTACCAGCGCAATGCTCAAACTGACCGATATATGGCCGGTCGGAGCATATTCGATCACGTTCGCGAAAGGCAGGCTGCAATGAAAGAGGCGGATCAGCGCGGTGCTGAGTACTGATTCCTCGGACGTTGGAATGTATGGCCTTAGAGGAAGGGCACCTTTTTTGGCGGTCCAATGAGGTTTTATCAGAGACAAGTTCATCAGACACGAGAGCCGAACTCGACGCTGCAATTGCTAACTTTCGCTTTGTTGCGTAAGACGCACGATCATCTCTCGGTTCAAGACACCTTGCAGCAAGTGCTGCTACTTAGCCGACGGTAGCTATTCCGGCCAGTGTGCCGCAAACCATCGCGAGGCCGACGTCAGAAAGCTCGGGCAATTTGTAATGTCTGTGGGGCAACATGGATACACGTCCGCAGCAATCGAGCATGCGCCACTCACGCAGCCACAGTCAAGCACGACTATATATACGACAAATTCAGTGTAGCCATGACGACCATCACCACCGACCCCATACTTCCTATTGCCAAGTTAACTGTCAGGAATGCCAGCTCGACAAATATCACCTCTGGAAGCACACCCCGCTCTTCATAACATTAAAAAACTTTGAAGCTTACATCAAGAATGCGACCGCAAGAGACGCAAATAGTGTGCCCGGCGCGGTGATGGCTGTAGTGGATAAGGGTGGTATGATGCCGCTCATTGCTGTTTCACGCAACTCCTTCTCATACGGATGTTAGGAAACTACGTCTACAAACACGCTGCAGGCTACACGGGAGTGGGGAACGATGCACGACTTCTGGAATTTGATGCGAAATTCTTCATCGCATCTTGTACCAAGCTCTTGACCAGCATTGCAAGCCTCCAGCTTGTGGAGCGTGGTATGATCCAGCTCGATGATCCATTGGATGACCTTCTCCCCGAACTTTCTTCACAACTCACAACCGATCGTCGAGCATAATGAGGATGGAACTTTCGAGCTCCATAGGGCGAAGAAATCCATCACCCTTCGTCACCTCCTCACTCATTCCGCCGGCGCGACATATATCTGGGCGGATCCTACGTTGTTTAGCTGGCGACTATCTCGAGGCGAAATGCCCGTTATAGTTAAAAATGGCGATGTCGCTAATGCATACGCCTATCCACGGGCATATGAAGCCGGAGGCAGCTGGGGTTACAGCGGCGGCTTGGACTGGGCGAGCTTGCTAGTTACCCGTCTTTCCAAGCAAGGATTCGAGGAGTATGTTGAGGAAATCGCAAAGCCGCTCGGCATCACGACCTTCACGTGGTGTCTACGTCGCAAACCAGCCGTGGAGGAGAAGCTCATGAACATCAGCACCCGTCAAGAAGACGGTACTCTCATTTACGGTCCTACTCCGTTTTGGCCTGATCCCATTTATGAGGGTGGAGGGGCAGGTTGTTACGCCAGTGTCCACGACTACACTCGCGTGCTATCTGACCTTCTCAAAGACGATCCAATTACTCTCCGCAAAGAAACTGTGGACGAAATCTTCTCACCTCAGTTCAAAGAATGCAGCCTTGAACTTGCGGGCCTTCAAGCCAATGCCGAGTATGCGTACAAGCCCATCTTGGACAATAGGCTCGAGGGTATGGTTATCAACCACGTATTCCGGCGGTGTGCTGGTCATGGAGGATGTCAAACGGGACAATTACTTTACGCCGAAGGGTACCATGAGGTGGTCGGGACTGCCGAGCTTGCTGTGGGGCGTCAATCGCGAGAAGGGGTTAGCGTTTATGTTTGCGACGCAGGTTGTGCCGTGGGCGGACAGGAAGAGTTTTGAGGTTGCTGCAAGGTTTGAGACGGCGGTCTGGAGGAATTTGAAGCCTTGAAATCGCTCGTCCACGGGAAACCTGCATGTAAGCTGGCCGTCAACACTTTTAGCACTATTCGTCCACATCAGATGAGCCTTGTAATACGTGTGGGAGCTTGCTATGCCTGATATGCCCACCTGGATTATGAGTTGCGCGGTGCTGAACGAAAGGTGAAGGTGAGTCCGCTCTCGCTTTTACCTTACCTACAGAGTCACACGATTTTCGAGACAGCTAACATTATAACATCTCCCCAGTCTCTGGCTTCTCCCACCCGAAACTCCGCGTTCTCACTCTCGACCATCAAAGATATCAAAGATGTCAAGTTCTACCAAACCCACGCCAGCGCTGCTGTGCTTGCGATGCAACAAGGTTGGTGTCAAGCAATGCTCTAGTTGCGCAAACGCTCGGTATTGCTCCACGCAATGCCAGAAGCAAGATTGGAAGCAGCACAAGATCATCTGCGGTGCATTCCAAGCGCTCGAAGAACGCCCGAGTCCCAAGCACATTCGTGCCATCCTCTTTCCTATCGACGACGACAAACCCCGGTTCGTCTGGATTACCCGCTACACCCACTGGTTCTACGACCTTAAAACAGAGTGGGGCCCTCTGCTCGGCAACCCGCAATCGCACGAGTCTCAATTCTTCGGCCAAACTCACGGTCTCCGTCGTCCTCTGGTGGGCGCGAAAGACATCATGGTAGAATACAACTCTACGTTCGCGCTTGACGACTCTCCCTCCAATCAGAGCATGCTGAAGTTGGCCGGTATGAAGCAGCCACGCAGGTGGTGTCGTTCTTTCATCGCGCATGGTTACTACGAAGAGAACGGCAAATTGGTGGACACAGTTGATGTAAACACGAACGATTTTGGCGCATTGATGGAACACTTCAACAGCCGTGTGGATACCATTCCCAAATGCTGCCTACCAGGATCATGGCGTGTCTGCGCCGAGGGCAGGCGCAATACCTGCCGAAAGAACGAAGGCTAGGGCTATGATGCGGCTACCTGCGCACGATTGCCACCAGATCCAGAACTCGACAACATTGCACCATGACGGACGGATAGTGGGGTACCAGGCTTTCAGGTCGTTGCTCACTCGAGGTGGATACAATTGCGATGGATCACAGGGTGGCGGATGAGATCTAAGACACAAGTGAAATGTCATTGCATGACTGTGTTCGTGTCTTCAAGATTTGCCGTCGTGAGTCGCGAGTGAGGTTGCCAGAGAAAGCATCACGTCACAACCCCCCACTTTCGCACCCACCTTCCTCACCAAGCGAAACCCCCACGACCCCGCACTGTATGCACATGTTTTGCGTACGCCCTGCGTGCACGCCCTACGTCAGACCATACCCCTTCTGTTTCTTCCCTCTTCCGATATCATAACCACTTCGAGTAGTATGTGTGAAGCTGACCTCGGGAGATAGCTGCATATCATATGTTCCCGGCTTCCAGCATATATATAGAGCCTTCGAATATTTTCGACAACTACGCACTCAACCAATTCCTGTACTCCTTTCCCTTATTGTTCAACATAGTGTGTCTTCAACATGCCGTTCGACATCACCAAATCGCGCGAGCGTTTCCCTGCACTGCAGCAAGACCAAGTTTTCCTCGACAATGCCGGAGGAAGTCAAACTCTTGGAGATGTGATCGACTCGTAAGATTCCCTGCATCGAGACAAAGCTTCGCATGCTAATCAATCTCAGGATAACTGCATATCTGTCAAAGACCAATGTTCAACTTGGCGCATCGTACCACACAGGCACTCAGTCCAACACCAAGTACGAAGAAGGCTACCAGGCTGCAGCAAAGTACATCAACGCCGGTCGTGATGAGATTGGTATGCACACTTTCACGTGAGATTGGACCGATACTAATCGTGACCCAGTACTCGGGGGCTCAACTACGCAGCTTTTCATGAATCTGGCCGGCGCTCTCAAATTTAACGAAGGCGACGAGATAATCCTCTCAAAGATGGAACATGAGACAGACGTCAAGCCATGGCTCTTCATGGCGGAGCGACTGAAGCTAACGGTCAAGTGGTGGGAGTCGTCCAAAGAGGACGGGTTGAAGTTGACACCTGAGAACTTGAAGCCGCTGCTTGGGCCAAAGGTTAAATTCGTCGCTTGCACGCATGTCTCGAATATCCTTGGTACAATCCATGATGTTCGCGCAATTGCAGATGCAGTACACGATGCTGGCGCCTTATTGTGTATCGATGGCGTGAGCTTCGCTCCACACCGGAAGGTTGATGTGAAGGCCTTCGGTATCGACTTCTATGCCTTCTCATGGTACAAGGTGAGCTTCTGCATCAGATTTGACCTTGCAACGCGACTGACACATGCAGGTTTATGGCCCACACATCGCCGTCTTATACGCGAGCAACTCCGCTCAAGAACACGTGACGCCAATGGCACACTTCTTCAACCCCACCAAGACGCTTGAAGACAAGCTCGGCTTCGCCGCCTCAAACTACGAGAATGTGCAGTCGATCCCACAGATTGTCAAGTATCTCGAGGGCTCATCCGACGCCATCGCCGAGCACGAAGGCAAGCTTCAGAAGATCCTACTCGACTTCCTCAACTCGCGATCCGACATCACAGTCCTGGGATCAACCTCCAGCGAGTCCAATGTGCGCGTACCGACCATCTCGTTCGTGGTCCAGGGCGTGAACTCGAAGAAATTCGTCAACGATGCGGAGAAGATCTCGAACTACGGTTTCCGTTGGGGTCACTTTTACTCGAAGAGGCTGTGCGATGAGGTACTGGGTCTTGCGCCGGAGGGCGTCGTGCGAGTAAGCATGGTGCATTACAACACCGAGGATGAGATTCGAGGATTGATCGAGGTATTAGAGAAGGTATTGCCGTAGGTAAGCAACGAATGTCACACCGTCGTATCATTGCTCTCATGCTTTACTTGTGTTTGGAAACCTGCCTCGCCATTGATCGAACCCGTCTTTCGTTGACAAGCTGGGATAGCTCATGTACGGTCATCTATATATGTAGCTCAGCCCACCTCAGATAGTCAATACAGCGCAGTACTCCCCCTCTCCATGCACTGCCACAGTTATGAGCCCAGAAGCCCTTATTTAATCACTGCGTTCACCCTATCAACGATACTCAACACTAGGAGCAGATTCAACGGAGTTATGGCAACTCAAGAGCAGGAAATGCAGGTGGCAAGGGCGTCAGTTATCCTCAGGCAGCCAGACAATTGGTCAAAATGGCTGTTCACAAGGAAGATATCTGCAGACAGGAATAGTCTGTGGGAGTACATCAACCCAGATCTCTTGCAAAAGACGCTGAAGAAACTGGAAGACGAGAAACCGGTTGAGCTTGAGGTGAGGAGATTCAGAAATCCTCAGCCAGAAGAGCAGATCGATATCCCAGACTTGACAGCGACGGAGCTTGCTGTGTACAACTCCTGAGCTAGACAATTCAACAGAGATGAGGCCAGGTGTAAACGGTCTGTAGGCACTGTATTCCAGCTACCTAACCCAGATGCTATTCACAGTCGAGATGAAGAGAAAAGTAAGAGTGTGCGACTATCCTGCTTGTTGAGGGTTGGTGCGCGGCCCGTGTGCTCTTGGCGGCAGGGAAGCGACTAGGCTAGCAGCCTAGTCATGTGACTCAGGGCTCAGCCCGTTACATTACCCCCCTCCTTTCCGCTGCGCGTAACTTGACCCATTTCTTCCAAGCACTGGTTTTGAGTACATTGCTCACAGATTCCTAGGTCGGCTCAGTGTAATCGTTGGACAGAGCCGATGGTCCACTGATAGCTTTCACGTGATCGCGCGTAGCTAGTGCCTTGGCAGCCTCTGAGAACTCGTACAGGCTCTCACGCGCCTACCAATACACATCATCATCATGCCAAAACTTGTGCCTTCCATCAGTAATCCACCCATTTCACGTGTGCAACCCTAACCTTTCGTTCCTTGCTTTGTTGTTCTTTCATCCAGAATTCGTTCAACCAGCTAGGCCTGTTCTCCGTCTACGAGTAAAGGTCCTGGCTGGGTATCTCCAACCTTCTGCGATGGAAGCGAGTCGTTTGGAGCGTAACGAAGTAAGTCTACGTGGAAGACAGGATAGATCCTTCTAGGGACATCGAGCTAGTATGAGTGGGAGTTGACTTGTCTCACGACTTGGTACTTTCTATGTAGCTAGTCTAACTTCTTAGAAGGTCGTGTTGTCTTCATTGCTTCCGCAGGAAGCATTTCAGCCAAAAGTAGGGACTTCAGATCTTCGGGAGCGCAACCTCTGATTGGCCGAACAAAGCTCAACGCTTATTGGACGAAAGTTTCACGTAAGCAGACATGTGACGAACATCAAAGCTGCGACGTACATCTACACTATCTACACTATCTGCACTATCAAGAAGCCCGCCGCAGGCGCCACGGGGTTTAGGGTGTCCCTAACCGCCGGAGGTATGTCGCGACAAACTGTCAGATTTGATGAGGTATTAGAACCTGATAATAGATAAGATGAATTAATAATGATGTGTTGTATTGTGGTGTTCTCTAGTCAAGTGCGGAGTTTAACTAGGTGTTAGATCTAGTACTAGTGTGCTAAGGCGCTTGTGCCAGCCCCTCCTATCTCTTTTAGTGTTAGTAGCCTCACAGCACCCCTAATATCTAACACACCCTCTTAGCTTAGATGTATTTTGCAAGCTAGTAACCTTAGGTAATGTTAAGGTCCTTAAGTTTTACTTAAAGTTCTTCTAATAGTGCCTCCTTAGTCACCTTGTGTAGTAATACCTTAACTAATCTAACTTAATAAAGAAAGTTTAGCCACTTGTTGCCTAGCAACACCTTAGTAAAGCTATCCGCTATTATTTCTGATAATTAAATATATTCTACAGTAATCTTTCCACTTGCAACCTCCTATCTTATCTAGTAGTTGTAGATGTCTACATACCTAAGCTTTGTTTAAAGCTTTAATATCTCTTTTGTAACTAGTCTAATAGTCTGCATATTGTCGCAATAAATCGTGATTGTGTTAGATAGAAGCTGAATTTAGAGCTTCTTAAGTAGGCGTGATGTAAAGAGGGCTTCCTTAGCTACTTAGGATAGGGCTAGGAGTTCTGCCATAGTAGTAGATGTAGTGATAGTGTCTTGCTTGCTAGCTCTCTAGGCAATAAGGCTATTAAAGAGCTTAATTGCATAGCCTTAAGAGCTTTTCCTATCTTGTGTGTTGTCTGCAAGTAATGCATTACTAGCTACTTAAAGAGTGTCTCCTCCTCTAAGCTAAAGTGCTAGCCACCTTATATCTAATAGGTATAGAAGAACGCGGTCTGCAGCATTATAATGCTCTTAGAATAGGTTTAAGAGAAAGCGTGCTAAGCGTAAGGTAGCAAAAGCAATGTCTAGTCTAGTAGTGACTGCAGCAAAGAGTAGTAACCTAATTTTGCGTTAGTATCTGTTAATCTTAGTAGGTGTTAACAGTAAGTTTAAGGGCTTAAGTTTAATAGAGCTTATAGGTGTATTATAGCGTAGCTTATGCTTATCTACTAGCCTATAGATTTTGTCTACATAGGCAGCTTGTGAGAGATAGATAAGTCTTTTCTTTCTATCTCTTATTACCTTAACTCCTAGGAACTATTAGAGATCTTCTCCTCTAGTTATAGTATACTTATCCTATAGGAGTTTAACTACTTATTGTGCTCCCTTAGCCTTGTGTTTAGCATAGGCTAGGATAATATTATCTACATAAAAGAAGATAATAATACTATTCTTAATTATGCAACAAGGCTTGTAAGGGACGCGTGTAAAGCTAAGGTCTTTAAGAGTTGTTGTAAACTCCTTCTGCTAGAGCATAGGTAAGATGCGCAATCTATACAAGGTCTTTTGGACCTTAAGAATAATACCTATCTTCTAGTATTCTTTAGGTATCCTTATGTAGATTTCCCTGTCTATAGTATTATAAACAAATGCGTTTGTAATGTTATATTGCTTAAGCTCTAGGTTGTGCTTAGCTGCAATTGCTATAAGCATGCGAAATAATCTGCTAGCTAGGGTGGCTGCATAGGTGTCTTAGGAAGAGATCTGTCTCTATTAGTCTCCTCTAACTACAAGGCGTGCCTTGCACTTAAGGAATTAATAATCCTTGTTAAACTTGTAGGTGTATACCTATATACAGTCTAGGACCTAGTGACCTATTAGTCTAATTAAAGCATAGGATACTTCTCTCTATAATTCTATCTTTTAATAGCTTGCTAAATAGTCGCGTTCTGCTTCTTTAAATAGCTCTCCTATTAGGTGTTCTTTAAGCTTATTCTTATAGTTTAGTAGAGGTAGGAGCTAACTGCGGTAGTGCGAGGGCAATCCTAATAATAAGATTGCTAAACGTATAGAGGCTAAGCTTAATATCTAGGCGAAGTACTAGGGCGTTCACATTACCGCGATTAACTACAATAAGTTCCTAGAGAATGTAATCTACAACGAGCATTCTACGATATCCTATTCCTTAGCTAAACTTAAGAATACTAGCACGTTTCTTAACACGACTATAAACCTCGTGCAGCCGCACTAACACAGCAAGGACTACTGCCTCTATAAGGTTAGCGATGAAGAGATTTGTTAATTCGCTATGCCTCGAGATAATGCTCTAGGTGCATTAGTATCTATACCAGAAGGTCGGACGTTCTATCGTTTCTCTCCTAAGTCGAATAATAGCATACTAAACCCGTACAATCGACTAGTAGCTATAAGCTAGCTTGCAAATACTAACATTTAGCTATGTACTAGCGCAAAGGCCGTTATTGAATACGTTAGCAAATATGCTGCTAAAGCTAAGAAGGCTTTAACTTCGTATTAGCAACTTGCGTTAACCGTTCTCCTATTTATTAATGCGCGTATACTATTAAGTTATTCGTAACTAAGCTTATAAAAAAGCTTATTAGCGAGCGCGATTAGTTAGTGCAGGAGGTTTGCTATCTATTGTTGGACCTACCTCTCACCTACAGCAGCCGCTAAGTTATTAACGTTAACATAAAGCGCCTAGAGGATTACGCACAGTTATTCTTCTATTGCGATGCTTAAGAAGGCTTAGCAGCATTTCCTAATTAGGCAAAGAAGGGCTATACACTAATGCAGAAATACATAGAGCGTCTAGTAGGTGTTAATAGTCTTAAAGACATCTTATACTTAGACTTCTACCGCAAATACACTTATAACGCTAACCCCCGTAAGCGTCCTTATGCTCCTTATCGCGTACTAAATGCGTATCCTCGCTACGACCCTAATTTAGAGGACTTTGCGCGGGCGAAGCTAATGCTTTATTATCTATAGAGGATCCTAGACAACCTATTATACAATAACATTAATAAAGAGCGCAAGGCGACCTTCAAGGAGGTATATGCTAACTGCTTTACGTTTTATAGTTATAAAGATAACTATCTACAAGATAATAGTAAGACGTTTGACTTTGCTAATACTTTATAGGGCGGTGAGCAAGATAATAACAGTCACTAAAATGCCTAGGACGTTAACGCTTCTTTCGCTGAGCTAGCTCGACAGCTACCTAACGCAGAGGGCATGAATGTTAATAAGCTAGACTAACTTAGTTAGCGCGATATCAACGACGTTAACTAGTATCCGCGCATAGCACATAAGACTGTTAGTTCTAACTTCTAGAAGGAGGCTAAGGGTGACGTTAGAGACGACTACAACCTTTAGGACAACGTCAGTGACTACGATAGACTTAAGGTTAAACAGAAGCAGACTTTTAATGTTGTTATAGCTTACTGTGCTAGTTAGCTCGACTAGCGTACTAACCTATCTACTAATCGCTATCCTAGCTAGCTTATGCTTTACGTTAATAGCTAAGGTAGGACTAGTAAGATATATGTTGTGCGTATTATCTTAGCAAAGATAAAGCAGTTAGCTAAGCAATATAGCATTGCTAGGGAGATTATTCAACGCTCTGCACTAACTAGAGTAGCGGCATACAACATTAACGGTCGTACATTACATTCGCTTTTCTATCTACCTGTTAAGACTAAGACGTATAAGCCGCTAACTTAGGAGAACAAGCGCTACCTCTAGAACTACTTTAAGGACGTTAGTTACCTTCTTATTAACGAGGAATTCATAATAGGGCTTTAAGTGCTATACTTCCTAGATCGACGTCTCTGTGAGATCTTTGCTGACAATAGTAGGGCGGATAAGGACTTTAGTGGGCTCAACATTATCTTAATAGGCGACTTCTACTAGCTCCCTCCTATAGGCGAGAACTCTCTCTACTTCAGCGCAAAGGTCCCGAACGCTAAGGTACACGAGGTTAGCGACTGTATAAGCGTTTTAGTGAGACTATTACACTTAATGTCGTTAAGCGTTAAGAGGGACAAGATGCAGAGTCTGTCGCTTTCTGTCAATGTCTTAAGCATCTACGAGTAAATTAGATAACTGTAGAGGACTAGCGACTTCTTACAACGCGAGTTCAAACCCAGATTCTTAACGCAGAGCGCGATGAGTTCGCAGACGCTATTCGCATCTTTAGCCGCAAGGAGAGCGTGCGCAATTATAACTACAGCAAGCTGCGAGATCTCTAAGTACTAGTCGTTAAAATAGTCGCCAGTTATACGGGTCACTTAAAGGCTGCTGATGTCCCTACGGAGGACGCTGGCAACCTCTAATCTGTGCTCTCAGTGGCAATCAACGCTAAATTCATGCTCACTAAGAACTTATAGGTGACCTAAGGGCTAGTTAATAGGCGCATGGGTTATGTGCGCGATATTATCTGGGATAAGAGCGTTACGAGCCCTTATAACGAGAGCCTAGAGGTGTTGCTTCTGTACATCCCTAGTTACACTAGTCTATGTTACAAGGAGGTTAATAGCGAGAAGCTAGTACCTGTCTTCTGGTCGAAGCGGGAGTTTATGTACTAAGGCCATTAAACATGTACTCGCAACCAATTTCCCCTTGTGCTGGCGTACGCAATCACTGTTTATAAGAGCTAGGGCATTTCACTTAACAAGGCCGTCCTTAACATTAAGGACTGAGAGTTCGTACTAGGATTGACATACGTTGCCGTCTCACGAGTGCTCGCACGCTAAGGGGTCTGATGTTTGAACAAGGCTTCGACTTCTCACAATTTAAGCCTCGCAAGTCTAAGACAAAACAGATGCGACACGACAATTGGGTTAGGCGACAGCACGATGAAATCCTAGTATATGAAGGCAGCTAGCAACTACTCAAGGATGAGGACGACAATAAGCTCCCCACTAGCACTAGTACCGGCCGTACTCTAACACTTCCGCTCCGACCGTCATCACCTACGTATGGGTTAGGTCTTATAAGCGATACGTTTGTTGGTTAAGATGTTGGCATAAGCGGCATGGCTGCACCTGTCAGCGACAACATACCAGCTGCAGGTGGTGGCGGCGATGTAGTGATAGGAGAAGGTGGTTAAGTTCCCCCGCAGTCTATCACTGTATACCCCGACAACTAGTTGATAGACGAGGCTTCACAAGCAAACCAGTACTTTAACTGTTTTAGTTGCAACTACGCCCGTCCTATGGACTGTCAGTACGAGCCATACTACGTGTGCACGTTTTGTTATTATGGCATGCCTGACGTCTCCCGCGAGCGATGGTGTATGGGCTGCAATCGCCGACGGCCTGAGTTGTCATTCTTCACTGCTGACAACAACGTGGACATGAACGTGTGTGGTACATGTGGTCGCTTCAACAGCATTGGCAGTAGTTAGAGAGAGGGAGATAGGTTATGGGGTTTAATGTATAGCACGATGAGCACGATAAGCATGTAGCTTGGTTTAGAAAGTAGCATGAATAAAAAACGATTAATGATCAAAATAGACCCTAAATGATTCAGCCCTTTGGCTGAAAGCTTCCTGCGGAAGCACCCTCAGTCGTAAATTGCAAAGATCAACACCTTTACGCCTGACAGATCTACGTATTAGCGGGTACTGCTTAGGCCCCTTCCAGCCCTCTTCTTTGACGCCCAGCACCGCCAGCGCGCACACCAGCGGGCTATCGTACTCTCGGCAGGTGATACGGTGGTCCAGCAACGCGATACAAAACTCCAGGCACGCTTTCTGGATCCTGGATAACTTCTCTAGCCTGGCGTTTGCGGCGCTCTGATCAGGTGCTGCCTCTGTCGCCTGATCCGTCTCGTCAACCTCTATCTCCTCGTCTGTCTCCAGCTCATCGTCTGCCTCCTCGTCCGCCTCGTCCCCCTCGGTTTCCCTCTCTTCTGCCTCTCCTCCTGCTGCCCTCTCTGCTTCGTGGACCAACGCCTCCTATGCCTCGCGCTGCCGTCGCTTGAACCGGTACCGCGGGCTCTTCCACGTGTGCTCCTTCTGCGTACGTGCAAAAAACATCAACACCTGCTGCCATGGCCGCGTGTGCTTGACAATTGCCTTCTTGTCCATATACGCCTGCAGCGGCTAGTACCGCGTCTGGAGCTTCTCCATACAGATTGCCTCTAGCCGCACAAACATGCTAACACGCTCAATCACTAACAACTGGCTGAATCGCGTGAGCCCATCCATAGCCGCCCAGATAGCTGCTTCCACCAGCTCAGCCTTGTTGTTGCTCCTTAGATCGGGCTTGGCCACTAGCTCCTCAACACACGCCATCAAGTCCGCCCGCTCCATGCCCACTAAGTACAGCAGCCACTGCGTCTGCTCCACCCACGGGTTCACCTTGTCGCGCTCGCCCGCCTGGATCGTGCTAATTGCTTGCTTCTTCACTTGCTCCTACGCCTTGGCTATTGCTTCGCCTACGCGCGCCCAAGCTGCCTCGCTGTTGATGGGTACTACTCCTAGATTGTCGTCGTTGTTGGGCGGCTGCACCTCAAAGTACTGCGATCCTGGGCCTTGGACAAACAGCCGCTGGCAGTGTACGCGCCTGCAGCCCTTGTCTACGCGCAGCTGTATCTCTTTCTGTGCTACCTAGCTAGAGCGGCCGCCTTTCCTTGCTACTGACCAGTCATGCACACCTTGCTAATGTTTCCTCATTGCCTCTGTGCCCCGCAATACCTTGCCGCACTGGTTTTGGTCTAGCTGGCACAGCAGTCCGTCTGAGTATACTGGCAACTGGCTAATGGGCAGGATAACCTAGCTGGGTGCCTGCAACTCGCTGGCGTACTCAATTAGCCCTGACCAGCTGCGCACTCTCTCTGCTATATCTTCAGCCTGCTTCTGCTTGACCTTGTGCGCGCGTTGCAGGTGACTCTTGATATGGCCGGGTAGCACGCCATGCCTGCACTCCTTGCAGATGGCTATGAAGTACTCTGCTAAATGCTCAAAATGCTGGAATTCAATGCCTGCCGCTGCCATAGCGTTAATGCGCGTGTGTAAATCTTGCTTGTTGTAAGAGGTTAGACCTCTGCTATCCTCAGTGGAGTCACTTCGGTTCAATGGAAGAGCATGGAACATCATGGAATGTCCTGGAATGTCCTGGAATGTCATGGAATGTCCTGGAACATCATGGAATGTCCTGGAATGTCCTGGAATGTCATGGAATGTCCTGGAACGTCATGGAATGTCCTGGAACTAGCCAGAACAAGATATGTTCTTCTGACAGCTGACAAATGCTGATGTATGTAGAAACTTCCAGAAGCCAGCAGTCTGCTATAAAGTCAGTCTGCTCTCTCGCTCTAGATAGACTCCATCGAATTCATCTCTGTTCAACCTAGCCTTCCTGCTGTCTTCAGCCTGGCCCCTTACACTTGTATTATCTACCTGCTACAAATTTATCTATCCTGCGCTCTTGCAGTGCAAACGCGCTGCTTGCGCAAACTGCGTTTGTTGTTTAGGTGATTGCAGTCGCGTAATATCATACTTACGTTTTCACCGCGTCGCCCCTGCTAAGCTGCGCAACCCCAACCCTAAGCACCTTAAGTATATATACGATCTTAATGCAAGTTGTTGTAACGGTGCAACCTGTCGCGCTAAGTAACATATCTACATCTTAGCTTTATCTAACGTTGGGAACCTAAGTAGACTAATACCTTAAAGTTTTACTGGAGTGAGAGGGGGCGTGACAAAAACAACGCCGACGTACGCGTATATCTAGTCCTTAGGAATACCGGAGGCAGGGCTACCTCTACATGGCGCCCTGGGATAGAGCTTAAGCAAGCTAAGAAAGCAGCTAAACGCGCGTATAAACTTAAAGCTATCTAATAAGCTTAATACTATAAGTAACTAGCTTTATAAGTAATCGTATTAAGTAATAAGCGTTAAAAACGCGCTAGCGCTGCTTACGCTAGTGTTTAAGCTTAAGATAAGCTATCTACTACAATACCTAAAGTTATATTATATAACTCTAATATTAACCTTCTATAAAAGTTTAGATAGTATAAGTTAATTGCAAGTATATAGTTACTACAACACTACGTTTTTATTAATATTAAGCTATTATATTGCGTTGTATAGCTTTAAATTTAAGATCGCTAAGATAGTGTTTAGCGTGCGCGTAAGTGGGCTAGGGAAGCGAGTAGGCTACCCTACTAACTTCGTGCACCTCTACAGGCGTATATCTTAGCTGCCTTAAGAGATAACATGTAGATATTAATATAGTAGATTAATCAATATCTAAAGTATTTTTTCTTGCACGTACGAGAGTTATGTTGTTAGATGTGATCAGCCTTTTAGCAGGGCGCTTAGAGACGGCAGAACTAATTATGTGCTGGATTACTGCTAGCGCAGACTTAGGATAAGGAAGATAAAGATAAGCAGAGGAGACCCCTCGAGAGAACACAGAAGACACACAATGAAGACACGACTATTAATTATAATTAATACTAATTAACATTATTTATCGTCCTACGATCTAATTAACCCTCTAATCTCACAATTAAGAGTCTCACTGCCTTAACCAAACGAGGATTAGAACTAACTAACGCGAGAAAACTCTGCAACCTATTAAAAGGATGTCTACACTACCTCTACAAGACTCCTTAGTGATCCTAAATAATTACACGAACTAGATTAAGTGGCTGCGCTAGATTAAGACGCGCGCTAACTCCCTATGCGTGTAGGAAAAGATAGATCCGAACCTCATGATCTAACCCCTCACTAAACTAGAGGTGCTACTAATGCCTTAACTAAGCGACTATTAAGCGTCGCAACAAGCGATTAACGCGCACGCCGCCGCGCAACAAGCGATTAACGCGCACGCCGCCGCGCAATAAGCGATTAACGCTCACGGCGACATCGCACTATTTATACCTACTTAACCTACAGACCTCGCTACGAACGCGAAGGCATCGTATAAAGAAGATTTAGAGATCTATAAGCTAGAGATAGATCGCTATAAAGCAGAAGATTACAAGTACACGCAAGAGCAAGCTGCGTTCGACAAGATTACGCAGGAGATACAGCGAACGGTTAACAACTACCTATACACAAACTACTATAGAGTAAGACAATCACATCGTTAGTAGATTACTAACCTAATAGCTACTGTTAGCATTAATACTAGAGACGAGATTAAGGAAGCCTAAGAGCGGTACAGAAATGCGATAAAGGCTCCTAGAATAATCGCCTCTTAGGAAACATAGCTCACGGAAGTTAATCACGCTACGACTGAGGGCAAAGCCGTTAGAATACCTAAGTGCTAACTAGACACGTATATTAAGGAGGACTTCACCTAAGCTACAGCTAAGCACTTAGAACAATAGACGATATTATTTGCAGCTAATAGGCTAAAAAACCCCTTGATTACAGTCAAAGACATAATCCGCGAATACTAAGACTACATGCAGCTGTTCTACCTATCGAGAGCGAAGACAGCAAAGGCAGCCTTTAGAGCAGCCGCTGTAGGTAGAGCACTAACGCTCTATAAGAACGGGTTAGACAATCCTAGGCAGAAGCGGAAGAGCCGCTAAGGCCAAAAGCAGATTATAGCTGCTAGAGCCACTAGATCAAACCCTATTTAATAAACTACGAGCAAGTGCGAAGCATGCGATATAAGACACGCACTTAAGGACTGCTAGTACACGCACCTAGGCAACGCACTAACTTAGTGGTAACTCTAAGAAGATAGAATAGATTAAGTCTAATTACGTATTAACAACAGCCTATCTATACAAGAAACAATTCGCAGCGCTAAGCGACTAGCACGATCTAAAACCCTATTAATAAAGAAGTCGCACATAGCGACCCCTACAGTTAAGCAAGACGACTAACTCTATAGTCGGAAAATTAGAGAGATTAACTATACGTTTATCGAGGCCTCGTTTAAAGCTAGCTAGGTTACGTACCCTCTACAACGATTATAGATCCTTAACTCTAGATTAACATATTATATCTCTAACGATATTAGTTAATTCACTAGAACAAGATTAGCAACGCAAGGAGACTTCCTATTAGCAGGCAACTTACGAGTATAGATTAAGGCATATAGATTAGTTACCCTAATAGTAGCTAGTGGCAGCAATTAAAGCTAACTACACTTAAAGGACGTAGCCTACTATCCTAATCTGCTCTGCAACCTTATCTCTTTTAGGATACTCCGCTTGCAAGGTCTCTAGTAGGATACTAAACATAACCTAACAGTTCTTCGACAGTTACAAACTAATAGTCTAATCGCTAATCTTACTAAGCAGTATAGACAGTAGGTAATCAAAGCAAATCTAATCACTAACTACGTAATAATAGCCGCTAGAGCAGCAAAGCTGCGCTACAATCTACGACAACGCGTACGAGCGCTAATCTAGCACAAGAGATTAGAACACCTAGGACTTAGCGCGCTCGAGCATCTTGTACAACAGTCTAAGGGAGTAAAGATTGCTAGAGTACTTACAGTTAACTGCGACGCCTGTAGAAGAGCAAAAGCCAAACAGCTAATCCGCCGCACGCTACGCAGGATCGATAAGGCTCTAGAAGAACGCGTCTCACTCGACTTTCACGATTATAAAGCTAACAGCTTAATAAAAGAGAAAAGCTAAATACTAATTATAGATTAAGTGACTAGGTTTATGTAGGACTACTATTTTAAGGACAATTAAACAGCGCAATTAATTATTAAGGCGCTCGAGTCTTTTGTAATCCTTATAAAGACTTAGTTTAACATTACTATTAAGATTATCAAAACTAATAACGAGATCGTTACAGTTAAGCTAGAAGTGGCTCGTTAGGTAGAATCCTAAGGCATCCGTTTTAAGCCTTCTGCTCTAGACACCTAATTACAGAATAGTAGAGTAGAACGCTTAGAGAGTGTAATTAAGAAGAAAGGACAAGCAATGCGACTCGACGCTAACCTGCTATAGCTACTATAGCCTAAGATCTCTCGATTAGCTATATATCTCTATAATCGAACACCGCAATATGCGAATCGATAGAGATTACCGTACGAAGAGTTTTTTACTTACAACGCCTATTAAAACAGGATTGTTACCTTACCGCGCAAGCTATACTAAGGTTACCTACAAGTATACAGGTGTAAGGCATTTGCAATAACAGATAATACGAAACGAGGTAAGAGCAAGCTATAGCGACTTGATCCTAAGGCATAGATTAGATACCTAGTTAGATATCGATCTACAAACATCTTTCGTATATAGGTTCCTACTATGTCTAAGGTGATTACTACACGTAACGTCGTATTTAACGAGGTATTAATCTTTACTAGAGATAAGAAGGATATTATAGATAACCTAATGCACAGCACTCTCGAAGAGATCGAGGCGTAGATTAGGACTGTAGAGCTTCCCCTAGGGATTAACAACGAGCAAGAGGAAACACAGTTGTTCCTTGAAGATAAGTCTTTTAACGAAGAACAAGTATAGGAATCAACACCTAATTAATATAATAATAGCGGAAGAAAGGTTCGAGCAGCTTACCTCTTACTACCGCTAACGCCTCTACTAGTAGCCCTCTTAACGAACCTTATGACAGCGCAGGAATTAAGGTAGGTAGATAATCCTCTTAAATTTAAGAGTTAGAACGTCGCCCTTGCGCAGCTACTAAACTATAGGATTAATTACCCCTTGAGCGCGAGCCGCAGCAAGAGACCTAATCCACGTAGTGCTAATATAGGATTACAATCCGTTAGTGAGAGCCTCTAGCATAATTAGATAGACCTATAGGCTGCAGCGTTTATAGTAGGTGCGAGAGCAGGAAAAGTTTAACAACTAAACAACAAGAAACTTAATAGTGCGGCGGTTAATCAATTGCTTAAGGGCTAAGGCTATAGCTAAATGCCTCATTTAAGCGAGCTCCCGCTAGCACCGAGCCTAAATTAACTTAAGGAGAATTACTTATTCTACTAGTTGTTCAAGAAAGCTAAAGAGGATTACCTCTTAAGCTATAAGCAATTAAACTTATAGTTAGAAGTCCTAACGCAAGAAGCACGACTAACAGGCACTTAGATACTTAATTCTATGTAGGTATACACCTACAAGATTAATAAGGATTATTGTTTTGTTAAGTGCAAAGCGCGCTTAGTCGTTTAGGGCGATTAATAACGCAATGTCACTGCTTAGGAGACCTACGCTGCTACGCTAGCAGGCCGATCCTTTCAAATTGCGCTTGCGATTGCCGCTCGCTTTAATCTTAAACTTAAGTAGTACGACGTAACCAACGCTTTCGCAAACGCTCTAATCGATCGACTTGTATACATAAGAATGCCGTGTAGCTATGCGTAGTACGGAAAAATCCTAAAGCTTAACAAAGCCCTTTACGGCCTCCGGATCTCGCTACTGCTCTAGCAACGAGACTTCACTATATACCTCAGAAGCCGTAGCTTTACTACCGTTCTACACGAGCTATATTGCATAATCTGTTAAGGGATCTTTGTGTTCTTCTACGTTAACGATATAATTGTAATATACAGCAAGAACCGTAGATTAGAAGCACAAGCAGCTATTAAGGACATAAAAAAGAAGTATAGCATAACAGGTAGAGACGATCTACATTAGTTCTTAGGCATAGAGGTAATTAGGGATCAATTCTAACAAAAGATATAGATCTCCTAATTAGCATACCTTAAGAAGATTATCTAATTAGTGAGCAATTACTCTATTAAGTGCAATACACTAATAATCAAAGCCGAATTGCTGCCCTAAGAGGGCTTCGCTACTCCTAGAGAGATCAACCTCTACTAACGAAAGATTAGATCACTACTCTTCGCAGCAGTTAACACAAGACCCGACACGGCCTTCGCAGTATTACGTCTAGCACAATTCCTTACAAATCTTAGGCCTAATCACTAGTTAGCTGCTAATTGCGTAATCCTATACCTAAACTGTACACGAACGCTCGCACTGCAACTAGGTAGAGAAGATTACCTAGTTATTGCTAGCGATACCTTATTTGCTGACAATACTCTAGATCGCAAGAGCTCCTAAGGATACGTAATTAAACTGTTTAGAGGACTAATCGCATAGAGAGCAAATAAACAAAATACAATTACAACGTCGACTACAGAAGCTAAACTGCTCGCGCTCTTACAAGTAGCAAAAGAGGCTATGTTTATCTAGATGCTGCTCACTAAGCTACAAATTTAGTTAGCTAACTAAACAATTACTATACAATGCGATAACACGCAAACGATTTGGTTGATCTTAGAAGAGATCTCCTAGTTGATCACGAAGCTACGGCATGTCGATATCCACAACTACTAGCTTAGGCAAGAGGCTTAGAGTAAGTCGATCAAGGTGATCTACGTGGAGTCAAGCAAGATGCTCGCCGACAGACTTACAAAGCCATTGCCAGCAAATCAGTGGGCTAGGTTCCTACAACAGATGGGACTTATTGATATAGAAGAACAACAAAGGCCAGAAGCAGATATAGGATGGATAAACAATCAATTAGAAGCCCTAGACCTTTGAGCAAATAGCGCGCAGAAGATAGTAGCACTGTAGGTTCAGCTTGATCCTGACGTTTAAGCTGAGGGGGTGTGTCAGATGTGATCAGCCTTTCAGCAGGGCGCTCAGAGACGGCAGAACTGATCATGTGCTGGATTACTGCTAGCGCAGACTTAGGATAAGGAAGATAAAGATAAGCAGAGGAGACCCCTCGAGAGAACACAGAAGACACACAATGAAGACACAACTATTAATTATAATCAATACTGATCAACATTATTTATCGTCCCACGATCTGATTAACCCTCCGATCTCACATATGTCCAGTCTCTCTGCATCTCTTGCAGCGCGCCAGAGCCTGGCGGCTGAGGCCTGATCGCTCTCTACCTTGACGCTGTTCACGCTCTATCTGCTGGTCAGCCTCCTTTTAAGCCAGAGTATCCTCTCCCTCTCCCTTTGCTAAGATCCTATGCTTCTGTATTCGCTTCTTTCAACGCTGCCTACGTTCTGTTGCTGCCTTGTTAGCCCTCTCAAGGCTGGTAATCCGATCGCGCATTAGCTTAGCCGAGAGCATTATCACCTCTGCCTCCTTCTTGAGCTGGTTAATCGCCTAGATAATTAAGGCTGGCGACGAGCTCTTATGCCGTCGCACACGATCACGTATTAACGTTGATTGAGCCTTAGGCTGTCACGGTTTGGTGATGGGATGATGCCTATCTAAGACTAGCGCTGTTTATGGTCACTCACCTACATAAAATTTCCATAGCTTCTACAATACAACCTCAGTCAATCCTCAACTTCTTTCCTATGCGTACGTTCAACGACTGCGAAATAAGCTCACGTACGTTGCTCGGCGTACGGGCCTCCTAAAGAGCCATTGGTAGAGCAACTGGAGTAGGCATACGGAGCTGCACGTCTAGCTTTGATAGAACAGCATCTGGCTGTAGAGGAACAAGGCCTGTGCCGCGGAAGGCTAAGCAGATATTGGCTGGCGTGAACGCTCGATCAAACGCTGCCTTGAAGACTGGCAGGAATTCAAGCTTGGTGATGTGATTGATGTGGTGGCGGATCAGAGCCTCAACCTCACGGCTGTACGCGCGCTTTAACGGCGAGAAGCAGCCAACGTCAAGAGGCTAAAGTAGGTGGGATGAGTGAGGTGGCATACAAAGCGTATACATGTTGTTCTCCTTGCAGAGCTCTTGGAACTCGAGAGACTGGTGGCTCTCATGGCCGTCAAGGATAAGCAGCCGACGCGCCCCAACTACCTTGCCCTCTGTATGCTTGATGTCAGCATCTACACCTACTCTGGAGTAGCGTGTGTCATCACCGCTTATGTAACAGGAGGATATATATTCGCTCTCTTCGATAGTCTCTATCAATCAACCAACTTCTTCCTCAACCCTCCTTCTCACATGTTGACACTTGATAAAGTGCTTTAGCCACTTAACTCCAAGCTCATTAGTAGTCTAGCCATTGTCGCTAACGGCGATAGCCCAGTTGCGCGGGATGTCCTCCTCGTACCAGGCAGATAAGTGGTGCTTGCCAGCAAAGATAATGAACGGTAGGATAGTCTAGCCAGCAGCGTTGATACCTTGGATTACTGTCACCCACTCGCGATTGCCTGGCTGAACAGCCTTTAGCCTGCCTCTTCTCTCTAACGCTGTCACGACAAGCTGAGTTGTGATCTTGCCCATCATAAAGCCAGCCTCGTCAAAGTTGTAGACGTCCTCATCACAAATGCCGTACTTAGCCTTTGTCTGCTCTACAAGCTTAAACCAGCTCCTAATTAATACAGGATCCTCACATAGAGCTCTCTGCCTATCGTACGCTCGATTAAAACGCGTCGTGAGGCTGTCTGTACGCTCAACAAAGTTGGCGGGCCACTTCTGCCCAACCTGGCCTGCGCCGCGCGCAGCCAGCTGCTTATCCGCCATATCACGTACGGCTGCGTACGTAGGCGCAAATCCACGTTGATCCAAGTTAAGTATATAACTGACTATCACCTCCTTTTCTCTCTGGGTGAGCTTCTTTGAGTTAGGCTGGCAATCGCGTCGGACAAGCTTGCCAGCGCGTCGGCGCGTGAGCGTCATTCGGGCGACTTCGAACGTCCGCGCAGCATCTCTATAAGACAGAATTTGATTTTGTTTAAGAGCGGAAATTGCGATATATATTTTAGTTTCACGAGAAGCTTTTTGGGCTTGTTTTGGTGGAGGCATTGTACAGAGAGTTGAGGTAGATAATCAAAGCTGGTGGGGTGGCCCACTCGCTTGCCTGGCCCACTCGCTTAGGTATCCAGCACGTTACGCGAAAGACATTGTGATGGTGTTGAAAAGGTATGACGTCATCATCGACTAACGTGACCCACAACCAGGAGTTTGGCGCGTGATGACAAAACTCCTCATCTCATCTTGTCTGGACGACACTGCCCTCATCTCGCGCGCTTTGAACACGCAAATGTGACCGATCTGTCTATGAACTCTGCCGAGTCAATGGCGATGATACTTGAACGACGCTCAACATCTTTGAGAAGCCAGGAACTGGCGCGCTGAAGAACTTTCGAAAGGACACATTGATTTCTAAGTAGTGATTTGGTGCATTGGCGCACATCATATAACGCAACCTCTCCAGCTGTGTTATCGGCGATGTGCTTGCCAATCTCAACCTGATCGTAGTGGTGGTAGTCACGTCTATGCGATTCGTCGCTCCCATGCTCAAAACGTCTTCCACATTCTAGGCACAACTTCGCCGTGTCCTTTCACGTCGCGGGCCAAATTCGCACCCTACAAACGCACGCTTATCCTATTCCCAACGTACCTTGCTTTATCATCACGCAGAGCTGAGACATCATATAAACCGAGAATCAATGGGCAGCTCCTTCTTCCAGTTGCCGCTCCCTACAACCCCTTCTATCCTACAACAGGCTCAACAGCAAGATTCTGCTCTTGACGTACTCAACACATGCAGTCTTCCACAACTTTTGGAACTCGATAACCGGCCTACGTTCGTGCTCAACATGGACGAGTACTCGAAGGGAAGCCGAATTCCAATAAGGCCCGTCTTTTGCAATGCGGCAATGAGAGAGCAAGAGCAGCTGCTGAGCAAGGTAACTGTGGCATCACTAAGCGATAGCGATCATACCTGCGGCGGAGCCACACATGACGAATTCCGAATCTGGGCGACCATCGTTAGCAGGTTCAATGACTCACGAGACCTCTACCCGATCACCATAGAGTTTGAAAACTTACTATGGGTTGGATTTTCGATTCATCCCAACTGGCGACTAATCAGCGCACACACGATCTTCCAGAATCAAGATGTTCCCGAAAAAAATCCATTATGTGCATCAGCACCGCGACTCGAGAAAGAGGGATATGGCGACCAGAATGACGATGCAGCAAAGGCCTTAGCTTCTGCGGAGGCAATACCGACGCGGGAGATCATTGGAGATGTGCAGCAACCCAAATTTCCATTTGTTTCCCTCGGCAAGGATCGTGATGAAAACAGCTCCTCAAGTATCTCGGCGATAACTCTGTCTACACCGGATTCCTCCGTACCAGACTGGACAGTACCGCACCCAAGAGGTGTTCTCTCAGATCATCTCCAGTTTGTAAGAAGCATCGACTGGGCAAAGACGCCATTAGGGGCTATGGACAGATGGTCGATTCAATTTCGGGAGATTATCTGCTTGGTCATGCGCAACCCTCATCCATCGTCCGTATTCTGGGGCGAGGATCTGACCATGCTCTACAACGAGTCCTACAGGGACGATGTGACTGGCGACAAACATCCAAATTTGATGGGAACCGGGTTCTCAGGTCCTTTCAGTGAAATGTGGCATGCAGTTGGTCCTGTGATTCGCGAATGTGCCCGGACAGGTCAGGCGCAGCTCAACCACAACCAACCGTTGCCCATAACGCGTTACGGCTACATGGAAGAGTCGTTCTTTACCTGGTCTTTCGTAAGTGCCGATTCTTTCTCCTTTACCTAATGACTAGGTACCACTCACACATTGATAGGTACCTGTCTTTGGTGGCACTGAGCGCATCTTAGGGTGTGAGTACCATTGCAACGTTTCGTAGTATCGCCAAATCTATCTTGTGTCGGCTTGAAACGGAGATATTTGACTTGCTGACGGGGACGTGGTTTATAGTCTACCTCAACGCATTTGATACCACAGTTGAGTCAATCAGCAGCAGGAGAATGTGGTTGTTACGATATCTTGGAGAGTGTATGAACGCCACACGTACCGTTAGTAAGTGTTCATATACGAGCTTCACGTAAGACAGACACTTACTCAAGATCTACCCTTTTCGCAGAGGAATTTTGGATAAGAGTTCTAGAAGGGCTGAACCACAACGAATACGATGTACCGTTTGCGCTCTTATACACTGTGCCTGATTTGGACGACATTGAGAACGGATCTTCGAGTTCAGATGCTACACCGACATCCGTAAAGTCATGCATCTTCGAAGGGTCTATTGGCGTTCCAAGAGGGCACTCAGTCTCACCCGACAAACTCAAGCTCACAGAAAGCGACGGCACGTTAACGCCGGCCTTTCGAGAAGCTACACAGACCCTAAAACCCAAGATGTTAAGTATCAAAGACGAGACGCTCCCGCAGCCGCTGTTAGATATTATCGAATGGCGGGGCTACAAGGATCCTTGTAGAGAAGCGATGGTTCTACCTTTACGACCAACGAACGCGGACAACGTATGCGCCTTGTTGTTGTTAGGCATTAATCCACGAAGAGCGTATGACTATGAATACAGGTCTTTCATGGCTATGCTCAATAGACAGATCGCCACGTCCTTGGCATCGGTACTGCTCTTCGAAGCCGAGGTGCGGCGGAGCAAAGAAGTCGCAGAAATGGCCACCCTGCAAAGAGAGCAGATGTCTCAACAGCTTCAACTCCAGACCGAACGAATGCGCCGAATGACCGAGCTGTCGCCAATGGGCATGTTTCTGTTCAGTCCACATGGAGCCCTATTGGAGGCAAACGAACGATACTACGAAATGACTGGTGTGTCATCCACCGGGGTCAAAACGGCCTGGACCATTGGTATGATGGTGGGTGACAGCCAGAAAGCTTCACAGGAGATGTGGGACTGTACGAGATGTTCCTGTATTCGTCAACTACTGTATGCGCTAATATTGAACGTCAAAAATTAGACATGATCACTCACCACAAGCCAGCAAGCCGTGAGCTACAGTTCGCGAATTCCGGATGTCAACCCCGAGACATCGACGGAACACGGATCGAGTACTGGGTCCTAGCAGCTAGCCAACCAGAGTTAAGCGCCGACGGTAAACTTATAAGCATCATGGGTTCACTTACGGATATTTCACACTTGAAGTGGGCACAAGGACTACAAGAACAGAGGTTGAAGGAAGCGGAAGAGTCGAAGCGTCAACAGAACGAGTTCATTGATATCACGTCGCACGAGATGAGAAGTAGCGATCTCCCTATACGAACTGTATGTGAGACGTCTACTGACTTGACGCCCAATCTTTAGATCCACTCTCTGCGATCCTCATATGCGCCGACGATATCCGAGACACACTGACGCAGTACAAGTTCTCGTGCAGTAGCGATAAGAAGATGGCACAAGATTGCATCGAAGCTGCCGACAATATCGCTCTGTGTGTGCAGCATCAGAAGTCGATCGTTGACGACGTTCTGACCGTCTCAAAACTCGACTCCGACCTTCTCCACATCACTCCGATCCCTGCGCAACCGATCATCGTTGTACAGCGATCTATGGCGATGTTGGGTTCCTCCAACCTTGACCAACATGAGAAAAGCGCTGACGTTCCACATTTAGGTTCCGTCCGGAAACTCAAGCCAAGAAGATCGACTTCAAATTCCTTCCGCATCCGAGTATTCGAGAGCTCGACATCGACTGGGTTATTCTTGACCCGAGTCGACTCCTTCAAATTATCGTCAACCTTATCACCAATGCTATCAAGTTCACCATGGACTCAAAAGTCCGCTCGATCACAGTTCGTGTATATGCTAACACAGACTCGCCCGACTTCGACGTACCGGAGGGATTCCAATGTGCGTAGTTCTAATGGTTTGCTGTTCGTGGGCCAACTGTTAACATCACCTCTTTAGTTGTTCCGCCGAGGCATATCGTAAACGATTTTGGAAACAGTGAGGGTTGGGGCTCAGGCTCCTTTGTCTATTTTTGGTTCCAGGTCCAAGACACAGGGTGTGGGCTATCGCGTCACCAAATATCTCTGTTGTTTGAGAAATTTGCACAAGGTGTGAGTACAAAAGACCCATGGGGTGTATTTTCGCCATGAACTGACGACATACTTAACGTCAAGTCTCCAAGAACGCACATGCAGTATGGCGGTAGCGGTCTCGGGCTCTTCATCTCGCGCCAACTCGCTGAACTTCACGGCGGTCAGATTGGCGTCTCATCGCAAGCCGGTGTTGGCAGTACTTTCGGATTCTACTTGAAATGCAAGCGCATGATCGCCCAGAAACCCGCCCTGTCGCGTGACACGGTCAAACAAGCTCTGGAAGCCGAAGATGCGGTGTCTTCGCGCAAGATCACTGCCGCAACAACATCTCAGATCGCCGCCGCGACCGCGACTGCTACCAAGAAAGATGACAAGCCTGTCGAGGTGGACATGCCGAAGCCCAGCAACGACAGGAAAGACGAGGCCAAAGACGATCTAATCCACGTCCTCGTCGTCGAAGACAACCTAGTGAACCAAAAGGTGCTAGTCAAGCAGCTCACAAAAGCTGGCTGTGTCACTACTACCGCCGACAACGGTGTCTGGGCACTGAAGCATCTCGTCAAAACCATTTTCTGTATCGCCGATGGAGTACCACTCAACATCGTTCTGATGGACTGCGAGATGCCGGAGATGGACGGCCTGACATGCTGCAGGAAGATACGAGAGATGGAGCAACGGAAAGAAGTGACGAAGCACGTTCCGATTATTGCTGTTACTGCGAACATTCGAGAAGGACAGATAGATGACGCGAAAAATGCGGGTATGGATGATGTTGTTGGGAAGCCGTTCAGGATACCAGATTTGCTGGGGAAGATGCGGGAGCTGTTGAAGAAGTTGGAGGACTGAAACGATAGTATATTTTTCCTAATGCAGAGTCTTGACGCCCACGTTGTATTGTGAATTCGTCGTCGTCCCCACGTTATGAAGTATGTCGTCTGTAAACTGCATTTCGAGAAGTTTGTACACTGTGGACGGGTGACTATCGTCGTCGCCAAGTTCTCCGCTACCATAGATAGCAACAATCAAATCAATGAAGCTAGAGGACCGGGAGACACCGCTTGAGGACGTATACTAGGATAATTTCTCTCCATATGAACACCCTCAACTATGCCCCCGGGGGCCATGGTTGAGCGATCCTGGTTGGCTGCAGCGCTAGCGCGGGGGCATAGTTGAGGGGGCATAGTTGCGCGAAACCCTCCACCTCTGCACAGGCTACCTACGCGCCTCTACTATCGCTGCAACCTCGCGCTGCGCCTCCTCTACCTTTTCTACCTCTCTCTACAATGCAGGGAGAAAGCGCATTTGCCTACATGGCTCTATACAGCGTGCTTGTATGCCGCAAGCATGGCTGCGCTATCTACGGGCTGGACGAACACCTGAAGCGGCACCACCACATGTCTGCAGCTGAACGGCGAGCGCTACTTGCTGCATACAAGGACTGCAACGTGCTGCCGCTAGCAGAGGTCACTCAGCCTATGCCTTGTAGCGCTCCAATTGACGAGCTTGGGCCAGCGCAGGACGCGTTCCTCTGCAGCAGCAGCAGTGGCGGCGGCGGCGGCAGTGCAGCCTGCGGCTTTATTAGCACAAGTCGCGCAAAGATGCAGCAGCACGTTAACCAGCAGCACCACACCAAGCTAACGCGCTGGTCCTCTATCCTAGGGCGCTATCGGCACACAGCCCTAAGTGGAGTTTATCTAGGGACCACATATACGCGTAGCCCTAGGTATATCTGGTCACACCCCCCCTAGGTGGAGTAAACTTTAAGGTATCGGTGGCGTAAGGTTCCCAACGTCAGATCGAGCTGTAATTTGGACTGACTACTCAGTGCGCCGCGCTGCACCATCGCTAGGATTTGCATCAAGATTGTACATATAGTCAAGGTGCTTAGGGTTGGGGTTACTAGGCTTGGTAGGGCGGCGTGGTGTAGGGAAACGCGGGTATGATGTCACGCGACCGTAACACAGACAACAAACACAGACAACAAACGCAGTAGAGAGAATTTTCGCAAGCAGCGCGTTTGCACAGCAAGGGCACAGTAGATAAATCTGTAGCTAGAAGATAATACAAGCAGCATTTACACAACGCGCAACCTGCACCCGTTGCGAGATCTGTTAACCCGTGTCCGTTAAGGCGCATCAACGCCATGGCAGAGACAGATATTGAGTTCCAGCATTTTGAGCATCTAGCAGCATACTCCATAGCCATCTGCAAGGAGTGCAGGCATAGTGTGCTACCCAGCCATATCAAGAGTCACCTGCAACACGCGCACAAGGTTAAGCAGAAGCAGGCTGAAGATATAGCGGAGAGAGTGCGCAACTGGCCAGGGCTAGTGGAGTACGCCAGCGAGATTCAGGTGCCCAGCTAGGTCGTCGCGCCGATCAGCCAGTTGCCGGTATATTCAGACGGACTATTATGCCAGCTCGACGCAGCCCAATGTTGCAAGGTGCTGCGGAGCGTCAAGGCAATAAAGAATCACTAGAAAGACGTGCATAGCTGGTCAGCCGCAAGCAAGGGCGGCCGTCCCAGCCAGGTGGCGCAGAAGGAGATAAAGCTGCGCGTCGACGAGGGCTGCAGGCGCGTACACTGCCAGCGGCTGTTGATCCAAGGCCCAGGATCGCAGTACTTCGAGGTCCAGCCGCCCGGCGACGACGACGACCCCGCCATCGTGCCCGTGGATAGCGAGGCAGCGTGGACACGCGTAGGCGAGGCGATGGCGCAGGCGTGGGAGAACGTGGAGAAGCGGGCACACAAGACAATCCAGGAGGGCGAGCGCAATGAGGTGAACCCGTGGGTAGAGCGGACGCAGTGGCTGCCATACTTGGTGGGCATGGAGCGGGCGGACTTGATGGCGTGTATCGAGGAGCCAGTGGCCGAGCCCGACCCGAGGAACGACGTGGAGCCCGAGCCGGTAGAGGCAGCGATCTGGAAGGCCATGGATGGGCTCACCCTCACTATTAATCAATAATCGGGAAGGGTCTTCCCGATTTAATTTGGCGCTAGTTGGACCCTGATTTTGACCCTTCCCGATTTAAAATTTTAAATTAAATCGGGAAGGCCCTCTCCATATGAACACCTGGTGGAATGGCCCCCGGGGGCCATTCCACCGCGATCGCTGATTGGCTGCAGCACCTCGCCTCACCAAAACTCAGCGGGGGCATTCCTCCGCAACTTAGAGGAATGCCCCCTCTGTATCTCTCTACCGCTCTACACCTCTGTATACTACTACGCGTACGCGTGCTATCTCTTTCTATACTCTACTATGTTTACCTACCTCCCTGCATACCGTGTGTTGATATGCGCAGAGCATCAGCACGCTGTCTACGGCCTAGATGAGCACCTCAAACGGCACCATGGCTTGCCTGCAGCAAAGAGAAGAGAGCTGCGCGCAGCGTACGCAGGCCTTGCAATTAATGCGCCAACGCAGCTCTCTCTACCAGCGCCTAATAGCGCGCCTATTGCACAGCTAGGGCAAGCGCAAGACGCGTTCCTCTGCTGCCAGCAGAAGGAAGAAGACGCAGGCGCGGCAGGCGCTGCAGTAGCTGCAGTAGCTGCAGCAGCTATTCAGCAGCGCCGTAGCTGTAGCTATATTACTACAAATCGCAAAGAGATGCGTATACATACAAATCAGCAGCACAGCGTAAAGCTGACGCGCTGGTCGTCCTCTGCAGCTACCTCATACAAAGAGCACGCAGCGCAGCTCTGGCGGCCAGTCAAGGTGCAGACCTTCTTCCGCGAGCGCCGCTACGTCCGCTACTTCATTGTGCAGGAGGAAGAGCAAGAGGAGCAGCAGCAGGGAGAGCAACAGAGCGAGCAGCAGAGCGAGCAGCAGGGTGAGCAGCAGGGCGGGCAGCAGGGCAGGGAGCAGGGCGGGCAGCATGAATCAGAGCGGCAGGGTGGCTACCAACAGAGGCTTGCTCTCCTCTCCTCTACCCTAGGTGCCCTCAAGCGCAAGGACAGCGAGGCAATTGATTGCATGGCCGCAGAGGCTTCAGCTAAGGACCGCACTGGCTGGTTCAAGCGGACGCAATGGGATGAGCACCTGCAGGCCTACCCAGACTGGAAGCTGCTTGCGTATGCTGTCCGGCCGCCTGGCAACGACGAGCCAGCGCTGAGGCAGGTGGTGCTGGCGGTGGAGGAGGTAGTAGAGCAGGCTGTATGTGGGCTCAGCACGCTCTCAATAGAGACGCTGCGCTGGCTGCGGAGCGCAAAGCCAAATGAGCCAGATGTGAGGCCGCTAGGCCAGATGCAGAACAAGAGTAGCCAGCAGCGTGCAGCCAGGCTATGGGCACGACTACTTTGCTACTGCGTCCGGCTGGTTGCTGCAGAAGAGGCGGACAAGGCAGATGAGATAGAAGAGGATGAACAGCAGCCGCCATGGCAGCGGCAGCAGCAGCAGCAGCAGCAGCGGCACCAGAAGAAGCCTCCGCTGCAGGCGCTCATGGGCATTGCTTGCCTCTTCCCCTGGCACGGCAGGCAGAAACAGGCGGCTAGGAGGCTCTGGAGGATTGTCTCGCGCAAAAAGGGAGAAGAGAGCGCTGCTACAGTGCAAGAGGTGCGCAAGTACGTGCTGCGGCTGTCCCAGGAGCTCATCTGCCAGGACGTCTGCCACCAGCCATTTGAGAGTGGCCTTATCCACTTTCTTGCAGCGCTTGGTATCAACCCAGACATGCTACGGCTGCGTACGGCGCCTGAGTTCTCCTCGCTGCTTGGCTCGCTGGTGTACTGTGTGAGGGTGCTTGTAGCAGAGGCCTTCCTCCCCTCTGGACAGCGCGGTGAGCAGGGGCCAGCAGAGACGCGCGCTCTCCTGCAGCAGCGGTCTTGCCACCTTGTTGATGGCTCACACAGCCCAATGAGCGTAATGCTGAGCCTGCTGTCATACGCCAAGTTCATCTCGCTGCGTACGCCAGGTAGCATAGCAGGCAGCATGTGGTGGTCACTAGACCGGCAGACCTTCTTCCTCAAGGGCCGCCCAGTTGAGCTCGCGCGCTTCCGCACTATGGCGCAGGGTGTTGTGGCAGAGGCTGCGCAGGTGCTGTGGGAGCAGGTTCTCTGGGTGCAGAAGGAGCAGGAGGAGGGCAGGCGCTTTGTAGAGCTTGCGGCAATCCAGGACGATGTCACCATTGTACAGCGAGGCGTCTCCTTCCTCTTGCCTGCCCGCCTGCAGGAGGCTATAACTAGTATAAAAGGAGAGAGATGCCCTACAACCTATAGAAGAAAGACACACCTATAACTAGTATAGAAAGAGAGAGACGCCTGCAACCTATAGAAAAGAGAGAGATGCCTATAACTAGTATAGAAAGAGAGAGACACCCTGCAACGCGCAGGGAAGAGAGACGCCTAACCAATATGAGGCGACGGATCGGACCTGATCCGCGCTGCAACAGGCTTAGCGTTAGGGTTTCCCCACCCAAAATGGAAGTTTGTAGGGCCCGATCCGTGAGTTTCGACCCCCCCGATCCATTTACATCCGTACACCCAACACACAGACAATGTATACAAAAAAGACGCGCCAACATCGACACTGCTGATCCCCGGTGTTGCGACAACGTGCAGCGCTCGATTATTGCAACAATAGAGCTCCCAAACTAGGACAGCTAGGCGCCACTCCCGCGTTAGGACAACGACAGCAACCGCAGCACCAACGCCGGCCGTACGCTGCAGAAACTGTCGCTCGATAACTACACTACTGTTATCTGCTTTCTAGAAGAATTTAGGGTTCTTGTATGCAAGGAACACTGCACAGCAGTTGTTAATCTTGACGTTTATCTACGAGATCAGCACGCAACACCCGCTGCAGTCCGGAAGCAGATTATTTAGCAACTAAGCAACTTCACGATAACTGCTCCAGGTGCAGTAGAGCTACTAGAACAGCCCGCATAGCCAATCAAAGAGCTTAGGACACCGCGTAATGGCTTCAAGTGTAAGACATGCGAGTTTATTACTATAAGCACTAATGCAATCCGCAAACATTGCAAAAAAAGACACTAGCAACCGTGGACGAGTGAGAAAAGCGAGCTGTTTCACGCTGTCAAAGTCCAGACGTTTTTTAGTAGTGGAGGGCTGCAGAAATACTTTATTGTTCAATCAGGTGTTGCTGAAAATAGGCGAGACTTAGATCAGAATCACGTTGTTGAAGAACAGCTCAGCACGTGGCACGACGTACGGAAACAACTCGAGGAAGACATAGACATTATAGGCGACGCTGCTAAGACGGACAAGACTAGCTGGTTTAAGAGAGCAGGGTGGTTAGAGTTCTTCAAAGACCGGAATCTAGTCCATCTAGCACATCAAGCCCGGCTGCCCTCCCAGTGATTATACGAAGAAAGGGAGTCCCTTTCTTTGCTTTGCCTGCAAAATATTTAGCGCCTGCACGGACAGTCGAGTCCCTTTCTTTGCTTTTTCAAAGTCCCTTTCTTTGCTCTTCCCTAACTCAAATCTGGATGCAAATCTCGCAATA
>MU006239.1:815100-842402 GCA_010093685.1 Ophiobolus disseminans | reverse complement strand
CAAATGCTGATGTATGTAGAAACTTCCAGAAGCCAGCAGTCTGCTATAAAGTCAGCCTGCTCTCTGGCTCTAGATAGACTCCATCGAATTCATCTCTGTTCAACCTAGCCTTCCTGCTGTCTTCAGCCTGGCCCCTTACAACAGGCCTGGCTTGAGCTTGTTGAGCAGACTCGCGTTTAACTCGGGATAAGAACTGAGGATACATGGAATGTTGATGAGCCTGGCATTAGGCTTGGAGTATATAATAACTCCTAAGTACTAGCATTATCACATAAGCGTAAGGCTTATGTAAACTCTCTAGAAAACCGCGAGTGGGTATTGATTGTTGAGGTTGTATTAGCAAGTGGTCAGAAACTCCGCCCACTTGTAATATTCAAGTGAAAAAACCTTTAAACAACGTGATTTCCATCAGAATCAGTCCCAGACTGGTTCTTTACAACGTCTGAAAATGGATGGACTTCAAACAACATTGGTGTTGAGTGGCTACGTCGCATTTTTATACCTGAATCAGCTTAAACACCCGGTGCAAACCGGATACTTATACTGGATGGGCATAGCTCTCACGTTACTACAAAATTTATGTGGACTTGTTACAACATCTACTGTATCTACTTGCTGCCTCACTCCTCACACGTTTGCCAGTTATTAGACCTTGCTCTATTCTCTGTCACTAAGCCATCCTATTGCCGGCAGATACGCGATCTCTTAGCCCTAGATAACGCAGCTCCTGTTAAGAAAGAGCGTTTTATACAGTACTACTATAACGCTTGACAAAGTGGCTTATCTAAGAGAGTTATTCGAGCTGGTTAGAGAGCAACAGGGCTTGTTCTATATAATCCAGAGTTAGTCCTGCAGTGTAAGGGGCCAGGCTGAAGACAGCAGGAAGGCTAGGTTGAACAAAGATGAATTCGATGGAGTCTATCTAGAGCCAGAGAGCAGGCTGAATTTATAGCAGACTGCTGGCTTCTGGAAGTTTCTACATACATCAGCATTTGTCGGCTGTTAGAAGAACATATCTTGTTCTGGCTAGTTCCAGGACATTCCATGACGTTCCAGGATATTCCATGACATTCCATGATGTTTCAATGAACCGAAGCGTATCCACTGAGGACAGTAGAGGTCTAACCTCTTACATGCAGTCAATTCAAATCCAGACTCGGCTAATAACTCCACCACCTCCTGTACAGCTAGAACAGGTCTTTGCAATACCTTAGCGGTCTTAAGACTTGTATAGAGCTCGATAGCAACTTAAGTGCTCAGAAAAGCTGTCACGGGCGGCACGGTTCCTAGTTGCCAAGGCTAGCAAGGCTATCTCTCTTGCAAATACTCGAGCAGCTGAGCTCCAAGCGGACAACACGAGGCTTTAGGCTAAGCTTGATCTATTGAAGATCAAGAAGCCAAGGAAAAAGGTCCGTCCTAACCCAAATAAGCAGTTTGCAGATGTAGAAGCAATTAAGCGTGCTGTAGATAAGGCTGCGATAAAAGCTACTGCAAAGGCTGCGATAAAAGCTACTGCAAAGGCTGCTAAAAGCAAGAGTAAAAAAGCAGCAGTTATTCTGATTTAACGGGTTGCAACCCCACTTAATTCTTTGTATATTCAGTTTCAAATATAAGCTTGGTTGTTGAGTTGTGCCAGGTCAAAGTTGTAACGGTTTGGGCTCTGCCTAGACACACTCTAGTACGAGTTGGGATAGCTTATGTACGGCTATCTATATATGTAGCTCTGCCCACCTCAGATAGTCAATTCAGCGCAGTACTCCCCCTCTCTACGCACCGTCACAACAAACACCTTCAGAGTGTGTTGCGTACGAGCAAGCTACTATCTTACTATATAGGTGCTATCACAATGCGTGGGTTCGTTCAGTACAAGCAACATGCTTTTTCACGGTTTGGAGTCTCTCTTTATCCGCTTGTAATGGCGCCGGACCTGTGTTGAGATGCCACTTCCTATCTTGCACTAGCGCTGTTTACAGCCATTTATATATACCTACTGTTTATAGCTTCACACAACAGCATAACACTGAACATTAACTTTTCTAGGTCAGCGAAAGGTCGATATCCATCGATTTTTCGTTAAGACACGACTCAAATGCCTTCTTAAATCTGTTTCCTAGCGTCCTCGCCCTGCAGCAGGCGTTGTGGCAGGCGCGCTGGCCTCCTTTGTCTTTTAGCTCCCTGGTGAGCTGAGATGTCTTCAAAATGGCCCGTGCGCTACTCGGATTTTCACGTTCGGCCAAAGGCTACAACCGCCGCTAAGACAAGGAGACTATCCTGACACTCCTTGTTCTTGCAAGACATAGGCACCTGCTAGGCCTAAATACAAAGGCTCTCCATGCGAAGAGCTATGGCACAATTCGACAGAGCACCGGCTCTCAACACCTCGACGAGAGCTGCCCGCAGCTCTTAGAAGACCAACTGTCAGCGTCCCTGACCTGACACAAGACGCAAACAAGGCAGCCAGCAAGGCCTTACACACAACTTGGAGATAAAGGAGGAGAACAAGGCCTGGCACCGCCTTGCCTTCACACCTACCTTCTACACAACAATGAGGGCTAGGCGCGGCCTTCTCCTCAAAAATTTGAACAAAAGCTCTGCTTCATTGCTCAACACTAGGCTGGTAAATGGGTATAGGTTGGGTTGGGGTTGGGTTGGGGTTGGGTTGCCTCACGTGATACCCCAGGTATACCCCAACCCTAACCCAGATTTTTCGCGCTAGTACTGGGTAGAGGTTGGGTTACGGTCGCACAGACCTTGGGTTGGGGTTGGGTCGCACAGACGTGATTTTGAGCCAATAGAATACGTTATCACGGCTGATTATCACATACCTGATTGGCTACACCCCTGTCTGGGTCTGACGTGATATAACCCAACCTCTACCCGCGCTAGAGCTACCACAACCCAACCACAACCACAGGTCTATGCGACCCTAACCCAACCTATACCCAGAGGCTCGTGCGACCCCAACCCAACCTATACCCACTGCTGGGTACCCCGAACCCATTTACCAGCCTACTCAACACATCCCTGGCCCTACGGCCCAGAACCTAGATAGAGTCTTTTCAACTGGCGGAAATCACCCTACAAGACTGCACACACTGCCAACACCCAAAGAATAGGAGCACCTGAGTACTGGTACTAGTCAGGGCGCTACCCGTCTTTCATGCCCCCTGGGAGGCTTTTATAGGACGTTAAACAATACATACATACATACATACACAACAGCATAGCAGGATATATGACATTACATTTTACTGTAACATGCTTTGTGTATGCAAGAAGGCTTATGATTTCGCCTATTTGGCTTAGTAGACAGCAGGAAATCTTCCTGCCGTCGTCTCGATCTAAAAGCATGTGGCCTTTGTTGTAGCTACCTGCACGCTGCACACAATTGCTTTTCAGGTCTTGTGGGACGTGCGACAACGCGTGAGGACGCGCTAACTCACTGAAGCAGGCGGTGTGCTATCGATCATGCTCTCTATTCTATGGTTATAAGCATCGAACTCTCCTACAGTAGCTGCTTTCCATCCAAATCGAGGGTTGTTATTCGATGCACATGTGAAGCAGCTCTCCCTTATTGGCTCATCGTGAAAGAAGGCCGTGATAAACAACCCTAGATGGGCGATGATAGTTATGATCTTCGCAGGTACTGTACGTTGTGATCGAGGCATCATCATGCGTATGGGTAGAGTGTATATGCTAGGGTATATAGTCACGCACTAACAGTGGGATAGCGGTACTGTAAGAGGTACTATAGGTTTGTCACTACTGTACTGTATAACCACATTCACGATATTAGTATTGTTTTGCTTACGGTCAGCCATTTCTGTCATCTTGGTCAGCAATGTCATCTTGATATGAGAGCAGTCTACAAGACTCGTTTCGAAGGGTGCTGCATCTTTTTTTGTCGCGGTGTGGAAACAGCGCGTGTGCAGGAAGAATTACCGTAAAGGATTGAACTGAGGCTGTATTTCCACTCGCAGTTTCCTCTTCACGCACCCCGCTCAGTTGTCACCCAACGCTCACCCCTGTCTCGCTTGGTGCAGGCTTCGCCCAACCGCTCTAGCTTTACAGGAAGCGAGGAATCGTGCTGACTAGAGCTAGCAGCGGCTGGGACAAAGCCTGCCCTAAGCGAGACCGGGGTGAGCGTAGGATGACAGTCCATATAAGCCTGCTGTTGTCCCCGGGGCCATCACTACAGCAACTTCATGTGATAACTCTCATACGCTTTTAGCCCCACAAACGCAATTACTAGGCCCTCTGCCATCGACAACATGCTTACAGCAATGAATAAGTCGGCAAACCTCGCCACTAAGACTTTAGATCGGAAATGCAAGGTTAGAAATTACAAAGAGTTGTGTACAGAAAGTGAAGGGAGTGCAGACGAGTTGGGGCTCAAGGACCAAAGCTCCGAAGAAAGCTCCGACGAAAGCTCCGACGAAAGCTCCGACGAAGAAGACCGTAGTTTCATTAGCCAAGATGAGTGCAGTAGGTCAGAAGAAGAGTATGCTCCGTCAGAGTGCTCAAGCGAAGACGACAGTTCAAGTGTCAGCTCTAATCTTGATTATAAGCTTACGGATGGTTCGGATAATGAGTACGATAAGGGCGAGATGTACGACACGTGCTCCGAGCCCGCACATCCGTACCTGACTTCGCCACCGGAGGCCGATAGAATTCCCTCATCCGCACAAGATTTGGCGTACAGTGCTTAGCGAAATCGGCTTCCCCACCATTGCAATTGGCATTTAATTTGCGCCACAGAGTGAACAGGGATTAGAAGGCTATACTAAGCCAATCGAGCATAGCGCTAAATTGTCAGCATGTTGATGTTGCCAAACCGCGATCCTAACTTACAGTAGCCTATGCCTCACTTGCAGAGCTTATTGTAATACCTATAGATTATTTAAGCGCACTCTTGTAAGTTAGACTTAATAAAGCAAAATTGGTACGTTAACTTATACCTTACGGTGCAAGCCATGACGCCAAATGTAAGAGGTTAGACCTCTACTGTCCTCAGTGGATACACTTCGGTTCATTGGAACATCATGGAACGTCATGGAATGTCCTGGAACGTCATGGAATGTCCTGGAACTAGCCAGAACAAGATATGTTCTTCTGACAGCTGACAAATGCTGATGTATGTAGAAACTTCCAGAAGCCAGCAGTCTGCTATAAAGTCAGCCTGCTCTCTGGCTCTAGATAGACTCCATCGAATTCATCTTTGTTCAACCTAGCCTTCCTGCTGTCTTCAGCCTGGCCCCTTACACCAAATGAAGTCCTAGCGACATGCTATGTTCCACTTGCTCCATGTAACTTTGTTGCGCAAAGCTTGACTTTATTAGATTATTCTATTAAGAGCTATCTTAAACGAGCAGAAGGATGCACGTGGCTAGCGCATGTAGATGCGTTGGCGATCAGGTGACTATAAGAGGTTTGCTAGGCAGCAGCCGATCAACCTACCCCGCTTTTATAAGAAAGATTCGGCTGTTGTTACTTTCCTCACTCTACCGCAAGACACCGCCGCGACAAAATTGAAGTTACTTAGCGTACATTATTTAAGAGTACTGCTGGCTTCTTATATCTACTTGTATTGATTGATTGCATGCAAAAACACGAAGATAGACAAAGGATTATGGCGCAACGACGACTTTCAAGTATGTGTTACAGTTAGAAAGACCTAGGCTCTAGCTGACAAGAGATGTTTAGCTTGTAAGTGCGTAACTATATGACTTGTTGAGAATATGTGGGTTCAGTCCAGGTTGGTGGAAGGAGAGGCTGTGGTACCTACTGTGTGAGGGAGGCACGGCTGACTGTAACGTCCTTACGCGATGTTGGAGTGGCCTTCTACACGACAATACAACACGATAGTCAATACAATACGTTGCAGCCACCCCGCCTTGTCCCTCCCACTCGGTTATCCGCAGTAGTCATGCTACTAGAGGGACCTTGTTTCAATATGACTTGTATTTTGTATTAATTAATATAATTATAGGAGGTGAGTTAACCGGCGAACATTGACATGCGAGGCTGTAGCTGATCTTGGTGTGTGTCAGATATCAGGGGTGCTGTGAGGCTACCAACATTGAAAGAAACAGGAGGGGCCGGCACAAGCGCCTTGGCACACTAGTACTAGATCTGACACCTAGTCAAACTCCGCACTTCACCAGAGAACAGGACAATACAACATATTATCATCAATTCATCTTATCTATTATCAGGTCTCAATACCTCATCAAATCTGACAATTAAGAGTCTCACTGCCTTTACCAAAGCTACCACCAAAGCTACCACTAAGGCTACCTACTAAGGCTACCTAACAAAAGCTATTCAACAACCACACCATGTCGCTTATCAATTAACGCGATGCAACTGTTATCCTCAGCAACTAGTATAACTAGACTACCTAGCTTACTCAAGTCAAAGCGCGCTGCGCTGCCTACAACATCTAGGACAATGTAAAGGAAGAAGGACTAGTCCCATTCCTGATCAAGCCAGTCATGCCAGACCTGCCTAAACTATCCTAGTACAGTGCTGCAGCTGGGATTGAGAAGGCAACACGCCTATCTATGCTATCAATCCAAGGCTAGAAAGCCTACAAGGAGGATATGGACTACTACAAGACTCTTACTGAGAGATACAAGCTTAATCTCCACTAATATGATACTCAACAGAAGAGTATTCAGCATGTCACCTAGCTGATCCAATCAATAGTTGCGCCCTATCTCCAACGCACATGCTGCCTACCAGAACAGTCACTACGCCAGTGGCTTGCCAACCTTAAGCTCACTGCTGGGGTTGATGATCGCCTTGAAAAGGAACGCACACGCGAACGCTACTACACCGCCCTCAAGCCTATGCGCAATATACACAATTGGGATACATAGCTAGTGGAATATGATGAGGCATCATCAGATGCAGCAGTGCATGGAGTGTCTGAGGTACATGATATTGACAATATCACCAAAGACTTCCTGTAGGCTGTAAACAAGGCAGCACCTATGTGGGCTGCAACCTTCTAAGATACTAGAAGGTTCAATCCTCTTATGACAAGAAAGGAGATGATGAAACGCTTCTAGGAATACATGAGCCTGAATTATCCGCTGAAACCAGTGAATAAAAAGCAGGCATTTATTGCTGTAGCTGATGACTCCTCATTTCTCGCTGATAGTGGTGCAACCACCCAGGATAGCCAGAAGGACGCTTCTGAAGCTATGGAAAACAGCGCGCCATCTAAACACAGGGAAAGAAACCCTAGTAGAAAGAGAAAGAGCAATTAATCCTCCTCTCAGTCCAGCAAAAGACCTGCTGGTAACAAGGCATCTTTGGGTAAGAAGTGCCTAGCATGTGACTAAGTCCATGACATCAAGGATTGCTGGTATATCAATGATGACCAAGCACCTGAATGGTGGAAGCTAAACTCTACTATGCGCACTCTTGTAGCATACAAGCGCAAGCATGACCCTGCCCTTTAAGGAGCACTACGAGGCACTAGCAGAACTAAGTCTCAAACCCCAACTGTTAAGAGATCAGAATCCCAGACACCAATCATCTAGGACATCTCTGATGACAATCAACAATGACTAGAAGGTCGGCAAATCATCGCAATTACCAAGGCCTTATTCTAAGTTAGTGGCAATCAAGGTTACTCTTTGAAACACTCCTTTATTCTGGACTCAGGATCAACCTACTATATCACTAACAACCTAGAGCGCACCTATAACAACAGACTATGTACACCTGGCGACTTCATATAGGCAGGCAACTCTCAACTCTGGATCACAGGGTATGGTTCACTAGACCTATTCCTAACCAATTAGGGTAGAACAACCAAGCTCATCCTTCATGATGTTGCTATCTGTCTAGACATCCTATGCAACCTAGTATCATTCCGCCTCCTTAGGCAGCTAGGCATATGGTGGGAAACCAAGCATGAACCCACTACACTCAGGAGACTAGATGGATCCATCCTAGGAAGGCTCACTGAGCTTCATAGCCAATAGGTGTTGGAACACCACTTAACTATCAACTCGGCCTTCCACACAACAAACTTAAGAACACCAAGAGCACTACAAAGATCCTTAGCTATCACCTAGCACAAGCGCTTAGGCTATCTAGGCCTAGCAGCTATTAAGCACCTTGTTCAGCAAGCTAAGGGGGTGCGCATCAAAGGCATCACTACAGTTGAGTGCAACTCATGTGGCAAAGCCAAAGCTAAGCGTCAAATACGCCGCACACTACGCAACAATGACCTAGGACTAGGAGAAAGACTGGCTATTGACTTCTACTCCTATGAGGACCAGAGCATCACTAAGGAGAAGAGTCAAATGCTTATCACCTGCAGGTTCTCTAGACTCTAATGGGACATGTAATTTACAGACAACAGACCTGCCAATTCTATTATCAACAAACTCAGGATCTTCTTTACCTTTCTTAGGATCTATTTCAACATCACCATCAAGATCATTAAAGCAGATAATAAGATCACCACTGTCAAACCACAAGTTCAGCGCTGGCTTAACTCTAAAGGGATCATCATTAAGCCTTCAGCTCCTAATACTTAAGCCCAGAATAGAGGTGCTGAACGCTCAGGGGGTGTGAACAAGGAGAAGGCACGCGCCATGAGATTGGATGCCAACCTCTCCTAGGAGCTGTGGCCTGAGATTACTAGAGCAGCAGTTTACCTTTACAACAGAACGCCAAATTACACTAACAACTAGAAGACACTATATGAGACCTTCTTTACTAGGATTGCTTTCTCTAATAGAATTGCCACCAAACTCCGCAAACCAAACCTCACTCATCTTAAAGCATATGGATGCAAGTCCTTTGCAATGACTGATGATACTCACAGAGGGAAATCACGCCTCTAACGCCTAGACCCAAAGGCTTAGGTTGGCTACCTAGTTGGATACAGATTATCTAACATCTATCGCATCTAGATACCATCTATAGCTAAGGTTATCAGCACACGCGATGTTGTGTTTAATAAGCACTTAGTATTTAATAGTAACACTAAGAACCTAATAGACAACCTTATGCACAGCACACTAGAAGAGATTGCAACCTATGTTAAGACTATAGAACTTCTAACACTACTAACCAATCTAGAGGTTGAATCATTCTTTAAAGATAACACTACTGAAGACTCAACAGCTTAAGAAGAGACTGATCCACCTAGCTATTACTAAGAGAGGAAAATTATAGGGAGAAAGATCATAGGCATATACCCAACACCTCCACCATCACTACCACCACCTGCTGCATTGCTGGCTACATTGTTGACCCTAAGCAAGGCAACAGGATTGACGCAGTCATGCTTATCTAAGACTGTTCCATAGGCAGCTGCCTTTATAGCAGGAACTTAGGCTGGACTGTAAGAGGTTAGACCTCTACTGTCCTCAGTGGATACACTTCGGTTCATTAGAACATCATGGAACGTCATGGAATGTCCTGGAACGTTATGGAATGTCCTAGAACGTTATGGAATGTCCTGGAATGTCATGGAATGTCCTGGAACTAGCCAGAACAAGATATGTTCTTCTAACAGCTGACAAATGCTGATGTATGTAGAAACTTCCAAAAGCTAGCAGTCTGCTATAAAGTCAGCCTGCTCTCTGGCTCTAGATAGACTCTATCGAATTCATCTTTGTTCAACCTAGCCTTCCTGCTGTCTTCAGCCTGGCCCCTTACATGGACATGTTAGTTAACATGAAGGAGAAGTGGTTGACAAGGCCAAGGTAAAGAGGCTGCTTGCCTTAGGCATCAAGCTACACCGCAGTCAGCTCCCACCTCTACTAACTTATAAGACCAAGCTTGAAGAACACCTAATAGGAGAGCTATTTAAAGAAGCAGAACGCGACTATTTGGCAAGCTATCAAAAGATAGAATCATGGAGAGAAGTATCCCATGCCTCAATCAGACTAACAGGTCACTAGGTCCTGGACTGCATGTGGGTATACACCTACAAGTTTAACAAGGATTATTAATTCATTAAGTGCAAGGCGCGCCTTGTAGTTAGAGAAGACTAATAGAGACAGATCTCTTCCCAAGACACCTATGCAGCCACCCTAGCTAGCAGATTATTTCGCATGCTTATGGCAATTGCAGCTAAGCACAACCTAGAACTTAAGCAATATAACATTACAAACGCATTTGTTTATGCCACTATTGTTAGGAATAGATGGATAGAGAGCGGTAGAGTAGGCATAGATTAGGCAGAAGAGGTAGAAGGTCAATATATTCCCCTTGTGTGTGTGATGAGACGAATCGCTGTCCTCTAGACAGCCCTTCGTTCCCGCCTTATATACTGCGGGGTAAGGTCATGTGATCTTGCCCTTCATCAACCCTATATGGGCCAGTCCTAACAACTATGAATAGGGAAATCTACATAAGGATGCCCAAAGGATACTAGAAGATAGGTATTATCCTTAAGGTTTAGAAAGCCTTGTATAGATTGCGCATCTTACCTATGCTCTGGCAGAAGGAGTTCACAACAACCCTTAAAGACCTTAGCTTTACACGCGTCCCTTATGAGCCTTGCTGCATAATTAAGGACAGCATTATTATCTTCTTTTATATAGATGACATTATCCTAGCCTATACTAAACACAAGACTAAGGAAGCACAACAAGCTATCTAACTCCTACAGGACAAGTATACTATAACTAGAGGAGAAGATCTCTAGTGGTTCCTAGGAGTGGAGGTGATTAGAGATAGAACAGGAGAACTTATCTATCTCTTACAAGCTGCCTATGTGGACAAAATCTACAGGCTAGTAGACAAGCATGAGCTACGCTATAATACACCTATAAGTTCTATTGAACTTAAGCCCTTAAACTCACTGTCAACACCTGCTGAGATCAACAGATACTAACGCAAAATTGGGTCACTACTCTTTGCTGCAGTCACCACTAGACTAGACATTGCTTTTGCTACCTTACGCTTAGCATGCTTCCTCTTAAACCTCTTCTAAGAGCATTACGATGCCGCAGACCGCGTCCTTCTATACCTATCAGACACAAGGTGGCTAGCACTTCAGCTTAGAGGAGGAGACACCCTTTAAGTAGCTAGTGATGCATTATTTGCAGACAACACACAAGACAGGAAAAGCTCTTAAGGCTATGCAATTAAGCTCTTTAATAGCCTTATTGCCTAGAGAGCTAGCAAGCAAGACACTGTCACTACATCCACCACTAAGGCAGAACTCCTAGCCCTATCCTAAGTAGCCAAGGAAGCTCTCTTCACATCACGCCTACTTAAAGAGCTCTAAATTCAGCTTCTATCTAACACAATCACAATTCATTGCGATAACATGCAGACTATTAGACTAGTCACAAAAGAGATATTAAAGCTTTAAACAAAGCTTAGGTATGTAGACATCTACAACCACTGGATAAGACAGGAGGTTGCAAGTGTTAGGACGCAGGTCCGCACCTACTACGCTATGCAACCAAAAAGGTATGTATGATTAATGAACATTGATCATGGTGTGCAGAACAGTATATATCGTACAGGCCGCAGCCGACGCACGAGGCTTTGCCTCACGTGCGCGCGTGCGCCTTACAGCAAGTGGAAAGATTACTGTAGAATACATTTAATTATCGGAAATGATAGCGGATGGCTTCACTAAGGTGTTGCTAGGCAACAAGTGGCCAAATTTCCTTTATCAAGTTGGATTAGTCAAGGTATCACCACACAAGGTGACTAAGGAGGCACTATTAGAAGAACTTCAAGCAAAGCTTGAGGACCTTATCATCACCTGAGGTTACTAGCTTGCAAATACATCCAAGCTGAGGGGGTGTGTCAGATATTAGGGGTGCTGTGAGGCTACTAACATTGAAAGAAACAGGAGGGGCCGGCACAAGCGCCTTGGCACACTAGTACTAGATCTGACACCTGGTTAAACTCCGCACTTTACTAGAGAACAGGACAATACAACACATCATCATCAATTCATCTCATCTATCATTAGGTCTCAATACCTCATCAAATCTGACAGTGTGTCTGGTGGTGTAGTATGTAAGTTAACCTGCGAACATTGATATGCGAGGCTGTAGCTGATCTTGGTGTGTCTGGTGGTGTAGCGGGTAAGTTGACCTGCGAACATTGACATGCAAGGCTGTAGCTAATCTTGGTGTGTCTGGTGGTGTAGTGGGTAAGTTGACCTGCGAACATTGACATGCGAGGCTGTAGCTGATCTTGGTGTGTCTGGTGGTGTAGCGGGTAAGTTGACCTGCGAACATTGATATGCTAGAGCCTCTGAAAAAGCTCTAATGCGAATACAGTCAGACGGCTGGGAATACGGCTTCGACAACAATTCTGCTATGGTGTTCTTGACAAGCTTACGCACAGTTGCACTAGCACCTAAGGCTACCTTTACCTAGTGCTGCGTCAATTGCGCCGCAATTATGCGTACTGACTGTCAAATTAATGTCTCGGACCTTAGTGCTGCTAGTTCAGATTGTGCAGTCTGCGCTTCTTTGCTTCGTGCTGCTAAGCCACACTAGCATCACGAGAATCGAGGTTGCTACATTAATCGGAACAAGTCGGCACTTACGATTGGAGAGGATGGACATCGCTTTCTTCGGTTAGGCACTACCCTAGGTGAACGCATTTAACCTATCTGCACGAGCCAAATGACTTACTTACTGCGTGCCTTTTTCGTTAGGGTCCTAGGATGTGCTTGAACTAGATCTTCAAGTCGGCTTCCCACATTTACTAGAACGTGGCAGCTTTACCCAATACGCACTACTACAAGCATGGCTGCATCGGTGCGATGAGTCTCACGCCTGCAAATCCGCAACTAGAGCAGCGATGCCTAGCAGACTCCTCGATGTTGGTCCTGCTGACACCGACACTCTGCGTCTCTGCTGTTCTAACAAGAATAAGACGTTGGACTATGTCGCACTTTCTCATTGTTGGGGCGTGCTCACTGAAGCAGAAAAGCGCAAATTCTGCACGACTAACGAGAATATCAAAGCGCAACAGAATGGATTCGATGTCTCAGAGCTCCCAAAGACATTCCGTGATGCTGTCAGGGTCGCTCAGAATCTGGGCATACGATATCTCTGGATTGACTCTCTTTGCATCATACAGTGGAACTAGAAAGATTGGAAATCTGAAGCTAAGCGCATGCAAGACGTCTACGCAGGCGCTTACTGCACAATCGCTGCAACATCAGCCAACGATTCTAATACAGGGTTCCTTGAGCGTACTGTACGCAGTGAGTACCTTCACATACAAGATGCCTCGGGCAGACAGTTCTATCTTAGTACTGAAGTTGATGATTTTGACAACGACGTTGAGAACAAGCTACTAAACAAGCGGGCATGGGTACTACAAGAAAGAGTCTTGTCTTGGCGAACAATCCACTTCAGCGCTAATCAAGTCTATTTTGAGTGTGGAGCTGGAGTCTGCTGTGAATCTTTTACTACGCTACAGAGGTAAGCAATTTAAAAAAGCCTGATGCACAAAAAGATTCCTAACGCAAGTGCTTTTATGCTTAGTTTGTATCAAAGAAAGTACTTCATGCTCGATCTGAACTTCCCAGAACGGCTGCTTAAGGCCGGCAGCAAACGTACTATAGATTTCATACAATTCCTCTCTACAGAGTACTCAAAACGTGGCCTAACAGAGAAGACTAACAGATGCGCTGCAATCTCTAGGCTAGAGAGCCGTATTGCACAAGCAAGGAAGTGTGAAACCAGATTTGGTATCTTCTAGTCATTTCTCTACAGGTCTCCGCTATAGCAGAGATCAGAAGAGCAGAATACAGATCGAATTGACTATAAAGCCTAGATCGTTCCGTCTTGGTCGTAGATGGCTTACAGCGGTAGAGTTTAATTCATGGATATTACTTTCGGCGGTGTAGAGTGGGTGCACAGCCTAAGATTTAACAGGCGATACAAGTACAGGCGGTTCATCAAGAAATGGAAGCCTGCATTGGTCACCGATATTGGCTCTTTCTAAAGATGCAATCCCGAACGAAGGGGTACAGGCTATGCAATTTTGGACTTAGATAGAAACTGAGAGAGGTCAGATTCAGTATGATATGGAGACGCACAAAAGCCTTGATGCTAAGAGGTGTGTTGTTGTAGGGCAGGATTCCCCTGAATCTAATTCTAGGAAGAGGAAATACTACATACTAGTTGTGAGATTAACTGGTACAGAGAATGAATACACAAGGGTTGGAGCTGGGTGGATCCTAAGTGACTACGTGGCGAGGCAGGACGTCTAGGCCTTGATTGTATGAGAAATGCTGCGCTAGTGTTGTATTATAAGGCAACAAACACATCTATATAGATGATACAAATACATATATTACTTCTACCTGTGCTAGTGAATCCTAGCCCTAATTGTGATGCTTATTATGCGGATGGATTCTACTTAGCAAGAGCTTTCGATGTCTCAGCAGGCTCACGCATTACTACGAGGAGCACAATGACTGCGCTACTGTATGTTGTTAGGCTACAAGTCTTTGAATTACGTCGTGGCTTGCGAGTGTCTACGTGAGAGTGTTCTAGTAATTTTCGTCTCTGCTGTGTTAATTCCACAAAGCTGCAGTCTGCCAAATCGGAGCTAATTTGATGTAGTAGGTTCTGTGCTAGGCAAGGCAGGGGCTAAGGTAGGATAGAAGTCTTGCGATGCTGACATGCTAACAGTTTGGCGCTATGCTTGATTGGCTTAGTATAGCCTTTTAATCCCTGTTCACTCTGTGGCGCAAATTAAATGCCAGTTGCAATGGTGGGGAAGCCGATTTCGCTAAGCACTGTATGCATTTTTCGTGGATTTCTCGTGGATTTTGGGTACATTTTGGACATTTTGGATAATTCAGGGGAGGCTGGTGCACCCGGGCTGGTGCACTTAATGCCAATCCCTAGGTCGCGAGACGCACCCTAACGCGAGACACTTTTGCACTTCAGACTTTCGGCTTGTCCTTCTTGTGAGTCTACAAAGCTGTAATTGATATATAAGATTCTATAGCTACATACCCTTTCTTCAAGAAAAACGTTTCCGAGCATGATCTCTACATTATTGGGCACATTATACTTCTTACTCCCGTGTTGACTTGTGGAAGCCTAGATAGGTCGCTCTGTTCATCTATTAGGTCGTTACGTAGGTGTCGAACTACAAAAAGGCCGACCTTCTTGCAGTTGTAGCATGAAGGTTGATATAGCTGATAGTCTGACAGTAGGCCTAGATTCTTGCATAATGAATAGCTTCATGACTTAGGGATTGACGTTACCATAGTTTAGTTAATCCACTCCGCTCTCACTACTACCATAGCGGCGTCGTGCCGAAACCTGTTCTGGATAGGGGTGCTCGTGAGGTCGGCTCGTTGTAATATCTTGTATTTCGTTCAGCACTCCAGCTATGTTTAAATGTCATGCTATTTGATTGTCAAATCAGACATTTAGTAAACTACATGTTTAATCTAAAGTAGCAGATGTAATATGCATTGTAAGGTCCTGGCTTTTGCTTGGTGGAAACAGTTTAAGCGCATCTAAGTCGACAGGCGCTTCCGTCCCTGTTATTTCAAGCTTTGAGTAGATAGTCGCTACAGCAGAGTGCAACATTCTTTTTGCAATGCTAGAGCGGTAAGTAGATGTCTATTAGTGCGATTGACTCTTACTTCTTGCCTAGACATTGCCGTCGTCCTATACTAAAGGGCACCAGATGCCTCTTCAACTGATTAACGTCTCTATCTAACCATCGAACAGGTCGAAACTCAGACGCATTCTCAAATACACTTTCATCTTGATGAAGTGACATAGGAGTAGTGCTAATTGTCGTCTGTCTTATATATTAGCAGGGTTGATGTCTGCTTACGTAGCAGCAGTGCAGATACCCACTCCTTGAGGGATGCACCAGGTCTGAAAACAAACATCTCGCTCAGGGCATATTCGTGGCTCTCGAAACTCGGCGCCTTTTTGTAGTCTACACAAACTAGTACATGAAGGCATGCATACAAGAACAAAGTTACCTCAGTCCTTCATTAATAACAGCAGACTATAGTTGTATCAGCGTTATTGGAAAATTAAAGAACGCTAATTCTGTATCAACATACCAGGAACGGCGAATTCTCCGGACTGGCATGTGTTTGAAGCTCAAGTCTTAATTTCTTGCAGTCGTCTAGATTTTGTGTTAGATAAAAAGTAATCGTTAATAGTGTGTTGGCAATCGCCTCTGTGCCAGCTAGTATGTTCCCAACTATTTCATTTTGCATCGCCTCCGGAGTTTTCTGCGCTGCGTTCAGGTCGCTTTTCAAGATTTTGTGCAGTATGCTATTCTCGAACTTTGCAGACCCATTTTCAATGCTGTCAAAGATGCAAACAGCGGGCTCCATGATAGCCTACACCGGAATTAGCGTTTGGTCATTCTCAATTGTGGACCACAGCTTCATACAGTAACGACGTTCAGCACTGTTGCCAGCCGTCGTGGCTGTAGGTATTTCCAACGCAGTGCTCTATCAATGAGTCTGACCGTAAACGCTGGTAGGAAAGTGAATAGCGTGTACATTCTCGCGAAATCCCTATATGCGAGATGTGTCTGTCTCCCGAAGTCTGCTCTTCTGCAAAGTTGGGGGTTATAGCCAAGATAGATCCGACACATTGTGTCAAACGACCACGCTCGGTACGCATTTGACAAGTTTGCATGCTTATCTTGCTGCAGTCGGTGACACAGATAATCTAATGTATCCAGCATGAGCGTTTCGTATTGTGATGTTGCTTCAGGGGTATAGAAATGCTCCAGTGCTCGTCTTCGGTGGTCGTGTTCATATTTGTCGGTAATAGAGAACGTCGCAGTGGGCGCAAGATAGATACGTGGATCCTTGTCTAACTTCCCTGTCTGCCTATGGAACTGGTTGTAGAACTTGGCCTCGTCTACATGCACTTCGTTTGGGCCGATCCGAATAATAGGGCCTAGACAAATATTACTAGGATAGCAAGACCAGATGAAATGATTTCGTACCATAAATACTATGCCAGCAACTAATCTTCTCATACATAAGCCCTGAGTACAGTCCGTCATAGAAGAGCTGAGGTAGATAAGAAATTGACAAAGCCCAGGGGCCGGGAACTTTTGCTAGCGGGTGGAACCAGTGCAGGTACACTAGCCGGGATAGGAGGCTCAGCACTGCTAGAGTTGTGATACACAGCCAAATAGACATCTTCATACGGTCTTCGCAACTGTCAAACTGAAAGCTGCGTAAGAAAAAGAAGCAAATTGTCTAATAGCCTATACATATGCCACTTATTATAGTATTCATTGTTATCCCCTAGAGTCTACGGGTAGGATTAATGAAACATGAAGAATAACTTTGGAGTTTTTGCTTACGTGTAGAATTTTCGCTTACGTATAGTAAGGCATAACGCAGGTAAGCATAGACTTGATTGCGACAGCAAAATCACGCAAAGTCTTAGTCTAGTGTACACAAAACATACCCGCGCGCTTCTCTGCCCACTCTCGCGTAATTCGTTGCGACCACGTGCAGGGGGAAGCCGGTTTCAAGGACTGTAAGCCAGCTCGTTGCAGGCTCATTAATGAGGATCGATGAGTGGATCGCTTTAATGACCCATCGTTCCGTTACTAGTAGATAGGACCAGTCCGCAGAAGCCGGATCAGCCAATTGTCATCCTGTGCCATAAGCGCAATGAGAGCGCGTTCACGCATCCTACAGTATTAGCTTGAGTTACGCAGTCGCGGCCTGCTGACGGTTATCTAATGCATCAATGACTACCATGTAGCTCTCGTGAGCACGTCTTGCTTATTCTATGCATACTGTATATTCTGCTTACCGTTGAAATATCAATCAATGCAAGGACAAAGTCTGGTCACATTTTTGTTCCAACACTTACTAGTAATGTCAGTCCATATTGGAACAAGGTCCCTCTAGTAGTATGACTACCATAGGTCACCGAGTAGGGAGAGGAACGAGGTGGAGTTGCTGCAACGTATAGTGGTGACCGAAACCGGTTTCCGGTCTGTGCAATCCGATTAGTCTCAGCGCACGGCCGCTTGAAAGACGCTTACAAAAAAATAGATTAGCGCTAGGTAGGGGCTCTGTAATTAATTCTGCATACTATGAATTTACGTCCTTGGTATTGTACAGTCGCGAGCACAATCGGTTTCCGGTTCTGCAATCAGCTTTGTTCTCACCGCAAGGTCCACGCGACAGGGATCTTTCCACATCTGTGCTAGCGCACTGCAGGGGTGGGCGTGTAATGTATTTTATGCACTGTACAGAATGACTACAGGCAGAGCTTGTCATTCTCAGTAGGTCGTAATCTTTCATTGTGGTCTTACGGCACGAGAAGGGTGACACAAACAAGCGATCTGGGCAAACACGCTGAGGTGCTGTGCAACTAACGTTGGATCCTTGCTATGAAAGAACCTTTGGGTGGCATTTTCCTTAATATGATCGCGACTGTTGTCTGGCGAGGCTTTAGGTGCTTCAGATTGTTAACACGCGTAAGTGGAGGGGACTAATGCATGCTGCTTCTAGCTACACTGCTACATAACAGATCCAGCAGAACCAGCCGTAGTAGGACTCTTGAGAGACGAAGAGGACAGTGCTTCGTCTGAGTTGACAGCCAGATCAGCGTAGATGTCAGCCAGAACTTCGACTGACACTAGTAGCGAAGGATGATCTGCTCGAAGGACGCGAGTCTTGATCTCTACCACGCTCTCGAGCAAGTCTACAGCCTTCTTCACCTGTCCGTCTGCTCGGTATACTCCTGCGAGCGCGTGCTGCCACGCCAGTCGGTCCGGGTGGTCTGCCGCCAGCACCCATACTTGTCAACAAGCAAGCCAAGCCAAGCCGCCGCAGGCGGCTTGGCTTGGATTGGACGGCTTGGTTGTTTGATGTATAATAGATTGCCTCCTAATACTAATTTATATGTTGTCTTGAATCTACTTAGATAGACGGTATAACTCATCTATTTCTGAGTCAGATCCGGCCGAAACGAGCTGTTTTTGGGCCCAAAACCAGCCTTTTGCCACCTCCGTACGCACTGTATCGCCACCAAAAGCTCGGCCGATATACCTCGTCGCCGCGGTTGCAGCAGATCGCGAAGCTCACTGAACATGCGCTCGCATTCGCAGCTAGAGGCAGGTATTGAGATGACGTCAAGCGCAAGTTTGGACAGCTGAGGGTATCGATCGCGCAGCCCTAGCTAGTAATCTATAGGGTTGTTGGCGTTGTTTGAACCCTTCTCCGCCCTTAGCTCGCACTGTTTTTATCGCTGGTACTTATTCAGATCGCCTGGGCTAGCGCTCAAGTTCTCGGTTTTTAGCTCTATAAGGCTATCGATAGCGTCGTCTATATTGTTTGTGACGACCCTGATTGGCTGCACGGTGGCTGGGTGGATCTTATATTGAGCCCAGAGAGCGTTGAACGCCCGGTTATTCTCTTCAAGCCAGTCTGGGCGATCTGCCCACGCTAAGTCGCAGTAGGTCTTGTAGTACGGGTGAAGGATCGTGGCGGCGTAATAGGTGGGTGAGGCGTCAAGTTTAGTGTAACAGTTGCTGGCTTTAGTCTAGGTAGCGCGTAGATTGATCGCGAGGTGAACCTCCGGAGCCTTATCGTGCTTATATACAACGTCGTTATATGACGTAACGCGCTGCTCGTACTACCCTAACAAGAACTCAAATATAAGTATAACCTTATAGATCGCGCCGTATTAGCCGCCTTTGCCGCGGCATTTAAGGCGTTTTGTTGCTAACTTTAGCGGCGTTAGCACGTCTAGATACTCTGTAACTACGCCCCAGTCAGCGGCAGATAGCCCGGTAGATCTCATCCACGGCGCCGCAACTGGCAGCTTGTTGCCCCGGCTTATAGCGTACGTATCCTCGTCCCGGGTGAGTCGTATATGGAGTCCGACGTAGGCGTTTATAGCTGGTTGAAGCAGTGCAGCGCGCTCAAAAGCAGAGCAATATGAGTTCCAGCGGGTGACGACTGGCTTCAAAGGCGCTAGTATTTTCTGCTTATTTGTGGACAGCTCTCGGTTCGCGAGGCGCTGGAAATTCTCGAAAAGCTCGTGCTGTTGTGGCGTTTTGATATAGTCGATCACTGAGACGAGGATACCGAGAGGCCTGTCGCGGCGCCACTGCAATAGATAGTCCTCCTCCTCCTGCAGATTGCTGCTATTGTTGTCGTATGCATCTGGGTTGCTGCCCCAAAGTAGCGTCTGGCCAATCAGATTGAGAGTATGAGGCGCGCAACGGAGGCGACGATGGGCTGTATCAAATCCCAGTTTTCTGCTAATTGCAGCTACCGGTATTGCGGCGTCGTTCTTAGTGGCGTTGTCAAGCATAAAGTAGCCGACTTAAGAGGCTGATATACTGAAATCTTTGAGCACTAAGAGGACGATCTGAGCTATATTATCGCCAGCATGAGCGCCTATAAGCTGCAGCGGAGCAACTAGGAGGTCTATTAGATCGCTAGCATGAGCAACGAAGTGGGCAACAAGGCCTAAAAAGCCTCTCTTGCTACCTTTTGTTGTCCACTTGTTAAAGCTTATATGGACCTTGCTAAGCGATTGCGACAGGGCAGTGGCAACAGCTGGCTGGATAGCGTTGTACAGCCTTATCACGTACCGCGTTACGCTGACGTGAGACGACCAGAGCGATACTACTGCCTCTGGGTTAGCTGCTGCGATCAACGCCTTGAACGCTGGCGTTTTAAACTCGCGCAGCGGGTGGTTGTTTTCAACGAGCCAGCTTACTGCCGCCAGCCTAAAGACCTGTACGTTGAGATTGCCGGCTCCATTGGCTACCTTTTGGGGCACGTTATAGCCAGATTTCAGCGCTTGGCGGAGCCATGAGCCGCGGAGAATAGCGTCTTTTACCTCCTTGCCAGGCGCGCGATAGCGGTGGCAAGCGCGATCCTCCTCGAGGTGGCGCATAGCCGTCGAGGTGGACTTTGAGACGTTGTACGCGCCACCCCGGCCAGCCTCAATAAACTTGTGCTGGTGGCAGTAACGGCATACAAAATAGAGTTTTGTGCCGCCAGAGGTAATAGACGCGACATGCCAGCCGTGCTGGAAGATCCAGCTTTTACCTCGCGTCTGGGTTGCTAACGGCTTTATATAGCGCGGCAGACGCTCCCAGTTGATCCCGTTAAAGTTATCTGCTAAGTTGTCCCAGAGGCCGCTGTCGGCAGCGTTGATATCGCCCGCAGTAGTCGTTGCAGTTGCGGCCTCACTGCCGTCCTTAGTAGGCGCGGTGATCGCGGCTTTGGGCTGGGTTTCTTGCAGTTGTGACTCGAACGTAGTCTTATTTTCAGGCTCTTGGGAGCTGTTTTGGGGGCTGTTCCAGCTCTGGGACGCGTTAACAACAATAGGCTGCGACTTGCTGCCTCGTGCCGTAGTTTTGCGACGTTTGGCAGGCCTGGATAGAGGATTTTGTGTGGTGCTGAGCGGCGGCATAGCGATGATCTAGATGAGGCAAAACACTAAAACAACAGCTGTGATTGAGTGGATAGAGCCAAAACAGAGTCCAAAAAGATAGGACGACGGGCAAATGCGCGCGGGAATGAGGTGCTGGGGGCTATTTTTAGGGCTGGCTAAGCTAATTGCAACACCAGAAACCTATCGCGAGATCAATATCCCACCAAAACCCCAGCCTCATGGCCAAAAACACCTGTACCCGGCCTAGGTACCAAGCTGTCCAAGCCTTGTCAAGCAAGCTTCACTTTTAAGCTTGGCTTGGCTTGCAAAACTGGCTGCGCAGCTTGGCTTGGCTCGGCTTGGTCTGACCAAGCCGTGACAAGCAATTACTTGCAAGCGGCTTGCTTGTTAACAAGTATGGCAGCACCTTGTTGCTCACTTCTACCACGGCCTCCAGCAGCTCCACCGCCTTCTTCACCTGTCCGTCTGCTTTTCTGAGCCGGACGTGAGAACAGTGAGGCTACGATCAGTATGTTCTTCCTCGATCGCTCCTATCCACTATGGAGCTTTATAGGCATGGCGGGTACACGTGAGACGCTTCTGTGAACATAGGTCTCCAAGCTCGTTATCGGTCGCTATCTCTGCAGCTCGAACAGCGGATGCTACCTTCAGCTCTGCACCCGTTGTTGCCGCCAGTGCCAGATAGCCAGTGTCAGACACGTCAGCGGTACGGCACAGACCCAGTACACCCAGAACTCGCTCGACACCGACCACCCCGTCCCGGTTTGCTCAGGCGTGTAGTTGAAGAAGCTCATGCTGAAGATCGCCTGCCTGCTGTCAGTCCGGGATCGTTCGACGACAGGGTATACATGCTGATAAGAAGGTCGGGGGAAGAAACGCCATCGTCACCACTGCGATAGTCTTCATGGCGCCACTGTCAAGTCTCGCTGCCTCTCCGAGTCCCGTCATGACCTGGCTGTCGCGCTGAGCGATCATGTTGTATGCCTGGCCTTGCGTCAGTAAATCAGCTTTCGTAGGTCATTTCGATCACCTCACCAGAGCGATCTCGTTCTGCAGCCGCTCCTTGTTCGACTGCGAGCGCAGGAGCAAGTTGCGGAGCATCCTGGCTTGGAAGGCCATGTGCATACGCACTTTGAGCAACGTCTTTGGCTCAATTCCACTCGCTTGCTTGCTCTTGTCTGCAAGCAACGCAATGTGCTGATGCATGGCTTCTACCGTCTCGATCGTCACGCTGAGCGTCTCGAACGAATGGATGGCGTGCCGTGCTCCTTCGTGCATCATGACAAAGTCTTTGGATCCGCGGGCTGGCAGCGAGCGATCCTAAACTCTTGTTATTAACGGTGCCGCCTCATCGTCACTTGGCTGTACTTGCCTTCTCAACACTGCGCACAATGTCGCGCACATACCACACAGATAGGTCCTGCATAGCAATGACTGCCTCTACGAGTGGTAGGTGCAATGAGTATGGCTCTGCAAGCGGCAACGCCGCCTCTAGTCGTTTGTGGGCGTCTTGTAGCAGCTCCTTGAACGATGACGAAGCGCCAATGCACAGGATCGTGCAGCGGCCAGCTATCCACCGCGAGCAGAAGGTCATCTCGTGCCAGGTATAGCTTGAGCTAGCGTCTCGAGCGGCCATCTTAACCAGGACGCGGAAGCATGTGTCTGCGATGTGCAATGAGCAGATGATTGGCTGAAGCACATGCTATCGATAGCTTACAGCAAGATTGAAGGTGGCCGTTCTGATCGAAAGCCTCTGCGGAGCTGAAGAACCCGTTTGAGCGTCGGTACACGTCCGCAAGGAGGCGGGCAGGGATCTGAAAGGACTGCACCAGCTCGGGCGCTGGCTCAGTGTCTGCTGAGAACACGTCTTTCTCGACCAGTCTAAGAGGCGGTTATTGCGTAGCCCTTATCTGCGATGTGGAGAAGCGTACATGTACTGAAGCTTTGGGGCAGTAGCATCCTACGTAAACCATCAGAAATGCAACAGCAGGAGAGGGCATGTCTTCTACATCTACGCATTGCTCGATACTCTTGTACTCCAGCGACCATCCTGCTGCAGCTACTTCTGCTTAGTGAATATTACATCTTAGGCTCGGTAAATGCTTACAGAAGTGCAGGACTGTGTACAGCTGCATCTCCGGAATACTAAATCAACGGTCAGGAGAGAAGTGCTTTGGCTGGCAGTAGTACTACAAGAAGATACCAGCGAAGCAAGGGTTTTTGTTGTTACCAGCGCCAGCTGAGCGAGGGTCATTGAGGTTGTGGCTTGAGTCTGCTGCCTCAAGTCTCTGCCTAACACAAGTTCTACTGCGCACCCTACTGGAACAACCAATCAGCAGGCCGATGCTAGCACCCCCAACCACTCGTCTGCGTCTGCGGCTGCAACTAGGCATCCGCTCTGGACGTCAATTCGACAACACACTTCAGCCTCCACTGACAATCATGCATGCAGCTAAGGGTGCAGATCGCAAGGCTGAAGGCTGGACGTCTGAGGGGCTGAGCGTCTGAGGGGTTGAAGGGTTGAAGCGCTGTTAGACCGCGCCCTCGACTCGCAACAGCGACTCGCCGTCTTGCATCTCTACATACCTCTTCGTCTCGCAACGACCGCAAATGGCGCGACCGCTGCGCCGCGACGACTACACGGTGGGATGGGTGTGCGCGCTGCCCGTCGAGCTGGCGGCTGCGCAGGAGATGCTCGACGCGGAGCACCCCGACCTCGAGCGCGACCCTGACGACAACGACGAGAACCTGTACGCCCTCGGCTCGATCGGCGGCCACAACGTCGCGATCGTGTGCCTGCCCGCGGGCCGGATCGGCAACAACCCGGCAGCAACTGTGGCAACGCAGATGCGAGCGACGTTCAAGAAGATGCGGTTCGGGCTGATGGTGGGCATCGGCGGCGGCGTCCCCAGCGCTGAGGCAGACGTGCGGCTTGGAGATGTGGTGGTCAGCCAGCCGCACGGGACGTTCGCCGGGGTGGTGCAGTACGACATGGGCAAGACGACAGCGAGCGGGTTCGAGCGGACAGGTGCGCTCAACTCATCACCGCCGATATTGCTAGCAGCAGTTGCTAAAGTGCGGGCAACTGAGCTGCGCGGTAAAAGCACGCTCTTGGAGCACGTCTCCAAGCTGGAGCGTATCGCCAATTTCCAGCGCGTCAAGGCAGGGCCAGACATTCTCTTCGAAGCAACGTACGACCACAATAGAGGGCAGACATGCGACAGATGTAGTGTGGACAGAGAAGAGGCACGGCAGCCTCGCACGAGCAAGGAGGAAGTGGTAGTGCACTACGGCACGATCGCATCAGGCAACCAAGTGATGAGGAGCGCGGCGGAGAGAGACCGAGTCAGTGCGGAGCTCGGCGGCGTGCTCTGCTTCGAGATGGAGGCGGCAGGCCTGATGAACAGCTTCCCGTGCCTAGTCATCCGCGGCATCTGCGACTACGCCGACTCGCACAAGAACAAGCGGTGGCAGCCGTATGCGGCGGCAACGGCGGCAGCGTGCGCAAAGGAGGTGCTGCTAGTGATACCGCCAGCCGAGGTAGCAAAGACGCATACGGTAGAGGAGGCGACTGGCGGGAGAGATGGTGAGTGCAACCATGGCATATTTGGTCGCATCTTGACGCTGATGTCAAAAAATTAGCAGAAGAAACCCAGAACTGCATACGGAGCTTGCGCATAACTGATCCCCGTGATGATAAGAAACGCATTGAGGACATCAAGGGCGGATTGCTAGAAGACTCTTACCAGTGGGTGCTTGTAAACCCTATCTTCAAGCAATGGCACGACGATCTAGGAAGCCCACTTCTATGGATCAAAGGCAATCCGGGCAAGGGCAAGACTATGCTCCTCTGCGGTATCATCAACGAGCTACAGCAGTCAATAGCTAGTACGGCTGCTATATCCTACTTCTTCTGCCAGGCTGCCGACTCGCGCATTAACAGCGCCATCGCTGTACTGCGGGGGCTGTTGTACTTGCTCGTTATTCGGCAGCCATCACTTGTCTCGCACGTTCGCAAGAAGTTCGATCTCGCAGGCAAGAATATGTTTGAGGATGCGAATGCATGGGTTGCTGTAACAGAGATCTTTGCAGAAGTGCTGCAGGACCCGAGTTTGGACACGACATACTTTATTATTGACGCGCTAGACGAGTGCGTCACTGACATGCTGAAGCTACTTGAGTTTATCGCAAAACAGTCGTCTGCGTCTCCACGCGTCAAGTGGATAGTCTCCAGTCGTAACTGGCCAGACATTGAAAAACAAGTAGAGCGGGCAGACCACAAAGTAGGGCTAAGCTTAGAGCTGAACGCGGATTCAGTGTCAGCAGCTGTCAGCGTCTTTATCCAGCAGAAGGTGTCTCAGCTGGCAATGCAGAATCAGTATACTGATAAGACACGAGATGCCGTGCTTGAGCATTTGGCGTCAAATGCAAACGACACCTTTCTCTGGGTGGCGCTAGTGTGTCAGGAGCTTGAAACGACAGCAAAAAGGAACGTTCTGAAGGAATTGAACTCCTTCCCTCCAGGGCTGGACGCGCTGTACGAGCGGATGATAAGGCATGTTAGCGTATCAAAAGATGTTGAGCTCTGCAAGCAGGTGCTCGCTTCAGTCGCGCTAGTGTATCGGCCAATCACGTTGAAGGAGCTGGTAGCCCTTGTTGAACCCCTCGAAGACTTAGCTGACGAGACGGAGGTACAGGAGATCATTGGCCTCTGTGGATCGTTTCTTACTCTGCAAGAAGACACTATCTACTTTGTGCATCAGTCTGCAAAGGAGTTCCTGATCACAAAAGCAGTTAACAGAGTCTTTCCATTTGGGACCACGGCCATTCATCGTACCATCTTGTCGAGGTCGCTCGCAATTCTGTCGAGGACGTTACACAGAGATATGTATGGCCTAAAAGCACCAGGATTGCCTATCTGCAACGTCCAAACGCCTATACAAGACCCACTAGCAGCGTTGCGCTACTCGTGCATCTACTGGATTGATCATTTGCACGAAGCAAATACCACGAACTATTCCATCTATACCATTATATGGAAGCTTCTTTTTTTCTGGCTCACGATTCTAGGTCTGTCAGCAGGAACGTCACAGGCTACGTTCTTGCACAGACACTTTGGGTTTCAAGATGACCTCTGTGATGAGGGTACCGTTCATACCTTCCTTAAGGAAAAGTACCTCTACTGGCTAGAGGCAATGAGTCTTTGCAAAAGCATGCCTAAAGCAATAGAGTCCATGGCAAGGCTAGTGGACTTAGTTCAGGTGATACCTAAATTGCTGTCCAACTTACAAGGATTGATGCTAAATTCACCTAGAAACAAGTAGGCGCCCCTGATACTCTTCAAGTGGTTCACGATGCGAGTCGGTTCGCAATGTCTCACAAAGGAGCAATTGAAAATTACCCTCTACAAGCATATGCATCTGCGCTGTTGTTTAGCCCAACAGGAAGCGCAATCAGAGGGCTATTTTATCACGAAGCGCCAGAAGGAATCTCAATCAGGCCAGCTGTGAGCGAAGGCTGGACTGCGTGCCTGCAGACGCTCGAGGGCCATAGCGGTAGGGTCAACTCGGTGGCATTCTCGCACGACTCGACCCGGCTGGCATCAGCGTCCAGCGACAGCACCGTCAAGATCTGGGACGCGAGCAGCGGCGCGTGCCTACAGATGCTCGAGGGCCATAGCGGTAGGGTCAACTCGGTAGCCTTCTCGCACGACTCGACCCGGCTGGCGTCGGCGTCCAGTGACAGCACCGTCAAGATCTGGGACGCCAGCAGCGGCGCGTGCCTACAGACGCTCGAGGGCCATATTGATGCAGTCAGCTCGGTGGCCTTCTCGCACGACTCGACCCGGCTGGCGTCCGCGTCGTCGTGGGACTGCGCCTTCAAGATCTGGGATGC